>QEPC01005568.1:1850278-2063553 GCA_003113815.1 Sphenodon punctatus | reverse complement strand
CCCCCCCCCCCCCCCCACCTCCCGACACTGCTGAAGGCATGTGCCAAGCTACACATCCATCCAACACAAATTAGCTCAATTCAACCCCTGGCAAAAGCCAGAAGTAAAAGAAGAAAGTTGTGTTAATTATAGAGTTGAAGGTGGTGATGCCAGAGACTGACAAATGATCTGAAAGCACAAAGCACTAGTGCTGGTACTTAGCAGGATGTGAAGACAAAGATAACAAAAGTACTTGGCTAAATGCACCATGGCCAGGCTACAACAAAAATCCAATACTTTTTTAATAAGTGTATTCACTGTTTGCATAGGTTAAAATGTCATTAGAAGGAAGCAGAACAAGGGCAGTAAAAGGGGGCAACACCCTTCCCTTCCTAAATTTTACTTATAATGTGGTAATGTTGATAAATCTCTAATAAGGCTAGCTCCACTAGCAGGTCTAAAGCACTGTTTCTTTATAATAGCTGCTATTGTATGTGCCAGAAAAGCCACTACACACAGCTTCTGTTTGCAGATGTCAGTCATTGGCAGATAAGGGAAAAATCATGCGCTAAGAACTGATACACCATCTGTAGAAAAACGTTCAGGCCCATTAATAATTGGCTGAGTTGATGCCAAGTGCTCCATTTATAACAGTACAATAGACAATGACCATGAAAACAACTAATTATCTTACCAGGTTTAAAAATTAAAAGATAAACGCAGTTTATAATAAAATCAACTACATAAAGACATTTCCTGATTTCTTCCTACCAAAAGAAGGCAATGCAAGGAAACATGTTGCTGCTGCTGCTACCCATTTTATTTGAACAAAACACCCCATCTAAAAGTAGTGAATGAATCTCCCTTCTACTTTGATGTTTGATTTGATTGGGTTTTTTTCTTATTCCAAATTGTAGTGATCAAATATCTTCTAGACTAAATTACTGTTTGTAGCAAACTTTGTGGAAAGTTTCAAGTGCTACCTTAAGAACAGGTATTTTCAGTCATCTGCTGATGCCTCCAGAAGTACTGGGAAGCTGTTGTCTCCATCCATCAATTCATCTATCATTGCTGAAAGTGATTTGTTGTTGCTCTTTGTGGGAAGTGCCTCTAGCAATACTGGAAATTCTAAGTTGGGAAACAGCAACTTTGGCATTGCTGAAACCAATTATTCATAGCATCACTGAGAACACATACATAACAGGACTGAATTCAATAGTGGTGCAAAAGTCTTTTATTCTATCGTTTAGGGTATGTTTTGATGTACCACAATTTCTTGTTGACACAGTATTTACAGTAGAGAAGTTCCTTGTGACTAAACAGCTGACAGCTTTTAAGGCCAACAAACTCTTTACATGTGCCTGGAGACCTTCATAAACGACAGAGTATCCATGTTCTGAACTTGTGAAGTAAGGTATGAAAGACAACAAAAAGGAATTCATCTGTGACCACCACATTTTTTTTAGTTATTTCCATGCCTCCCAATTAAAGCTATAAAAAGTCGAAATCTCATTCCCTGAGATTTTTACTATTTAAAAAAAAAAACAATTTATTGAGCATATGAACAGTTGTTCATTTTTAAAAGAGATTTTTAAACTCTATCCTAATAGAATAAAAATATTTTTTTAACAAATCAGGGTATTAGCAGGAAGGTATTCTCCTGATAAATTAGTCCCCATAACTTTACTAGGAAGAGATACACATTTTTCTTACATAAAACAATTAAACATAGATTCATTCACTCGTGAATATTGTTTAACTCTAGAGTGATTTATATGCACACACAAATATAGCTAGACATATTCATTTCCATAGAATTCAAAAGGCTGTCAAACCCAACTAAAGGCCTAGAATGAGAATCTTTTAATTTTTTCATGACAAATAATAACTCTCTGCCTTTACATCAGCATTTACATGGCAGAGACAGGCAACATCACATATTTATATAAAATGAAAATAAAATATACAACTTCTGGAATGCTTCAAATGAGCTGATAGATCCTGGTGGTACCAGAGTCTAACAAGAATACTCCCTACTTTTCATCAGGATAGGTGGTACAGTGTGAGTAAGAGTAAGAGTTTCACACTTCTTGTGAGTTAGACCTGTGCCCGTCCTGGCTGGTGAAATCTTGCAAGGAGACAATGGGGCCATTGCTGGCCGGGGTGGTCAATGCCTCCCTTCGGGAGGGCAGAGTACCGGGCTGCCTCAAGGAGGCGGTGGTGCGGCCTCTGCTCAAGAAACCATTGCTTGACATTGACTCCCTTGCTAGCTATCGGCCTGTATCTAACCTTCCCTTTTTAGGGAAAGTTATTGAACAGGTAGTGGCCCAGCAGCTGCAGGGGCATCTGGATCGCATCGGTTTTCTTGATCCCTCCCAGTCACGATTTCGTCCGGGATATGGCACCGAGACTGCACTTGTGGCCTTGGTGGATGACCTGCGCTGAGAGTTAGACCAGAGTGAGTCGACCCTGTTGGTGGTGTTAGATCTTTTAGCTGCATTTGATTCCTGCACCTGTGGGACTGTGCAGGAATGGACAGGACTGTTCTTGAATTGTTCCACTCATTCCTAGCAGGAAGAACTCAGCAAGTGGTACTCAGAGAATGTTTTTTATCGTACCGAGACTTCTCGTGTGGTGTCCCACAGGGTTCTGTCTTTTCCCCTCTCCTGTTCAACATGTATATGCAGCCACTCAGTGAGGTGATTAGGAGGTTCAGCGTGCGATGTCATCAATATGTGAATGACATCCAGCTGTACCTCTCTTTTACAACAGACCCAGGCCCTGCAGTCTCAGTGTTTACCCAGTGTCTGACAGCTGTGGGGCACTAGATGAGGGCCAACCGACTGAGGTTGAATTCCGACAAGACAGAGGTGATGCTGGTGGGTAAGGCGACGGTGGTAATGGCCCTTGTTGTGGACAGGGTCTGTCCCACATTGGTTCCCCAGGTGCGGAGTCTGGGGGTGCTCCTCAACGTGGAGCTCCGCCTGGATGCCCAGGTGGAGGCTATGGTGAGGAGTACCTTTTGCCAATTACATCTGGTGCAGCGGCTTCAGCTGTATATTTCAGTCTCTGATCTAGCCACCCTCATCCATGCTTTCATCACCTCTAGGCTAGAGTATGGTAAAGCGCTCTACATGGGGCTACATGACAACAGCTCGGAGGCTGCAGCTAGTGCAGAATGCGGCAGCCCATCTCTTGGGACTCCGGGAGCACATAACATCGGTGCTCCGTGCTCTGCACTGACTGTCGATAGCATTCCGGGCCCACTTCAAGGTGTTGGTTTTTACCTATAAAGCCCTAAAAGGTCTAGGCCCTGCCTACCTGTGGGACCGCCTCACCCCCAGGTGCTGGATCAACCGCTGCAGTCATCCGCGGGTGCCCTGATCGAGGTCCCCTGAGTTTTTCGGGGGGCCATGCAGGAGAGGGCATTCTTGGTGGGCACACCACAGCTGTGGAACTCCCTTCCGGTGGGGGTGTGGCTGGCCCTGGACCTCCCCTCTTTTTGGAAAAGTTGTAAGACCTAGCTATTCCACCAGGCATTTGGTGGGGGAGAGGGGTGAAAGAGTGGAGGGGGGTGGAGGTGGGGTGGTGCTAAATGTCGCCCTCCTTTTTGCAGTTTTTAAAAATGTTTTATATTGAATTTTATTTGTGTTTTTATATTGTAAGCCGCCCCGGGCTGCCTGATGACAGGAAGGGCGGGGTATTAAATTGAAAAATAAATAAATAAAATGTACGCATCTAAATGTCTGGTTCTTAGCTGTGATGAGACTTCATTCTATCCTAAAACGTGCTTGAAAGTGGAGTACCTTTTGAACAGTTAGTCGATCATAGCATGACAACTGACAAAGAGTCCTTCCTAGACGGAACTCACAGTTAGACAACAGGACAGACTATTACATACTTATGAGCAGGTCCTTCTGCATTCAAGAGGCAATTTTTATTATATTAATATATATTAATTTTTATATTGTGGTGATAGAGCTGAAATGGGTACTAAATTTAGTAACCATGGGTAATAACTGTTTTTTTTAATCAGAAGTAGTTTCCTGGATGCAGAAGTTGACATTTCAGGACTGGAAAGTTGTTTTCTGTGAAGGAAAAGCATAACTAAGGGTATTTTCAGACGTTACGAGATCACACTCAACCACAGTCAATTCCCTGTGGTGGGGAATGGTCCCGTAATGTCTGTTGGGGAACCGGAAGTCCCCCCCCAGATGTTTACCACACTCAATCCCTGCCGGGAATCACATTCACCACGCGATCGGCTGAATCCGTGGGGCCGACGCCAATCGCATGGTGAAGGTGATTCCCGGCGGGGATGAAGGGGCCCATCACATCTGGACGGGGATCACGGCCCGGCCCGTGGTCATTTCGGGCGGGCGTTGCGGCTGCATTGGCCGCGGCGCCCGCCCGTCTCCCCAGAGGGTTGGCGGCGAGGGAGCGTGGAGGGGGCGGGGCCGTGCGACTGCATGTTGTGCTGCGCGGCCCTGCCCCTTCCCCGATTCCCCACCGGGATCCCCCGGCACGTCTGTTGGCCATGCCGGAGTGATCCCGGCGGGGAATCTCAGGGTTGTTTCCGTGACGTGGCGAAGCCACCCTGTCATGTCTGAAAACACCCTGTGTGTTTTAAGAAGAAAAATGGGGGTGGGTGGTGGGTAAATAAACCAAAAGTAATTTTCCGGGACCAGAATTTGCCAAAAATTGTCGAAACTAGACCGAAACTCGATAAATTGATGTATGGGGTCAGTAGATTGACAAAAATGTCCCCAAAAATGGTACTGGAAGTCAATATTTTGGAACCAGAAACTGATATTTCAGGACATCAGGTACCTGGTCGAGTCATAACTAGGTACTGCATGGCATCTAATCATTATTGGGTCTATTCAGATACTGGAAATTTGACGGGTTACCTATTTTTGTGGATACCCTCTTTCTACTCAAAATAAAATACAAAAAAAAACAATTTTTAATAAATAAATAAAAACCTAAGCATTACAAAATGGATAATTGCATTATATGCTCCCATGAAAAAATTGCTAGCTATAATATTTATAGCTATAATAATAATATCCAGGCAATGGTACCATGTTAATTTTAGTCTCAGAAAGTAGTAAGTACTTCACCCGTTAAGCCAAAAATTAGTAATTTTAGGACAAAAGAATAAAATATAACTAGAGACCCAACCTGGTTTCCACATTTCCAACAATAGTCATCTGAGGCTAACCCTATTTGAAATAATCTATCTAGTGTCCAATAAAACCTAATTAAGACCTTGTTCTGAAAAAAACCCAACTGTTTAAAGCATTGAATTAGATGTTTTACAAAGTGATTTCCAGATACTTCCCCATTTTTCATCTATGAACTATGGGTGAAATCAGATGCAATGCAGGCCCACTATGGCCCGCCTGGGTCAGAGACTCACCATCAACTTTCCGGGCCTCTAGGTGGACCTGCTACCGTTCCAGCTCGGGTAAGTGGCTGGCCCGTAGATGGTCCCCTGGAAGATCCTGTGCCCGCAGTCCAGGCCAAGGGCCGTTTTGGCATGACAGTATGGGCAATAACAGGCCCATATGTATGTTCCTGCTACCATCCCCTACCGGGAACTGGGGGCTGCCATGCTCGGCAGTCATGACTGCTTATGACTCTTATGACTGGCCCCCATGAATGTTCATCATGGCAGGGGGCTGGGCACAGGGATCCCTGCCTCCACATTTGTTCTTTTTCCCACCAGGGAGGGGATCACCGGCTGCCCCAGTCAAGTGCACGTGTGTTCAGTTCCCCAACCTGACCCAGCCCTCCCCTAGCCATTTACCTTTAATGCTAACATCTGGTGGATATAATAGCTTATTGAACCATTTGTATGTATTACCAACAAAGTGAGATTTATCCTTAAAATACAACACACATTTTTTCCCAAATTTGTGTATGATAAACTCTCCCATATATTCCAATATTTCTTATTCAGCCAAACACAAAGTTGTTGTTTTTTTGGTGAAATATTTCATGGACATTACATAACTGAAACTTATTACATATATAAGCAAAAGGTGGAAGACTTACATCCTTGGAATTTATTGTAGCTATATGGCTTCTTTTCCAGATATGTGAAATTCTGTTATCTCTAAACTTCAATTGAGGGTGTCCCACTAAACAAATAAAGGGAGACCTTGGGTGAAAACAAATGAGATGGGGCAAGCTGGATCTCCTGGCTGCCCCAGAAATGACTATCACAGGCACCACACTGTGGGCTGGTGTGGAGGGCAGTTCTAATGAGCAGCCCACCTCCACAGGAAAACTGGGCCGGGGCTGCTGTCACATGACTTTCTACGCCACAAGTTGGCCGAGGAGCCATCCACACGGGCCAGGTTTTCTGGACCCCTGCTGCGCAGCAGGATTGGGTCCCTAGGTGGAGCTGCAACCAAGCAGTTGATCATAGGATCTGGAGGAGCACGCTCACACAGCCAGCCAAACAGCTGATGGAGGCCTGGAGGAGGACGCTCCTCTGCCTCCCCTCACCCAATCAGCTGTTTGGTGGGCCAGAGTGAACGCACTCCTCTGGGCTGCCCTGATCAGATGTTTGGCAGCTGGGGTGAGCACACTTCTCTGGGCCCAATTCTTGGACCTTGCTTCACGGCGGGGCTGGGAAGGGGCCTAGCAGACAGGAGGGAGCACATTAGTCTGGATTAGCCTTTCTGAATGAGCCTTAGCCTGCGCTACGTTACCAAGTTTCAGTACCAGCTGCCCACCCAGTCTGAGGCAGAAGGTGGTGAACATCTGGCGGCCACTGAACTGATGAGCAGGTGACTCATGGCTAACGTGGGCTACTTTTTCATTTTTCACCCCTTGTTAAGTCAGAAGACGTAAAAGCTTTAATTTGATGCAATAATTTGCTGCACCATGAGGTGTTAAATACAGTATTTAATTTCAGAGATCTAAGTAAACTCTTAAGAAATGGAAATTAGTATAATAATCCAAATTTCACTGCTAAATTTTCTTCCATGTTCAACCATATAGCAAGGAGAACTCTAAAAGAATACCAAAAAAATGGTTGTCACAAGTCACTCGGGTTAGGCAATATTTTCAATTTAAAACAATGAGTTAAAAAAAAATGTGCAGCTGGCAGAACCGGCCCCCAGGCCACCCCTGGGTGAAACATCACGAGCGACACAGCCTGGGTCAGGCAAGGGCACTGAACTGATGTACCTGGAGCCACCTCGCTGGCTGCATGGCCTGGGTAGAGCCGGGATCACAACAAGCATGCAGTCAGCTGACCCCGCTCATGCAGTGCTCCCAGCACGCCACCCCCGCCATGATGCGCAGTCATGGCGGCCAATGAGACGCAGCTATGGCTGCTGGGGCACAACAGATATGCTAGCCCGCTGTGACCCAGTCAGAGATTTTTTTGAGGTCACAGTTCGAGCTAGCCATGAACGTGAGTCAGGACAATCCCAGGCCAACATCTAGCAGCTCCTGCACATACATACAGGCTTGTCCTGGGCTACAGTGCGTTAAAGCGGGCCACTGCGGGCCAAGGTCACATCCATTTTTACCCAGTATTACCCTACTTTGTTTTATTACAAAATTTGGTTGGCTCAGTCCAGTAAAATCCACTATGTATGGTTAGCTACTGATATTTTGATCTCTAAGGAGCCATATTTTTGTATTTAGTTTAAAAGTTTGTTAGAGCATTAATGGTAAAAAAAAAAAAAAGAAAGTCACATAATGTGGGCTTTTTGCTCTGTGATATTGACTGCACTTCATTGCTGGGTGTGCAGATTTAACGAAGGCTAAAAATATACCCTAGGATACATTTGGATTAAAAAATGTCTTATGAATGTTAGATTATTATCGTTAAATGACTACAGTTATGCATGGTTTAATTATCATGCTTAGATTTTCAGGGAGAGTAGATAGAAAATCTAGGGCCCTTTTAAACCTCATGGCTTCAAGTGGTAAAATTTACCAAAAAGCCACAGAAAATTTGTGGTGAATTAGCATGGAGTGGTTTTTTTTTAATGTTGAAGACTTTTACTATATGATAAATGAATGGCTATGTGTGGAAGAGGTTCCCCAGATATTTACCACATGGTAGAAGTTTTCATACATCAAACAACAAGCATCTGCTCTCAGTGCAGGCCTTCACCCTGGCCTGGAAGAAGCTGGGGTTTGCATTGCAAACAGGACACAATTCAGCTCCAACAAATTTTCACAGGGAGCACACCTGTGTCCACACGGTCCTGCCCAAAGCACATTCAGTATTTCTCGCTCCTAAATGCAAGGTCCCGTGTAATCTGCATTTCCACACACACGCACACAAATTCTGCAACCCGGATGCCCTAACTTTGCAAGCAGAATAAATTATGTAAATGACCCAAATGCCAATGATTAAGCAAAATTTTGAATGCAAATGAATTTCCCAGAATGGCATTCTGGCCATATTGGAAATCTCATCTCTAAAAAAACACAAAATATCACATAGAATTCTTCTTTCCAATGGGAGGTTGTGGGCAGCTTCTCTTTGGCAGCTGTGGAAGGGGGCCTCAAGACCCAGAATGTACGTCAGAATTTCACAGTCCAGCATCTGACTAACTCACAGTGCTCCCCACCTAGACTGTAATTCCGTGTTATGAAAGGAAGTTCCCCCTGCAACAATTTGACCAAGTGCCAACTGCTTTGACAATGGGTGCAATCCCAGTAGTGCACAGTACTGGCTCCTTGCCTATGAGCATAGGAGCAGGATCCACGGGAGCCTACTTCTGCTGCAAGGTATATAATGCATAAAATACTAAAACAATAACCTCTGATATAGGCTTTAAGATGAAAAGGCATAGTATATGCCTCACAGCTGTTCCAGGATGGCCAGTTAAAAAGTAAAAAGGACATGGAGGTGCTCTTGAGGTCCCCAATAGACCAGCTTCAATACAACCAGTTGTGTAGTGTTTTCACGGGAACAAAAAAAAAAAGAGGGAGGGCTATACTCGGCCGGCTAAGGGATTGGAGAGGGAACTATTTGGTGCTTATAGAATAAAAGGACTTATTTCCCATCTATATGGTGAATTGAAGGATATCTGGCATGCACCACATCTAAACTACATCAATAAATGCGAAAGAGATCTGCATACCAAATTAGACAAAAGTGCACAAATGCAATTATGGCAGCATGTTCATAAATGCTCCACGTCACTTGCTATTGCTGAAACACAAACAAAGATATTGCTGAGACTATATTTAACAGCCTCTCGTATCTCAAAAATGAATAGCTCTGCCTCGGCCCTGTGTTGGAAGTATTGTGGAGAAGTAGGTGACCTGTATCATTGTTTATGGAGTTGTGTACGCATACAGGAGTTCTGGGCCAAAGTCTGGAGATTTGTTGGGGAGGCTACAGGTCTGGTCATACCTTTTAAGGCAGAGATACCCCTTCTTGGCCTTTATCCTGAGATACTGCTTCTGAAGGTTCATAAAGATACCTGCGTCCAGCTGTTTCTGGTGGGAGTGAATGTCATTGCCAGAAATTGGAAATGTAACAGAGCTCCAAGAATGACTGAATGGTATAACCTAATATGGTATGTGATGACCATGGAGAAAGTTCTTGCAGACTCTGGTGGAAAATTGGAAGATTTCTACAGTACATGGTCAAGGAGCTTCACCTCTCTGAAAAGAATGTTCTTTTTGGACCCAATCAATGACACGACACTCTTGCTGGACATTTGAAGAGTCTCGGGCGTCAGGCTGAGGTATTGCAGTAATGGAATGGGGTTATGCATCAGCGCTTTTTTGGGGGGGAGGGATTGAGGGTTTAGGGTAAAAGGGGGGAAATAAAAACAAAATAAGGGAATGTAAGACAGCTAAATATGTGGTACATTAGCCGCGCGCTGGAAATAGCAACTAAAGATATATATGCAATGTTGTAATATTGAATATGTAAAGCTGACAATAAAAATTTGTTTAAAAAAAATAAATACTAAAACAATGAATGTAATTCTAACTAAGTTGGGTAGGGTAAAGTAATACAGCCCTGGCAGCCTGCTCTTCCATGTGCTCTGACAGCACAAGTGAGCCCCATTGGGATGTGTCCTTGTTGGCAATCAGCCAATTTGTTCTTCTTCACGCAAAAATATCCCATGTTGACATGTGGTTTTTGCTGGGGTTTGCTTCCCAGTTTTGAACTGCTGGGATAGTGAACAGAGTTGTGCTTCATTCATTTAATCACACCCTCTGGGCGTATTTATGCAGCCAAATAAGTCATGGAATATTTTACTGCACTCAAAACATGTATTAAAATATTATAAATTAAAGACAAAATTAATTTGGCCTGGAAATCTACTTGAAAACACCTTGAATCAGGCCCAGATGACAATAGGCAGCCACTCAGAGCACAGGTGTAATATGCTCTTGGCAGCCCGTCCCTGTAAGGAGGCATGCTACCACGTTCTGCACCAGCTGCAGTCTCTGAACCATCACCAAGGGTAGCCCCACATAAAGTGTCTTGCAGTAATCCAGTGTTGAGGTAACAAAGACATGGATGATGGTGGCCATGTCTGAGTCCAAGATATACAGCCGAAGCCGCCATATCAGATGTAATTTACAAAAAAAGCTCCTCGCCACAGCCACCATCTGGGCCTTCAGGGGGGGGCTGAGGATCGAGGAGCACTCCCAGACTTTGAATCTGTGGGACCAGGGACGGACGGACACCATCATTGATGGAGGCCACCAACTCCCCCACCCCTTTACCCACCAGCATTACCTCCATCTTGTCAGAATTCAGCTTCAGATGACTTTCCTTTATCCATTCCCCCATAGCTGCCAAGCACCGAGTAAGCACCAAGACTGCTGGGTCCGGGTCAGATGAAAAAGAGAGGTATAATTGAGTGTCATCGGTGTACTGATGACACCGTATGCTGAACCCTCTCACGACCTCACCCAGCAGCTGCATATACACGTTGAACAGGAGAGGAGACAGAATGGAACCTTGTGGTACCCCACACATGAGACCCCAGGGGAACGATGAATGTTCCCCCAGCACCACATGTTGGGTTCTTCCAGACAGGAAGGAATTGAACCATTCGATAACAGCACTACCCACCCCTGCTTGGTCCTGCAAGCAAGTCACCAGCATCTCGTGGTCAACCGTGCCAAAGGCCGCTGATAGATCTAATAGAATCAATAAAGTGGATTGACCCTGATCCATCTCCTGGCAAAGGTCATTGACCAGGGCCACCAATGCAGTCTCAGTGCCATAGCCTGGGCGAAAGTCAGACTGCAAAGGACCTAAAAAACTGATGTGATCCAGGTGCCCCTGGAGCTATTGGACCATCACCCACTCAATTAACTTCCCTAAAAAGGGAAGGTTAGAGACCGTCTGATAGCTGGCAAGGGAGTCAATGTCAAGAGATGACTTCTTGAGCAGAGGACATACCACAGCTTTCTTCAACCTCTCCTATATTCTGCCCTCCCAAAGGGAGGCACTGACCACTCCCGCCAGCAACGGCCCCAGCATCTCCCGGCTGGCCTTAACCAGTCAGGATGGGCAGGGATCCAGTTCACAAGATGTGACTCTCATAGTCCCCAGGACCCCCTCCGCATCCGCTGGCAACACCGTCTGGAACTGATCCCACAAAACTGGAAACAACAGGGTCTCTTCAGCCTCTGGTTCTCCAACTGCAATAAACATGTTGTCGAAGTCATGGTGAATGCGAGCGGTTTTATCAACAAAATAATCAATAAGTCGCAGTGAGCACTGGAAGACTCCAGTTCCAGGCAGAGAGAGGCTGGGCTGACCAACCCCTTCACCACCCGGAAAAGTTAATTTGGACGAGACTTTGCAGACACTATGAGGGCAGCAAAGAACCTCTTCTTTGCTGCTCTCACAGCCATGGCTTTCAAACTGGCTCTATGCCACAATCTGTCGTCTTCAGTACGAGTGCGGCACCACCGCTGCTCTAACCACCTCCCCATCTGCTTCAGCTGTCTCAGGTCCTCTGTGTACCAGGGTGGGGAGGCAGGGGTCACAGGGACAGTGGGATGGCGTTCACTGGGTCCAGCAGAGTCGGGGGACAGGACCTACCTGAGAGAAGTGTGGGGCATGCTGGGACAAAAGGGGACAGGATCTGGCAAGCCTGAAGGAGCAATTATCCACCCTGGATCCAGCAAAATCTAAACCCAGCCTTTTTTATGCATGAAAGCTAGTCCCATTTCATCAGCAGAGAGACAAATTATAACATATTGCTTCTGCCCTCATTAGCCACAAGAGATGACTCTCCCTGTGTCAGCAGATCATATGCCCTAGTGCTCTCTCCTTATCCTATAGCACTGGACCTATCTGCTAAGGTGCAACAATAAGAATTAACAGATTTTTTTTTATTAAGGTAAAAAAAAAAAAAAAAAAGTCCACCAACCCATAGCTTAAATGTACCAGCAATCATAAGGGTGGAGGTACTGCAAGGAAGGTTAAAAATAAAACAAAACAAAAACTGCTATCGTAAGGTTAAAACAGAGCATTTATCTCTCCACCCCTAACTGAGCACAGCATCATTTTTGTGTGTGCAGTAAGAATACATTTTTGCACATGACAGATCAGGACTGGCCCCAAACTGAATGCAGCATATTTTGCACTGCACAATGGGTAAGAACAGACATGATTTTGGCCCACTGTGGCCCTCTTTGGCTCGGGTCCTGGTGATGTGTAAACATGCACCACCAGACGTTGGCCCGGTATTGTCCCAGATAGTATTGGCAGCTACCCCGAGCTGTGACCTTGGCAAATATCCAAGGTCACATCTCAGGCCAAGGGCCACCCATGCTGGCCAAAATGGGACTCAGCAGGCTAGCATGTCTGTTGCGGCGCACCATTCCTGCCCAAGGCCAGGGGCTGCCATGGCCTACTGCCATGGCTTTCAGTCATGGCGGGGTGTGGGGTGCTGAGAGCAAGGCACAGGCAGGGACGCCCACACATTTGTTGTGCTCCTGGCCCTACTCAGGCTGTGTGGCTGGTGGGACTCGTCAGTTCGGTGCCCCGACCCAACCCAGGCCATGTTGCCTGTGATGTTCCTCCCCAGGAAGGCTGGAGGAGCATTCTCGCTGGCCACATGTCTGTTTTTACCCAATGTGAGAGGTTCACCTCAGCTCATTTCCTGATAGGGAATCTGCGCTTCAGTTTCCCCAGAAACAGGCACCTCTATTAACAGCTTTGTTTACCAGTCTCTTATCTCCCCTGTTCACTGCAGGGCTCCATCCAGGGCTCCCACCTGGCAGTGGACATCAATCACAAACACCAGGACAGAATTTAACATAAACCCCTATCCCTTGCTCCAGGGATTACCTGCCAGAAGGCAGCTGTTTTCAATTTCCCCACAGGTAAGTTTCTCCCAAATAGGCTTCCCTGATGATCCTCCAGCTAGACTCTCAGCCCAACCTTAAATATACAGGACTTTCTTTGTCACTTGACCAGGCCCAACCAATCATGTCCCCAGTTAACCCTAGCAGCCCCACTTGGGCTGCTCAAGTTCTTTGCATCCCAAAGAGCCAGGTAATCAGGACCAGAGACCTCCTGGAGCAGGTGCAGCCAAGACACACTGCATCTTACTCTGCTACACACAGTAAAGAAGAGTTGCAAAAAAGTATTCTATACCATGCATGCATCAAATGGTGCTTTGCTAATCTGGAGTTCTAGCAAAATGAGACTGGATCATGCCCATCTCCGTTACATCAAACCCACATTGAATGCAGCAGTTCTCCGGGGTGGAGACAAAATCCACCCCAGATCTTCATTTCAGCTCAAGTCTACAGCCAGTCATGGTCTCGGGAAATTCCTTCCCAGCGCCAGCAAGGGTGACCAGCTACTATCAGCAGTGACCAGTCAACAGGGTAGATATATGAGGGTGATGAAATCCTGGCTGCAGCTCTGCCTGCCTGCAATAGCAGATCGCAAGAAAAGACTATTTATACTTTGCCAGGAGCTCTCATCTCTTGCCAAGCCCCTCTGTCCCACCCCTCCCACTCAGCTGGGAGCCTGACTCATCATGTTCCTGCCTCTTCCCACACATGCACCCCAGCCCTATCTCCCTTGTCCTCTCCCAGCCATAGTGGGGTGGCAGAAATCCTCCCCTGCAGCTAAACGTAGGGCCATCCTGCCCTGCAATTGGAGTTGACCTGACAATCTGATAGTTCTTTTTTTCTCTGGCTCCTGTAAAGCTTTACTCCACCTACAACTCTGCATGTACATAGCAAGTGATGGGTACCTCAAAAAGAAACCCATGGAATTAATTGCTTTACCTTAATTAAAAGAGTCCGAAGTGAAGGTATCATGCTGGTTAATGGCTAAAGTAGTCTAAGGAGTTCTGATTCTTCTAGGCCTCTGGGAAAAGCCTCTTTCTCCTTTCAGTGGCTAATGTGTTGTTCTCATTGCAACATGTTATTTGTTTTAAAGAATCAAAGATCATTATTCCATACAGGTGGGTGTTATCGTTTTTGTTGTCTGTTATGTCACTGACAGTCTGACATTTGCTTCGCAGACTCTGAAGTGACAAAGTTCCTGCCACAAAAATCTTGCAGTTTGAAGGTAGTGTAGGGAATGTGTTTTGAATTAAATGTTGATGCTCTGGTTTCCAGTGCACCCGAGATTTTGAAACTCCTTACTTTGCAATTAGAGCTTTGCTGTATTGCAGTTATTCATCAGATCCCACCCCTTGTGCTCCCAAGTTTGCATTTCCAGGAGACAGCAGAGTCTCTTATGTGAAACTCAGGTTTATTTTCGCTGAGATTTTCTAAGAATGCCAATGAACTCTCACCAACCTGAGCTTGAAACTTCCTCAGTCCTAGTCGATATACAGCCTGTGCTAGCTGACAATGGAGCTGATTAACCGTTTTCACTACTCTGCTTATATGCCTGGCTTGTGGGGTCCGAGCAGCAAAAACATCTACAGTTTCTACTACCACAAGCCAGCAATGGCGATGGAATGGATCACATTGTCTGAGTCTTGATCTAAGTATATATTTTTTAATCTCCAGTCTAAAAACTGGATCATCTCAATCAACACAGTTCATGGGTGGGTAATACGAGTGCTTTGTTAATGTTAAAAGAACCCTAATAGGAGCTTACATGAAAGGCAGGAGTTATGGAAGGGGGAAACAATGAGCCCTGGAATGCTCCACACTGCATCATTGCTGAAAATGTGGAGCATGCCATGTGGGCAACTTGGGGGCAATCTGCTACCCCAGGATCACCTCCTGTGTGTTGGGGGGGACCACGGGGCACCTATACATCTGCCCCATGCCACCCCCCAAATATATTCAGGTGCACGTGCATTCAGCATCATAGAATCATCGCAATAGGGCTGAGACGACTGCAAGTGTTCCCGTTCCGCAGGGAAATATCAACCTTTCGGGAGTGCTTGCAAATGTTCATCAGTGCTTCATCAGTTTGCAGTGATTCACACTTTTGCTATTGTCAGTATTGTGCCTGTAGGTTTTTTTTTGTTATTTACCATCAATTTTGTCACTTTCCAGCATTTTCATCATTTCTCGTCACTTACCAGCATTTTTAGTCACTTTTACAACCGTTTTCCAGCACTTCTACAGCGGTTCCAGCACTTAGTTGGCACTTTTACATCTCCACAGTCCCCAGGGTGAACATGGGGTGCACATGGGGCTTGGAATCGGACGTATAGCAGCTCTGTTCAATTCACGAAAAATAACAACAAATCGTGAAAACAGCGGAAAACCTGGTAAGTTTCCGCCTTGCACGAATGAAAGCAAATGACCGGTTCCCAACAGAAACAGCATTCACCTTGATTTGTCATTTCAGGCCTAGTAGCCAGCAGCCTAGGGTCCCTGAAAAGCAATCGCAACTCTATGGTGAAGGAAAGGGGGGAGCACATAAGAAGACAATAAGAGGAATGCCTACCCATTTGGTGTGATCACACGCAAAACCCATGGGTGGTGACTGGTGGGGAGGCAGCACAGAGCAACCAGGGATTCCAGGGGCCTCCCCTCTTGTGTGAAAACACCCAGTCCAGAGATGATGATGAGGGATAAGTGACAGGCTTTTGAAATATGAAGTCAAAGAGGAAGAATAACCAAAGTTGCTGGCTTGGGAAAGATGACGGCTTTAGGGAAAGTGGTAAAAAAAAAATGGTATTTGGTTGAGAAAACAAGAAGTTAATCCTTGGCAGTCTTCAGTTTAAGAAGGCAACAGGATGCCCAATAGGAGAAATTGGAAAGACAAAACAAGATGCAGGACTGGGTGGGAAGAAATAATGTAATGGTAGAGAGAAAGATTATAGATTTATCAGCATTCTGATGATAGCTAAATCTGTGTGAGCTGAGGTCACCTAGAGGCTATCTGATTGAAAAGATTGTTACTCTTACTTTATAAAAGTGACAAATAAGAAGTAATGTGATTCAAGTATACAAAATAAGGAATGCTATAGGAAAGATAAATTGGGTGCTTCTAATTACCATGTCTCAAAATCTAATGACAAGGAGACATTCAAGTAAATTGAAAGCAAACCTAAAACCAATAAAATGAAATACTTTCCCACCTCACAATGCATAATTAACCAGTAGAACTTAGGCCAAGACCCTTAGAAAAGGATTAGACATTTTTATTGATAAATTCACCATAGTTGCATTACTTGGGATTAAAACATGTAAAGGATATGCTCTCATGCCCAGGACATAAACCAGTCACAATCTGAAGAAAGAAGCAGCTTTTCTTATCAACAACTCACTGCATGATTGCACAGTATAGCAGTTCTACCCCTTCCAGTCATTATTGGACACAGGATACTGGAATGGCCCATTGGTCCGATTCAGCTGGCAGTTCCTCTGTCCTGACTCATAATTTAGTTTGTTTGTATAGCTAGCTCCTTATCTCTGGAAGCCATGTGCCTTTTGCCAACGTTTGCTTTGCAAAAGCCAAAATGGCTGAAAAAGCAAGCTCTTAATCTCTCAGCTCTTTTCATTATCCGTCCACTGATCGCAGAGAAAATAACGTGACCAGTTCTATTAAGTTCACTTTTGGCATTGGGTGTTATAGTTTGCTTTTGACGTCAGTATGAAATGCTATTTAGAGTGTAAACATCTGGACATTTAAAGGCCAATAAATTCTACAAAGTATCATTAAAATGTTTTACTGTGTTTATAAAACAGTTTAATTAAGTTAATATATCTGTAATTGGTTCGTTTTCATGAACACTTTTGTTGCCAACAAAGAAAACATTTTCCTCACACACCGTTCCCCACACACCGTTTGCAAGTCACAGGAACTGGCTATGAGCTCTGGGGAGCTCACACCCTGCCCCATGGACTGGGGCAGGGTGAGTGCAAGGCAGCTGCCATGGTAGCCATGCTGGGAGCCACCCTTTAGAAACCCTCCCCACACACTCCACCTGAACGGCTGCTCTCAGAGCTGCTCAGGTGGAGTGTGTGGGGAACCACACACCGTTCAGACGGGCAGTCAGATGAGTGGCTCCTGGGCGTCCATGGATGTTTTCAAATATGATGCTACCACGGGTGGCCACGCTTAGCATGATGTGGCCACCATCCATGGTGGTGTCACATTTGTTCCTGCCCACTAGATTTTTGCTGCAGGCAGGAACAAACATAGCCCGGATCGTGGCAGGATTAACTCTGGGTTGTGCGCTGGACTCCCTGCCAGCGCACATCCCAGAGTTAGCCCTGCCATGGTTCGGGGAAGCCATCACCAGACTGTGGTAGAGTGGGCTGTTATGTCTGATGGCCTGCTCTACCTAACTCCAGCCGATAGTCAAAGCTTTTCCAGGCGAGTGCAGAAGTCTCCGAGGGCACAGCACCCACCAGTCAGGGAGGGGGTGGGGCCACGATGAGGAGCCCGGGGCCATGCGGAACATGTCCCCCTGCCTTCTTCCTGCCCCCCCCCCAACGCCATTGCCGTCACGTTTGTTCGGCGGCAGGACCAGATCCAAGTGTGGTGGCAACTAGCGCTGTCACGTGTAAAAATATCCCATGTGTGGTAGCATTTCATTTTTTAAAAACATCATGGATTAACAGCACTGGTTTTTTTTTGCTTGTTTGATTTTTGAGGCATGTCTACATTTGTCTTTACATGAAATAACTAGATTAGTCTTAACTTGCACTCCCATTATTTTGGGCTAGGTTTCTGGACACTTATTTCAAAATCTAGAAAAGGTGAGAAGGCTTCAGGTTTGCAGTCTTAGTTATTTTTGGTGCAATTTTTTGTTTAGACCAGTGTTAAGTTTCAAATGAGCTTGTTCCCAGTATGGTATATGAAATTCAAAATTAATGCAGTGAGTTTTGTGAAACTCTGTACATTACACACACTGCACTAGACTAGCTAGAAATTCTTCCAACAAGAATTACCAAGTGCCCAGCTGTCACTGTTTTCATTATAAAACTTTAAATGAAATAATTAAAGTGTTTTTAAAAGATACCTGCAGAAAATGTTTCTTGGAGTTTTGATGTAAAGATCATAGATCAAATTATATATAATAACAAAATGTTGCTGTCCCGATCTCTGCCGCTGTGGTGAAAACTGTAGGGTCTGAGTTTTTGCATACTAAGGTTTGCACATCTGACGTTTTGCCCTTCTCTAAGAACATTATGAAAGAGCCTGCAATTACTTAGCCAGGCAGTGATTTCAGGCACATTCTACTCTGAAGTGGAAGCATTAGTGTGAATTTCTTTTAAAATTAAGTCTTGAGGGCAATAAGGTGATTGTTTCGGGGGGGGGGGGTGTCTTATTTTTAAACATTACAGCTTTAAAAAATGTTCCTTTTGAAATATCATCTCCATCCCCTTTTTTCCTTTAATTCACCACCTCTGCCACCACCTGTTTCAAGCTCTATATTGCAACCACCCTCAGGTCTCCCCCCACCTTTCAGAAGAAGTGTGAAGTGTCTTATAATTCTGTTCCAGGTTGTAGGATAGACTGGGGTCTCTGCATAATGAAACCAAGTCCTTTTTCCATTGGTAAGGCTGAAGGTTGCTACCTTGGAAACATTTCTGTTCCTGCTACTCTGCCAAACAGCTCAATTCCTATGAAAGAAGAAATCTCTCTTAAATTATTGATTTTGAGAGAAAATTTAAGTACAATGCAACTTTACTGTGTATAGCTTCTTTCATACATCTCAGATATTCTGTTGATTTGTCTAGTTAAGTGATCTTGTGGGATTGGGGGGAAACCTATATAAATGGATAAAATTATTTCTATTAATATATTATTTGTTTTGCTTGAATATGTGAAAGTTATGATGTCTTGTTAATTGTTATTAATTTCGTATCTGTTTGGACAATTTTTATGTATGATCTAAGCATACTGCTGTGTGTCTTAGTTTTATATCTATGTACCTAAAAATGGTTTAACAGGAAATAAAACAACCTCCAATTCAGTTGTACTGTGAATAACAGAAGTTAAACAGCAGTTAGTTGTTTTTCCAGTTACTTGAGTCAATGTCTTTGCTTACCATTTCTCATTTGGCTTGGGAAACTGAAATCGCCTAGGCTTTTCAAAACCAGCCAAATCAGAGAGACCACTGAATATTTCCTTGTCATTCCAGAATTATCTTGACTATTATCATATAAAAGGTACATAATTCAAAATAAACCAACAAGTGAATATCTTAGTACTAAGAACACTTGCACATCGTGCAAATGTATATCCTGCTACCTGCTTACAACCTGACCATCAAAGTACTATGCTGGAGAAGCCCTATTCACTCAAAGGGGCTTGTGCCACCAACGTGCTTTGAGAATCCGACTGTAAGCGAATCACTGTGTGACTTTTTAGACATGGCAGCTTTTTCCCAGACTTCAAAAGTCCGGGGTTGGAAAACTTCCACAGGTGGATTTAGACACTCACACACCGACGCCATTGTAAACAGCAGTGCCGCACAACTTCTGCACGTTTTGAGATCCAAACTTGTAAGAACTTATTTACATGTCCGGATCCCAAAGCTTGCAGGAGTCACACAGTGCTGCTCTTTACGATGTTGCCTCGGTGACTTCCACTCGGGGGTGAGCATCTTAACCCCCTACCCCCATGGGAGTTTGCCGACCCAGACTTTTGAAGCCCAGAAAAAAACTGCAACATCTGAAAACGCCGTTTAGGAACTATTGCAAACCATCACCTTCTGATGTGATTTCTTGGGGTTTCATTTCTGGGCATCTAAATGTTAATTTTATTTTGTTGGGGAGGTAAGATTGTTATTTGTTTGTTCGTTTATTTTGAGGGTTTTGTTGTCGCTTTTCTTTTAAAGCTGAGACATGACACTTAAAACCTCTAGTACTGGGAGTGGTACTGCTGGAAATGAAGGGGCAGAGAACATATTATAGTGCTTGATGCCTTCCAAATTCACATTTAAGTGGTGGTATCAAAATAGCTAACAAGGTCAGGTAGTAAACCTGTGCAAAACTGGTGAAAATATTCCATAATTTTGCATACATTATATTTTTTCACTATTTCAGGCTATTCTGTGTCCCTTCAAAGTAGTTTTTCTACTCAGTTACATTAAATGACTTTTTTGGAGTTGAGAAATGAATCCATTGCGGCTCAGAAATCAGCTGTTTTTCACTGGAAATGGAACTCTTTTTCATGCAAAGAAAAAGTTGTCACATAATATGGAAACCTTTTTGGTGAAATGGGGCCTATTATCTCTGGACCCAATTCTGCAAACTGTTGTTTATTTCAAGTTTGCAAAATCAGTGGGACGGCACACATGTTAATACTAAAAACAACCAAGTTTGTGAAGGATTGGAAACAAAATGTGGAGAAAACTCAGATTCCAATGCATTGCTCCATTTTCATTTTGTTGATTTCACTGTGTACCATGTGCTTCTGATCAGCCTTGACAAAACCTTGCAAAACCTACCCAGCATAACTTTATACAATTCATGAGGAAGGCATGTTATATGCCATAACAATGGGAAGGTAAAAAGGTCTGTTACCTTTTTCTAAAAAATAAATAAACAAATAAATACTCATTTTTAATTTCAAGTAATTCCCCTAGATTTTAACACTTTATTTTGTTTTGTTTTGTTTTGTTTTTTTACTGTCCTCCTAGGAACTAACTTCACCCTTGCAGAACTAGGAATCTGTGAGCCCTCTCCCCATCGAAGTGGCTACTGCTCGGACATAGGAATACTTCATCAAGGCTATTCCTTGAGCACTGGCTCTGATGCTGACTCAGATACAGAGGGAGGAATGTCTCCAGAGCATGCCATAAGGCTGTGGGGGAGAGGGATCAAATCCAGGCGCAGTTCCGGTCTCTCAAGCCGCGAAAATTCAGCCCTTACTCTGACTGACTCTGACAATGAAAATAAGTCAGATGAGGAAAACGGTAGGCCTTTCTTCAATATATGTCTTAATGTACATATATAAACATGTGGTATTAATTTAATTGCACCATAATATGAGTCACATAGAAAGAGTGTTCACACTTTTTCTTGTCCACTTGACTATGGGGGTAGGGGTGAGGAATCAGATCTTAACTTCACCAGAATGACTGGACAACACATACAAATCACATTTTGATTTTTTTTTTAAATTATATAGAATGGTATTCTTAGCCAGCAAACTGCATAGCAAAGACAACAATATGATAAACTGTGAGCTATATGCAGAAATGCACTCTAGTTTATTTGTTCTGATTTGTTTTATTTAAAAAAAAAAAATGGCAATCCAGGTTATTTTCCACCTTATCTATCTTCTACTTTCACTTCCAGACAGCAGTGCGTCATATCCATGTTGTAGATCAAACCTGTAAGCAGTTTCTGCTGTATCTAATCATGACAAGTATGAATAAACTTGTCAGAAAATCTTTTTCTCCTACATGTGATTTTACCAATGGTGTGTAATAAGCTTAATCGTTTTCAATACACTAACCACAGTTACTGCTATCAGATTCTGTAATGCACAGTTGACTGTTTATGTGTTTTCATGAACATTTTAATTTTTTATTTGAATCCAGAATTTCTGATCTTTCAGTGGTAAGTACACGGCAGGTTTTATACTGCAAAACAATATATCAATATTATTTAATAAATATACATATATGTTTGCTTAATATACACTAATAAACCGGTTAATGCATAAACACCCAAGAAGTTAAACTACACAATACATGGCAACCAGCCATGGCAGCCCATGCTCCAAGGTGGGGGTGGCGGGACCAAACACTCGTGCTACCCCGCTTTGGCCTGTGTCGACGGCCCTCAGCCCAGGCTGCATCCTCTGAGATTTTCCAAGGATGCAGCCTGGGCTAGCTGCCTACCTACCCTGGGGCAGTCCCGGGCCAACATCTGGCAGTTCATGAACACAGGTGCCAGTGGGCCCCAGGTCAAAGCAGGCCACTGTCACATCTGTTTCTATGCTATGTATGGCAAAGCAGGCAAGTGTTTTTGACATGAGTGTGCACTGCATTAAGCAAATTGCCACTCAGCATCTTTATATACCAATTAATAATGTTTATTAAAAAAGCTATTTAAAACATATGTCATTGAAAGCTCCTGTGCCTGAATCTTTTAAATAAAAATGCCTAGCCTAAGAAGATGGCTTGCTGTGAGTAGCAATACATTGCCTTCCTTCATTTACGCTCCACACACTACGTTGTGCATTAGGCAGTAATGTGCAAAGCAATTTAACAAAAAATCATGTTCAGGTTTAATCCCAGAATAAGCTATATTTAGGAGGAAAGGTGGAACCCACAATCAATCTGACACTGCAGCATCAGCACAAATGCTCAAAGCAACTGCACAACTTAATCTACTGCATAAACTCTCTCTAATGTCCCTGGGATTTTCAAATTGTGATCTGTTGTTGTCATATTCAGCACCTTCAAAAACTGTTCAGAAGAACAATTTTACTCTTTTAAGTTTTTGGCCAATGTATTAAACCACCAGTTTCAGTGTTTCAAACATGTCCAATTTAAACAAGGAAGCAAAATGTAACAAAACAATGAAACTTCTTGTATAGAAGAATATGATCAAGTTAGATTTAGGGAGCCAAATTTAGCACTGAAATACATACATTCTGCTTTCTTTTATTGTAGTGGTAATAGCACGCATAGATGCCTGGAGAGAATTTAGTTCACAGTCTGCTTTGTAAACATTTCGTGATATATTTCTCCAAAGCTTCAGGAAATTTGCAGACTTCATTTTAATGGTAGATAATATATCAGGTAAACAAGTAACCATATGACAAAACTCTATGATTAACTGATTTACTTTGTGCTGCCCGAACGTTAGTTCAGAGACACACCCACCCACCCCACCCCAGGTGGAGAGACTGCCAGGGTAATGCTGGGTGGAGACACTGCTGAAATAGCCAGGGTGACACTGGGCGGAGAGGCTGGCCCTGAAGCAGGAGCAGCCTCTCCACCTGGGGTTGCTCCTCCTGGCAGATGCCGGTTGGCACAGCTTCTCCTGGGTCTGATCCATGCTGCCATCATGTCTCTTGCTCATGGTCCCAGCGGGTTGCCATGCGCCAGGATTGGGGGAGCGGAGCTAACGTTTGCCCAGTTAAGCCTGGCTGGATGAGTGTTAGTCCATGCCGTGCCATCAACCTTCTCTGGACGATGTGTACGGTAGGAGTCACCCACCCAACCCATGACAGGAGTGGGAAAACATCCAGCAGCCACCAAACCGATGGGCAGGTGACTCTCAGGCTGCTGTGGGTTATTATGAGCTACTGTCTTGTTTGTTTTCACCCATATTTTTTTTCCTAACAGCGAACTAACAAATTTCTTTTTCTAGTACTTTTAGTTCATATAGGGTTTGATGCTTTTTCTGTCAAGGATAATGGCAGTTTTCACATTAATTTAAAATTATGGCAACATTCAGCCTTTCTGTTTATGAATTGTTTGCACGCCAAGGGCTCCCCCTGCAAATTATCTATGTGTTGTTGGGTGAGTTGCTCTCTTTTAATCTAACAGTACTCCTAAAATGAAGTACCAAGTGTTATGAAGTTGGCATTACGTGACCAACATTACATTCAGAAGAGGTGCTATAGGAGGGACATTACAAAATTGGGTACTGGATTTTTAAGCCTTAATTCTGGGCTCAGAATCTTAATAGATTCTACAACGAAGAGAGACTAAAGGACATGGGGGCCCGCACTCTAAACCATACTATGGGGCCCCACTGCGCGAGCCACACACTCACTATACGCATTTCCCCCCAGCCACCCCTCCCCACTTGCCTGCTCTGTTCCCCATCCTTTCCCATCTCTCTTGGTTGGCGGGTCACGCCTGGACCATTTTACCCCATCCTTTTGTCCACTGCGCTGCATCCATAGCCAGCCAGTAGCCACAGGAAGCTGGGCATATCATCAGTCACTTCCTGGTTCCTGTGTCTTGTCTTCTGTATCTTTACTGGTGTTTCCATGAACTTTGGACTGTCTTGCACCCCCACCCATTCTTGATGGGTCCCTTGGGTCAGCAGGAGGCTGGCCTTTCTGAGTTTCCTTCCTGTAACCCAGTACTTTGACCCCCACTGGCGAGTCTGTGTGCTTGGGTACCAGGACTTCGCATCAGCCATGATGCAGGCTCAGCATCTGCTATAATGAGGCCCTGGCATCCATCTGATGTGCCTCCTTACCTGCACTGATTCTTGTTTTCACCCTGTGGACCTTTTCTGCACTGTGATCCTGGATCCAGTCCTGCACAACACACCCAGCACTGATCCTGCCCTCACCTTCCGAACCTCTTCCTGCACTCCTGACACAGACACACGCTAGGTAATGTTCCTTACATGCTGCTTACCTTCACTGTTTCCGGCTTGTGTTTGATCGCAAGTTCACTACGTAATTTTCATCATTTTCCTCATTGGTCCTTGGTTTAGCTCCTTGTAAACTGTGTTTTGATTGGTGTATTTCAAGGGCTAGCCCTTGTTTTCTGCATTCTGATGCCAGAAATTGATGCATAGTTCTGGATTGCTGAAAATACCGGAAACTAACATAAATTGCCAAAAATTACCAAAAGAAAATAAAAAACAAACAAAATTTCCAAGAATTCAGCCCTGTTCTGCCGTACAAAGTATAACCTCTCATATTAGGGCACTTCCAGATATAAGAGATAATCTGGAAGTATCTTATACTTTTGCAATTATCCACATTAGTTGAATGCATGATGCATAGATTTTACAGAGTTCATTTTAAAGTATTGTATGCTCTCTTTTCCGCCGTGGTTTAGCTGCGGTATTACAACACGCTATTACAGCTCTGAAAAGGTGACATTTTGATACTGAAATACAAATCACAAATTATAGCATTCCACTTCAAAATAATAAACTGTCAATTTTCTTTTAGTATTAAATCAAATTTGGCTCTGATCAGACCTCGCTTATCAGCTGATCAGTACTGATTATTATTAGGGTTCATTTTTTAAAGTATTAGAGGACAAAAAGAAAGTTCAAAATAGGGGTAGATTTAGATATGAGGGGTCGTGGAAAGAGAGGTTATATTGTATAGAATTTTATTTTAGAAAGGTCTTTAGGATTACCGAGCTTTGTGCCTGTTTAGTTATGAAATGTTTACACACACATGAAATGACTGTTACACAAGCAGAAGTGTTAACTTCAGTAAACTTCTAGGTCTTGCCTCTCTGACTAATCCTGTTTAACTAAACAAAAAATAATAAAAAAAATCAATGTTTTTTTCACATCACTGATTTTATAAACTTTGAAGATGTATTATCATATAGATTGACAGCTGCCCCACTGGTTGAGTACCACAGCATGGACACTTACAAAGCCATCATTAATTTCTCACGCTTGTGCCCAGCAGTGGTTTCCTACATAATAAACACTGTGTCCTTCAGATCCAAATCAATAACCTGTTAGGTATGCTTCTCTTGAAGAGGAGGTAACAAGAATCTATACTTCAAGAGAAATGCACTCCCTAGTACAATCTCTTTTTTGCAGAGGATATAAGCATAAAACAAGATATTTCTTGGTATGGTATCTTTATACTTTTGTAATTATCCACATTACTTGAATGCATGATGCATAGATTTTACAGAGTTCATTTTAAAGTATTGTATGCTCTCTTTTCTGCCGTGGTTTATCTGCGGTATTACAACACACTATTACAGCTGTGAAAAGGTGACATTTTTGATACTGAAATGCAAATCACAAATTATAGCATTCCACTTCAAAATAATAAACTGTCAATTTTCTTTTAGTATTAAATCAATTTTGGCACTTTTCAGCACATTTCCAAGTAGTTTAGAGGAAGTTTAATTGCCATAAATCACTCTAACATTACTACTTTCAACATTTGTGCTAATTCAAATTCACATGGCAAGCTTAGGGATACTTTTTCATTTTTAGAGTCGTTATGATCGGATTCCATCTTAAATTAGAATTGTGTGAGCCTAGAATTATTAGTAGGCTTGAAATGTCTGTTGATAAATTGAAATAATTTAATGTAAATTAATTTAAATGTACTGTTTTAGTTATCATGCTAAAACTCTTTCCTGACAAAACAGGACACTGGAGATCTAATTTGCAAAACAACACTTATTTTTACACTTCTGGCATTTTTGCATTACATTATGTCCTAGAATGCAGAAATACATCTTGAAACATAACTTTTACAGTGTCTATTGCAGCCGATGATTGCTGTAAGAAGAGACCATTGTGTCTGTCAAGGGGCAAAACTGTATAAACAATCAGTTACCATGACCCCTTGGATTCTAAGCTTCTGATTATGTGAATTATAGAGCTGTGGGCACAGCTCTACAGTTAAGGCAGCTATAGCACTGTGTTAAAATAACAAATATTCTAATCTTTATAATATTGGGATCACTTGTCCTATCAGTGTCAATTGGGTGGAAAGATCACTTGGATGAGAGGTAGAACTGTACAAATTGCAGCCAAATCGATTGAGAAACGTTTGAGTTATAGCAGTTTGAATTTTGGAGGCAAATCTGTTGTTTGTTTGTTTGTTTCTTTTTAGATATTGCAACCTTTTTGCTTCCCAAACTTTAATTCTCTGAGAAGTATGTTAACATATGATGGTGCTGGAAAATTCAAGTGTGAATTCTAGTCTTTTTTCCTGTATTTAGTTTTTGAAAATCTGTTGTGTAATTTTGAAGTTACGATGTTTTGAAGTTCCCCTTTTGTCAAATGGGGAGAGTGAGAAAAGCAGCTCTCCACCATCTGTTTCATCTGTAATGTTCTGTTGTGTTACATAAGGTTTTGTTTATGTGCAAAGATTTTACCATGCTAGAATTTACTATGGTAGGTTTTACGTACGGCAGATTAGCTGTTGAGCATTCTTTGTATTTACGTGAAGAGGTACGCTGCCATGCATGGTATTGTTATACATAGCTAAGAGAATGTAGCTATAGAGCATGCTCCCCTGGCTGAATCACTCACCTGGCTATGCTGATGCTCCAGGTGCTCCTCCGGCTGCTGCTCCTGGTGCTCCTTCTGGCCCAGCCTGCTGCTCAGCTGAGATGGGCAGTGTGCCACATTTCCCATAGTGGGGGTGTACACAAAGCCAGAGGAGCAGTGGAGCAGCAGTGCAGCTGGGTGGGTGAGTGAACCCAGGGATCACACAGGTATAGGAGCTCCTCAGGGTGTCCCCGGGTGCTCTCCAGGCTGACTCACCCGTCTTGATGCACTGTTGCTTACGCTGCTCCTCAGGTCCCTCCCCCAGTGCTCCTCCCAGAACAATCAGCTGCTCAGCAGAACTGGGCAGCACATCACAGTCCCCATAGCAAGGATTGAGAATGGGTTGTGTGTGCCAGAAGAGGCCTGAGACACTATGGGGACTATGGCGCACCACCCAACTCAGCTGAGCAGTGGGCCAGGCTGGGAGAAGCAATGGGAGCAGCAGTCAGAGGAGCAGTGGCGTGACCAGGTGGGTGATTCAGTCCAGGGAGCACACAGAGGCAGGAGCATCCTGCGGTGTTCCAGAAACTCACAAAAAGTCCCAGAAAAACCCGCATCTTGGGGCATCCAGACACCTGATGGAGACTGGGTAAACCCATCAGGAACCTGTTGGAGCTGCCCAAAAATGTGATTATTACCTGCGGGTAGCAAATGCAGTACCCTCTGCATCCCTATCCAAGACTCTTAAAAATGTTAATATCAGTGCTGTCTGTACCACCTCAACACTTCTTTGTGGAATACTGATCAAATATTACCCAACTACAGCACAGCATTAATCTTGTCAAGGGGCAAAACTGTATAAACAATCAGTTACCATGACCCCTTGGATTCTAAGCTTCTGATTATGTGAATTATAGAGCTGTGGGCACAGCTCTACAGTTAAGGCAGCTATAGCACTGTGTTAAAATAACAAATAGACTAGGGACATCATCAAGACAGGAAAAAGCAAGGTTAGCCCTGCCTCCCTAATGTTGCCAGTCCCAGTATTTAACCAAGTCTGACCCCAGTTATTATGATCTGGATGCAAACTGAAAGCATATAGGGAAAGCGGGGGTGAGCAAGCTGCCCCCTGATCTCCCCAGCTTCATTGTTGCCTTCAACCTGCAGAGAAAGAGGTTTGGGGCTGAAACACCAAGGCAAAGAATCTGTGCATGGAGCCTAAGTTGTGAGCAAGCACAATATGTGAGACTTTCAACCATCTTTACTGCTTATATGATGCACAAGTTAAGGTAGGAGCCTTAACTTATCATTTCCATGCTTTTTGGAGCATGAGTGAATTTGTTAAGAGCCTTAACTCCTTTCTTAAACCAAAGGGTTTTTGAACCGAGATTTCCCCTGTTTTTTGAAAGGGGAATGTATTAAATTCCCCCTGCTGCTTCAGTACCAGCCTGAGTTTGATTGGCAACCAAGCAGCCAGCCATCAAGTTTCCCTTTCAGTCCATATTTTGTCAGTTTCAACACTTGAATTTCTTTTATACCTGGGAACAGCTTCATCAATTTCACCAGCAGCGGGGAGAACAGATTAGAGGTGGAGGCCCTTCCGCACCAGAGCTTTTCCCTTACAGCCCTAATCTTTGTCGTTATGTGTCTACAGGAATTCTATCCAACCCATGTAAAATTCCTCAATGCACATAACTACATACTTGCCTCTAACCCTTTGCAAGGAGTGGGCAGGGAGGGAATGTGAGGAAATCATAGAGAGGAAATGAAAAGATGATTGGGGGGGGGGGTTGGATCCTCTCACTGATCATTCCACCCATCTCCCTGTCATTTCAGCCACTTCCAGGGGCCTCATAACTGTCATTTCACCAAGCCTCCCATAATTCCAGATGCTCCCAATGGCCCCTTACCCCTCAGTCTACCCACCCACCTGCTCATTTCAGTTTTTCCTGGAGATCTCCTACCCATCATTCTATCCTGACCCCATGATTCCAGTTACTCCTGGTGGCCTCTCCTACCCATTATTTCACTCAGCCCCTCATCACTTCAGCTGCTCCAAGTGTTGTCCTACACATCATTACATCCATCCCTCCATCATTCCAGATGTTCCTGGTGATTTCATATTCATCATTCCACCGAGCCCCCAATAATTCAAGATGTTCAAATCTGAAACGCTTCCTTTCTACCATTGCACTTAGCTGCCCTTCCCGTCCTTCCATTTCCCCTTCGTGGCTTCCTTAATTCCCCCCACCCCCTCCTAACCTTCTTTAGTCCCCCTGCTTATAACTTTGGCATTTCAAATCCTCTCACACTCCCTTTGTTTTAGATAAGCATCTGCCATTGTACTGGGTTACTGTCCATTAAGGGCTACTGCCATTCCCCAAACCTTATTACTTCCAATTGGTATTCCTGTTTTGTCTCTTGTTTCCAGTCAGCAGCCCTTGTGTCTTGTCAGTTTCACCTGCCGAAGAGTTCACTTGGCAACTGGAGAAGTCAGCCAATAAGTATCCTATTGACAGCCTGCACTAAAACCTCCTGCCCCCTATCATTCCAGTAGCCTACACAACAGCTTATCTCCTTGCATAAAATCAAAGCACGTTTGACAACTAATCTCCTGCCTATGTAAAAGAATACCATGTACAACAGTTTATTGCCTTGCCAGGACCAGCTACTGTGACTAGAAGAGCTGTACTGAGTCTAAAGGGGTGATATATATATAATATTGGGAGTATGGGACAAAGCAGAGTTAGTGCAGAAACAGGGGGAACTGACTGTAAGCAACAGTATTACCATATGTTCTCCCTACCCATAATAGAACAAATATCTGCCTGTAATCACCTATGCAGTGAGCAGATGTGCTTGAGCTGTTGCCTGAGAAAATAACTTATAAATGAAGGAGAAATTGTGGCCACAGTGAAGACAGAGATCAAGTCCATAATACTGGGGCAGGGAGAAGAAATAATGATGTGGAAATGGCTACACTGCCAGCTCCATGGCACTTAGGATGGAAAAAAAATGAGACAGTAGCCTGCAGTAGCCCAAGAGTCACCTGCTCATCAGTCAGTTGCCGGCAGATGTTTGCCCATATCCACCTCAGAATGGGCAGTTGGTTGCTACGGTACGTGTGGGCCAGGGGTGTTCGGTGATGCATCCCCGGCGAAGGCCCAACCACACAGGCTAAACCAGGCTAACATTTCCCCTCCCGTCTGTTAGGCTCTGCAGAGCCCCTCTGCAAGGCAAGGTTGGAGGGTCGGACCTGGAGGAGCGCACTCACCTCGGTCACCAAACAGCTGATCAATCAGCTCTTTGGCATGTGCACCTGGGACAGGTGAGGGCGTACTTCCACCCCCATGAGCTGTTTGGCAGCATTTTTTCCTGAGGGGTGGGGGTCTGGTCCTGCTGGGCAGCAAGGCTCCAGGTATCTTATTCTAGATGGACAGTTCTTTGGCCAACCCATGGCATGGAGGGACCTGTGATGTCAGCCCCCATCCCCGGATTTCTGGGGGGGGTGCTGCTTGTGTGAACTGTCCTCCCTGCCAACCTGAGCAGTGGCATCTGTAGTGGCCCTTCCTAGGGTGGCTTGGGGAGCCCCCACTGGTGTTTTTTTTTAACCCTTAGAGATTTCTCCTCACACAGGCTGTGATCCTAAAAGTACTTACTCATAAATAGCCCATTGATTTCACTGGAACTAAACTACACATGGGTAAATGGTCTTAGCTTAGGGGGATTCTTTAACCAGTATGTTGCACCACTTTTGCCACTATGCAATGTTTTTTTGTTCTGTTCAGGTTAGCATGAGCTCAGTGGTATCAGAGGGGCAAGGATGTGGCCCATGATAATTATCAGTCATTGCTGGAAGGTTCTGCTGGTGAGAAAGATCTGAAGTAGGGAGTGATATTTTTGAGATGAATTAAAACCTTAAGTGTTCAAGCTGCTACATTTTCCTAAAATGAAGCCAGGTGGATTAAGTTCCGCAGGAATATTGCAGCAGACAAGCTGGATGAAGAGAGAGAATTTAGATTTTCCCTATTCAACAGTGTTTTGAAACAAGTAATATATTGTAAGTAATAAACTATGGAGGCCTCAGCATATTCAGAAAACAGTCATCAAAAGAGAGATCAGTTGCCATTGTGAAACCAGACCTGTCTCATGTTAAGGTACACAGTGTTGTCAGAAACGAGGAACAGGAGTGAAATTTAGCTTACATTTGAGACCATTCCTTGGTACCTCTCTCTTCCAGGGATCCAGTTTCATTAAATAACTGTGTATCTGGTGTTGGATGTCAGGAAAGCAATGATATGAAACCATGACTGCACTAAGGTGATTAGAGAGAGAAGCTAAACAGAACTGAATGTCAATGAGATAGCAAAGAAAACAAAAGCTATAACATTAACAATGGAAAACAAAAGCCAGAAACAGTACAGAAGAGTAGCATGCAATGACAAATTCTTCAAGTGACAAATACACTGTAGAGCCACCTAGAGTTTTGTAGTTTACATCAGGTTAAAAGTCACACCATTTTGCCTGCAATCCTCAAAGCATTTACTTCCGAGCAGGGCTGTTCCAGGTATACAAAAGAATATTTGTGAGTATTTCTGAGGTTCCGAGAACTGTTCCTGAGTGTTTGGGCCAAGCCTTGGAACCTCAGAGAATACCTGAGATTCGGAGGAGCAGGGGGCAGGAAGGGGGGCAAAGGCCAGTGCAGCCAGGAGCACAGGCCAGAGAAGGGGGGGGGCGGGGTGTATGAGAATAGACCATTGGGGCAGGGAGGATGGAGGAGGGGAGGGAATGGGGGTGCCACTTACCTAAAAGGCACGTGGGAACCGGGTGCACTGCTGTCTGGACTCTGCCGTAAGCTGTGGGAGCTGGTCACACTGCTCTGGACACTGCCTCCTTTGAAGAAGGAAGGGTTCTCTGGGAACATGCTTGGAAAGGCTTGCTCCCAGACAGCATTAGAAGTAATGTAGTCCAGCATTAGAAGTAACAAGCTGGACTACATTTCCCAGCAATCTCCAAGAGAGCTTTAGGAGTATGCTTGGAGCAACCTCTCTGTTTTAATGAGATTTCTCCAAGCATGCTCCTAAATCTCTCTGCGAGGAGTGACTTCATTAGCAATTGTATGTCTGTGTGAATTCATATGTAAGAGCAGTGATTCTTGGGTTTCATCAATGTAGTTTTGTATCTGCTCTTCTGGCAGGGTCTTTTTCCTGCTGATGTTGGGGTGTCCTGGGTGGAGGGAAGTTTGCTTCAGACGATGGGTTGTGAGATGTTTGGGGGTTGTTTGAAGGCCAGAAGAGGTGGTTCTGGGAAGATTTTTCTTAGGGTTTTGTCTCCATCAAGTATGGGTTGCAGCTGTTTGATGAGGCCATGTATAGGTTCCAATGTGGGGTGGTAGGACACATAAGTAGTAATATTGTTAAGTTCTAGACGTGAAAGTGAAAAGTGACTTAGAATTGGTGGAGGGCTTGCTGATGTCATCAGGGGACAGGGGCTGAACAAATGATTTTAAAGGAGTGGATGGTATGTTAGGGGGGAGGGAGGCAGTTAACCCGGGATAAGAAAAGACAGGGAGATGTCTTAAAGTGTCTCTGAGGAGATGATGATCAAGAGCCTGGAGTAATTATCATCTGGCTGAAAACAGACAGAAATAAGAAACTGTAATTTTTATTATGGGTTATCGGAAAAGTAAGTGAAACCTAAGGATCTGCCCAGTACTTGTCCTCATTTGGATCCACATCCCCGTTTCACAGAAAATACTTGGTTAGTTTATTTTTATATTCTTGTTTAATAACTTTGGAATAAACTTACCTTCTATGTAAAATAAGAAGGGTTGCAGTGTTTCTCTGGCACTTTAGCCACACCTATGCTATCCTGGTAACAGTAACATTCAATAAGAGGAAAAGAACTAACCTGAATTGGAAATAAACTGACTGTGGTGGAAAGATCCTGGGATACCCAGTTACTGAACTGATACATCTGGAGTAAATTCAGTTATTCCTGGGTGGTGGCAGTGAATGCAGGGAACAACTTAACAGGGAACAAGTTTAAAAGGTTTCCATCACAAAAAGTTTGGATTATTTTTTTTTATTTTTTTTTAAATCTTTTGAAAAAAGACGATCATCTAAATCACCCATTGCAATATATACATCACTATACAAGAGAAACGAGCAAGGTGAAAGACAGATTTGACAGGAAAAGATCATTGTGTCTTGTGCAATGTAGGAGTGGCTACGTAAAGAAAATATTTTCTAAAATTCCCTTGAGTATCATTTGAAAACTCTTAGTATAAACTTAACAGTAGAAAGTACTACAGCTATGTGTAGAATACCATGTACGTAGAATTATCTCTGAAGAAATTTGCTTAGTAGCTTATAAATTGATGATGACTTTGACTTTCATTCCTGCGTTTTTTCGTTGTTGTTTCGTTAGAGACGTATGCTTGTTGTGCCAAAACCCCAAAGCATAATTGTGATAACATGGAGGAAGTGTGCATAGAGTAGTTAAAGTTTAGGACAACAAAAATGAATTGTTTTGCTTTATTAGTATCCTGTTTTCACTTTCATAGTCTTTAGTGGATTGCTTTAAATATTATTTTCCTTGCATTACTTGCATTTTTCCTTGCATTTTTAATTTCATAATTTGCACATAGAAGCTTATGTTGCAATTATGGCTGTACCCTGTAAAATAATGTTGTGGCATTTAATCTGGGCCTAATTCAAGGTACATACACCCACCAAGCATGCATTATGCAGGATGTGCACACATACTCTGCACTTGGTGTCCACACCCTGCGTTTGGTACACACACAGTGTCCGCTTGGTGTGTGCACGTACCTGGGACTGACCCCCACGTGTCTTACAATGATTTGCCTGGTTAGCAAGATAAGTTTCTAACCAGCAGGGACATGACAGTCAATCCGAGTCCTTCCTATGTTCAGCAATAGCAAAGATTCTATAACATGAGCTTAATGAACAATATGTTGGTTTATTCATGTGCAAGAAAATAATCCACTTCTCTCTCATGTGTCTTGTAACAGCTCTAAAATGATTACAAGTAATAAATGTTAGGGATAGGAAATACATTTTTAGGTGAAGTGAATAGATCTGACGACAACACAAGCAGAAGGCACAGATTCATTGAATGTGAATTTGTCGTTTCTATGTAGTTATGCTTGTACCTCAGAATATTTAATCAATCATCAACATCATCATCTGCCCCCCTGCCATGAAACTTGGAGCACTTTACATATAACAAACACAACTTTTTAATCCTCAAAACAACCCGGTGAGGTAAGTTAGACTGAGAGAATAATGTGACTGGCCCAAGGTCACCCAGGCCTTTTTCAAATGGGGTGGGAGGTGCGGGGGTGGGGATGGATGTGCACCCCGTGGCAGCTGGGCACATGGATGCACACCCATCTCCACGCACAGAGGCATCTCTGTTTTGTCCAGTGCCTAACCCACCCGCACCGGCGGTGGCACAGACACACACACTCCTGCCCACTTAGGCTGCGCTCCCATCTGCGGTGGTGGTGGCGGCAGCAGAGGGAGGGGGCAAGGAAGACGCGGCAGCCTGGAGGAGCCGGCTGACAGGAAAAGAGCCGGTGCGAACGGGGATCTGCCACAGTTTCCCTTTCACATGTCAGGGCGCAAAGTCCTGCCCTGACATGCACGAGAGAAGTCGTAGCAGATCCCCATTCACACCAGCTCTTTTCCTGTCAGCTGGCTCCTCTGCGCTGCCGCGTCTTCCCTGGCCCCTCCCTCTGCCGCCACCGCCGCCACAGATGGGAACGCCGCCCCAGTCATACACGAGGGCAAGGGGGGCGTGTCTCATGTGAACTAGGCCCCAGTGAGTTTCTGGCTAAGACGAGACTAGAACCAGGGTCCCCCACCCACCCACCTCCTCAGAGTACGGCACACTTAGCCATTAAAAGAAAGTTAATGTGACCTTTAACTTTATGAAAGTATGCAAAGAGCAACAAATAAGCTGCACATTAAATGTAAGATTCATAAAAATTATATAGATTCAAAGAGCAGGAAGATGGTATACGCACGAACCCTAGAAACAGAGTCCTGCACACACCGCATAACCGCTCTTCACCATTTTCCAAATTTGGTACATTTCCTTCCCGACTCTTTTCTTTTAATGACAAATGTGGAATCCCATCGGCATAGAAAGAAGCTGGGGACAAACTGGAGAGAGATGCTCTGGCAATAGATGATCTGCTTATACCTGCCAGATGTTTCCCAGAGGCATCAATGGGTCAGAGTAATTTAATTGACAGAATTATTAAAGTGGAGGCCCATATAGAATACCTTAACTAGCATTTAAAAAAAACAATAATGCAACAAGAATTGACTTGGTATAGTGAGGGGCCTGTGTTCACTGTATTTTGCCCATTGCTTCCAATAAGGAAAACAGTGAACATGGGTCTGTGGGTATAGACAGAGATGACTTTATCTGTACTTTAGGAAAGCTTGTGAAGTACTTCTCAAATGACAAATTTACAAGGTCATTAAGTAAGGTATCAAAGCTCAGTCATTTAAGTAGATCCAATATTGTTTTGATCTCAAAACCCGAGGGCACTTCTGAGAGGAAGCAGTTTGGGAATGAGGGAATTGACTTGCAGAGGTGACTTAAGGACTTAATACAGATCAAGTCCAATTTTGTCCAGGTAAGTGGCTTATGCAATTCAATGCGAAGAAATACAAGGTAATGAAACTAGGGACAAAAACTGAAAGGACATATATAAATAATGGCCATAAGCTTAAAACTATGAACGAGAGAAGGATGTAGGTAATGGTATGTACAACCTTGAGATAGTTGCCACAGTCTAAAATGGAACCCATCAGTCCCTTGGACATACCAAGTGATTAAAAAAAATATACAAAAACTGGTAAATTTAGATACATGTGAAAATAACTAGATAGATCATTTTGAAAAACGATAGGTTAGGTAATAGTAAGGCATGCAGCGAGGAGCAGTGCCTGAGTGCTTAAGGAACTGTGAAAGTTTAGGTTCAAGTCCTGCCCATCCATTACTCTTCTGTGCCATAGCACAGAAACTGATGTGCCTTAACCAAACCTGCTCTGTGGGCCGCATGGCTTGGCAAGGACTTTGACTTGAAGATGTGTGTTTCACTGACCCAACACTTTCCCACACTTCTTCACTCAGTTGCTTTTAACTTAATTAGACTTTAACCATTCAGGATGAAATCATTTTCTAAGTAGGGTCTTTGCCTCAGCAGGGCTAACACAAGGTGTTTTGGCATACAGACTGAAAATGGAAGATTCCCCTCTACTAATATTTTCATGGCCCTGACCCACATCTGCTGATGCTTCTCCAGCCTAAACTTCAGTAGCATTTGGTGGCAGGATAATTTGATGTCCTTTAATATTGTTGGCACTTAATGCAGCAGCCTCTCTGAGTCTAGCATTTCACAGTTTTTGAGTGCTTGACTTTGAGGCATGGCATGTTCAAATTTGAGGCACGGTTTTGTTTTTGGTTTTTTGGTATGGTATAAAAGTATAATTAAAAATATGAAGAAGGCAGAATAGACCTAGTGTTTGTTTGTTTTATTTTAAATATTTGAATTATATATTTTAAAAAATAAAATAAATAGAACAAACAACAGTGTGCCAAAGCAGTGTGAGAAACTGTGCATGAATCAGTAGAGTACGTACTTAGGATGTGCAAAAGCTGGGCACTTCAAAAAAAATTGCTCAGAAATACGGTATTTATTTGGTTTGGGTTCCTTTGTTTGTTTAGTGTGAGTTTTGTATATGGAATAAACAAAATGGGATAAACAGCTCTGAAAAGAGACATGAACCTTGGAAAAAGAATTCTGTGAATTTGATGTTGAAAACTTTGTGCTCTTACTTATGGTAAGTACATATGGTTCTCCTAACTGCCGTTTAATTACTGCTAAGTAATTATTTACTAACAACCTGAGCCTTAGTTCAGACAGATGAAGTGATTTTTGCTGTAGTCTAAACTCTGGATTTAGGGTGGTCATATATACAAATTTTAGAGGACACTTATGGGAGTTAGAGCATGGTCCAGCTCTGTACAAGTCAATGGGAGTTTAGCCACTGACTTTAGTGGGAGCTGGAACATGCTCATAGAGTGTTAACAGATGTCACAATGACGTCTGCCCCACCTGGGGAAGAGGGGGGGGACTTCCCCCGCTTGGGTGAGTTCTGGCCGTGGGATCAAATGTCCCCATTGCCTGACCATGCCAGAGGGAGGGGGCAGGAAGTGATGGGCAGCTGCTTGGCCACGCCCCAGCCTCCACGCTCCTGGCATCACCCCACCCCCCTGCCATGATGGGCAGCCACGACTGCCTATTACAGGCAACCATGGTTGACTGCCATAGCAATCCCCCCCACGCTGGGAAGAGCCGGGTCTGCCACTGGGAACAAACTTTCTCACTTGGTTCCACCTGCTCTTTCCCAGCTGGGCTGTGACTGGACACAGACTGTGGGCCCGCTTTTCTGGCTCAGTCACCACCCTGGGCAGGGTTTGTTCTGGGTCCGCATCTGGATTACCTCAAAATTGCAACCTTTCTACTCTCCATTCCCTCTCTCAAGTAAATCCCACAATAAAAATATATCTTTAATGTTAAGATTCTTGCAAGCTACAAGAAGAATATTGCTGTCACATATGCACACACAGAATAACTAATCAGTAATTGCCTCTAATGCAGCATTGTTTGTTTATTTATTTATTTATTTAGTAATGTCATAAGAATTGCCACTAGCCTTTGTTTCAGCTATCTGAGGCAGACAGATGCCTTTGGATGGGCTTGCTCCTTTTTAAATATTTTCAGTGTTCAGTACTTCGAGTGGTAAACCCACAGAAGAAGTGATACAGAACCACACAGTAATTCACTATAGACTTCCCATTGCTTTTTGGTGTCTTTACCTCTTGAGATCACAAAATCTGAAATTACCCTCAGATACAGAGGTTTTTGTCATTCGTTTCAGTGAGACCTCTATCACTGTCTGTTCCCGTGTATTTGCAAGTTTTAGCAAGATATGTTTAGTTTCAAGTCACAACATTAAGTATAGTATTCTGCTCAGGAAACAAGGAAAAGGTCAGTGAAATATTTCATATGATGAATCACTGTCTTTGTAATAATACCCTAGTAACAAAAGTTGGCAACTTAAAGCAAAAGGATTACAGTAGCACCTCACTAATTATCACTCCAATAATCCATCAAGGATATGGGTTAGGGAGGGATTGGGTATGGGTTATTTTAATCTGGGGATTTTATGTTGTTTTAATTGTATTTTAGTTATGTGTTTTTAAATGTTGTTAGCCACCCTGAGATGCTTGTAGCAAGAGGGGGCGGCATATAAATTTTAATAATAAATAAATAAATAAAATTATCTTTCTTATACTTGGGCAGTCTAACCTCACATCTCAGAAATAATAGCAGTGTGGCATCATAATAAGGCCCCAGAAATGTAACTTTTGCATCATCACGTATGGTGCATTTATTGCTGGACAGTGAATCATTATTTAAACATTTTTAATACTTATATTTCTGATACGTTTTTGATTTTTAAAATGAACCCACATCATTTTGCAATTATGTGAATGGCGAGAGATGCTAAAAGTTCAGTTTTATGGGAAGTCACGTTATCCAGTTTGTTGATTATTAGATCGAGCAAGGTAGACTCAGATGATATGGTAGGTCAACAAAGTGAGCAAGCAACAATGCTACTGCTCAAAGTGTAATTGAATTTGAATAATGCCTTTGTATATTTCTGCACAACAGAAGTGTGTATCTGATAAGGTTAATCCATCTTGGCAATAAATGCATTGTAAGTGGCTGAAGAGCAATGAAAACAAACTGAGGAAGGTTTTGGATGTTCACATTGTTTAACAGAACTTATCATAGTTAAACATAAAACTGTATACATTGCATTGTTCCTTTGTTGCCACATGTCAGATAGAAAAAAGGACGCAATGATGGGTTTTAATGGTCACACTCTTTATTGCCACTTCACATACTACTGTGTGGTGGGGGGTAACTCTACTCCATAACAAACTGGATCCAGTTATAACTAACCATATACCAATAACAACAAGACTACCTGAGGCACACTCAAGTCCCCAACCCAGCAACAGAACAAGCTGTCACCTCCCCCTCCACCGGACATTGCAAGCCTCTGGGTGGGTGCTGATGTCACCCCATCGGGGACCCAGGGCCATGTTAACCCTCGGGTGCATTGGGAACCCGACTTCCTGGGACATACCTCTACGCTGGCCACGCCCAGTCCTTGTACAGGGTTACATTTCCCCATCTCTTAGGAGATATCTTCATCAACAATTTAATGCCCAGTTTAACTAATGTCAAAAACTGACTGGACCCTCTCTCTCTCTCTCTCTCACACACACTCACACTCACACTCACACACACACACACCTGCCTAGCTAGTCATAACCTGGTGGAGCCTCAGACATCTCTGAGAGCGGTCAGGTACATCTTCATGCCCAAATCTGACAAATGGACTCCATCATCCCAGGTCGGAGGCAGTGGAAGCCCTGTCTGGTCCTGTTTTGTGGGATGAGTTTCAGACGGTGTCACCGTCAGATGCAGGGGATGCTATTGGGACTGTTCGAGCCACCAATTCTGAATTAGATCCATGCCCGTCCTGGGTGGTTAAGGCTAGCCGGGAGATACTGGGGCCGTTGCTGGTTGGGATAGTCAATGCCTCCCTTGGGGAGGGCAGGGTGCCTGGCTGTGTCAAGGTGGTGGTGGTGCAGCCCCTGCTCAAGAAGCAAACTTTGGATATTGATGTCCTTGCCAGTTATCGGCCAGTCTCTAATCTTCCCTTTTCAGGGAAGGTTGTTAAACGGGCGGTGGCTCAGCAGCTTCAGGGGCATTTGGACTGGATTAATTTTCTTGATCCCTCGCAGTCTGGCTTTTGTCCGGGTTATGGCACGGAGACTGTGCTTGTGGCTTTGGCCAACGACCTCTCCCGTGAGTTAGACCAGGGTCGTTCGACTCTGTTGATTTTGTTAGATCTGTTGGCTGCATTTGATACCGTTGATCATGAGTTGTTGGTGACATGGTTGTGGAACTGGTTGTGGTTGTGGGACTTAGAAAGATTGACGGGACTGTTCTTGAATGATTCCACTCTTTCCTGGCTGGGAGAACCCAACGTGTGGTTCTGGGGGAGTTTTCATCTTCTCCCTGGGGCCTCACATGTGGGGTACCGCAGGGTTCCATCTTATCCCCTCTCTTGTTCAATGTGTACATGCAGCCTTTGGGGGAGGTTGTTAGGGAGTATGGAGTGAGATGTCATAAATATGCTGATGACACCCAGCTATATCTCTCATTTTCCTCCGACTCAGGCCCTGCAGTCTCAGTGCTTACCCGGTGTTTGTCCGCTGTAGGGGATTGGATGAGGGCGAGCCTCCTGAGAATAAATCCTGACAAGACGGAGCTGATGGTTGTGGGGAAGGCTGGGGTGGTAGTGGCCCCCTTCCAAGCCCTCTTCCAAGTGCCTTGTTATTTATTTAATTTATTTAATTTTCTACCCCACCCACCTGTGGCTCAGGGCGTCTTACATAATTAAAACATACTTTATTTTTAAAAACTTCATTTAAAAACCTCACTAAACAACTGAAACTGAGGAACCATCTTGAGTGCAGGCATAATGCTATCCAATGATATCAGCATGACTCTAGGCAAGAAACAATGTGTGAGTATTGTTCCGTTGCTGGAGGCAGTCTTCTTCAGGAATGCTGAGAGGGTAGCAATTGGGTCCTTCCATATTAACGGTGCAAAGAGTTTTCTCAGTGTTGGGTTATCTTTCTATGGCTGAAAGGCTTGCTTGCTTCCTTTCTTCTAAAGGTCAGTTTGGAGATGTAACAAATATGGATTAATGCTCCAGAATGGATAAGGAGCGTATTTTTAGAAAGAATCCTCTGCTCCTGCATTCAGTTGGACCTAGCTTGGGAATGAGTTCAGCTAATTTTCATATAACACACTGATATAGCTGCCATAAGGACAGAAGAGACATTGTGACCCCGGGACCCATGCTGGGAGGTGAGGGTGGGGATAAATGATCCCTCCTGTCCTGTTGCTGTGCACAGCAGTATTGCCAACCCTCTCTGTTAAATCATGGGGCTTACAAAAATACATATTGCAGGGCTACAGTGGAACCAAGGAAGCCCTGCAACATGTATAAAAGTATATTTTAAATACCTGTTGCGGGGTGGGGAGGGAAGCGGGAGAGTTTTGGTGATGGGGGGAAAGTCCATTTTAATAGAGCAGGGTGATCAACAGGAAGAAAGTTCTGGATGCTTAAGTGAATTCCTCCCTTTATCCCATAATCTCACAAGTTACGTGTGTTCCCCTCTCATTTTGCTCTGTCTTCCCCATCAGCACAGAGCATTTTTATGTTCCTTCCATGCCACTAAGTCATATCCTCTATCCACTCCTTGTATGGTCTGCCCTCTAGCAGACCAAAGCCATTGGTTCTTAGTGAATGATTGTCCTTCATGTGGTATATTATTACATCAACCACTGCCCCTTTCTCTTAATTAGGTATCAGTAAAAGGAAGAAAATCAGTTTACCTCCCACTGATAACAGCTTACATTCATGATAACTGTAAGGAATTATTATTTGTACATCTCGCAAGAAGTGATAGTCTTTGAAGACATATAAAACAAAGTCACCCCACCCCACCCCCCCAAAGCATACAGTCTAAAACGTAAGGCAGCCTAAGAAGAGGGAAGGGCACCTATGAAAAGCAAAGTGAGTTTTTAGGGTGAAATGTGTGCATTATTTTCCACTAACTAAACCACAAAGTGATTGGAAGATAGCAGGTTAGTGCTTCAGATCCTCAATGAAGAAATGTGTTTTCAAGAAGGAATGGAAAGAAAAAGCAGAAGCATGAAGTACTGAGGTCAAGGGAGGCAGAAGGTGGGGGGTCAGGCTTACTGGCATATGGGACAATGGGTGTTTTCAGATAGACAACAGCCCCGCTTCTGCTCTGTTGCACACTCAGGTGGCCCGTCCATCTAACGGCGGGCCACCAAATGTGCAGGCAGAACAGAGATGGAGCAGACTGTCCCTGCTCCTGCTCCTGTCCTGCTGGCAGCGCTCTGGAACGTCCTAGACCAGAGCACCCCCAGTGCAGGGCTGTCCAAAGCCAGGGCACCGGCCCGGGGTGGAGCTGCAGTCCGTCTGCTCGGCAGACAGTCACTGCAACTCCACTCTCGGTAAGGGGTTGTGCTAGGCAACACTATAGTGTTGGGGGAGGCAGCCTTGAGCATTGGGCGATCCACCCACAACTCTATGGTGTGAGGGAGGGGGGCACCATGTGGGCAGACCATGGACTGTGACAGCTGCTGGGTCCATTTAAAATGGACTCAGGTGGGGCTGGACACGGGCTGACATGGGAGTTCACCATCCCTCCTCCCACAGAGTAGCTCCGGGGGTAGCCAGTCCCAGATCCATCTGAAAGACACCCATTGTGGAGAAATCAATGGACAAAAGGCACAAAGGTAGATTTGTTGTCAGTAAAACAAGAACAACAATAAAATTCAAGCTATAAAAACCCCATTCTTCTCTCAAAACTCCTACTCCCCACACAACCGTACCCCAAAACACAACCAAGCCCTATCCCCGTCTGCCAAATGCTTTAGTTTTACACTGCCTCCGGAAGATGCTTAGGCTTGGACTCAAGCGAACCTCCTCGGGAAGAGAGTTCCTCAAAACTGGGGCAGCAACTGAGAATGTCCTCCTGCGCACCCCCGTCCCATGGACAAGGGTAGCAGATGAAACCTGCAAGAGGGTGCTCCCAGCTGACCGTAGGGGCCGCCATGGGACATAGTAGGAGAAGTGTGGGGCCCAGACAGTTGTTCAAGTCCCCTTCAAGTCAAAGGGCCAACTGCCATCATCACCTCAGTCTTATCAGAACCAGCCTCAATCGGCTCACCTTCATCCAGTCCCCAACCACACCCAGGCATCAGGTGAGCACCGAAACTACAGGACCTGGGTCAGAAGAAAAAGACAGGTAGAGCTGAGTGTCATCAGCATATTACTGACACCTCACCCAGAGGCCTCAGATACACGTTGAACAAGAGGGGAGACAGAATAGAACCCTGAACGCTGAAAGATCTAACACGATCAACAAGGCAGAATTTCCCCTGTCCATCTCATCGAACAAAGCCACAAGCATAATCTCTGTGCTGTACCCAGGATGGAAGCCTGGCTAAAATATGTCCAGGAATCTGATATCATCAAGATGAACCTGGAGCTGTCGGGCAACCACCCATTCAATAACCTTCCCTAAAAAGGGAAGGTTAGAGACAGGCTGATAGCTGGCCAGGGAGTCATCGTCCAAAGATGGTTTCTTAAGCAGGGTCTGGACCACTGCAGTTTTAATGGCATCGGTACCCTCCCCTTCCTAGGGAGGCATTGACAACCCCAGCCACATTCAGCTACAGTTTATTAAAATCAACAGTGTTAAAACCTTTTCAGTCAAAATATAAAGGAATTTAACCTTAGAAATGGCCAATACACCACAGCCAGTTTCCATAAAAGGTTTTATTTGTTACAGTTTACGCACAAACTCACTGTTCTAAAGAGACTGTTTCAAGCTCTGCAAATGACTATCAAAGAAGCACTGCCCAGACCAGAAGCCATACAGATTTCTTGACTCAGTCAAATTGTACGATATCCCTGATCTGTCAGGGAAAGAAATAAAAACTGAAACCTTGCTACAAGAAACCTAGAGATGCAGGAATCAGTGCAGTGGTCCTTCTAGCCCAGTATATGATTAGTACTACCCTTATCTTTTAAAATCCATCACATTTCAATGTGGATATTCATAATATACACAGACACATTTGTTATTTCTGTTAAAACTCTTGGTTTAAATGATATCCTGTGTAGGTGAGTTACACTTGTTAACAATGAATTGCATACAATTTTCATTTTTAAATTCATGGCCTTTAAAATTCATCAAATCTCATCTTGTTCTTGTTCCTGCAGGCAAATGGGGGATCTGATTTACATTATTAATTATTATTTTTATTATTAATTTAGAATAATAAAGTATATAATACATGAATAATATAATATAAATAATACAATATATAAATAATATATATTATTTTGTCTCGATTTCTGATCTAGCCATACATTTTCCTACATAAACATAGTGAGCCTGATTCTAGGCCACATGCAGTGTACGCACGGCGTGCGCAACCCACGCGCATCCTGCATGCAAGCTGTGCCTATCAGGGTTTAGGATCAGCTCCTCAGTCTTTCCAATCTTTCCACAGTGCCAGGTGTAAGTTATTCCAGGTGAAGGCCTACATATGCTTGCCATATAATGGTAAAATATTTTAAATTTTAGGGTTTTTTTTATTCTGTATATATATCCTGTCATGTTCAATTGAAGTTCATGTTCAGAAACCCAGCCCTAAGGTTAGGGCTGAAACAAGAAGCATTTTAGCTTCTCGTGAGAAATACTGAGAATCCAATAACCGGGACCAATATCTTATAGACATCTCTATGAGATCTCGGTCCTGGTACAAATTATCATTGTTTCTCAATGTAATTTAAAAAAAAAAAAAAATCACTGTGAATGCACAAAATGACCTTTTTCCGAAATGGTGGCAGCAGCAGTGCTGTAATTTTGGGAAAGGGCAGCTGCTCTGCTGCACATGGGCAAATGGCCACTGCACATGTGCAGACCGACTGCCCTCTTCCAAAATGGCAGTAACACATGCACAGTGATATATTTTATTTTTTCATGCTTGTTGAGAATTAAACTGAGACGCTGCTGGTTCTCAGTTCCCGGAATGAACTAAGAACCGTCATTCTCCACGCTATTGAAATAACCCTGAGAACAAACTCTCAGCCCGAGAACGGATAGAACTAGAAGTATTGGAATAAACTGAATGGAGAAAAGATTCAGATTAAACATTAGGAAGAATTTTCTAGCAACTCGAACCAGATAAAAGAGAAGGAAGAGATCACTAATGGAAGTTGTGGAGTCCAGATAGCTTTAAATCTCTAAAAACTGGTTAGATAAACATCTCTCAGAGATATTCTAAATGTAGCAGGTTCTGCTTAGTGGCAGGGGAAAAGACTAGATGACTTTTTAGGGTAGCTTAATTTCTAGACCTGAAATTCTGTGAATCTCCTCTTTCCAATATGCACTAAACGTCATTGCCTATTATCTGCCAATTTGCCTTGCTTTCTTAATCCCTGTGTCTTTTTGACTACCTGTCCCTCACATCCTAACAATACTTCACACTTCATTCATAAATATGCTAAAGGATCAGCCTAAGTACCTAGGTTTGGGGCATTCCACTAATCTTTTGCCTTGTTAAAAACTAACCATTTATTTCCACTTTTGGAATCTTACAGACGTATAACAGCATTTCTCCCCCAAAGCTGCCAATTCCATATATTCAAAATATTCAACTAAGTCACACTCCCTCAATTTGTAAATTATGTTAGTTATTTTTGGTCTTGTGTTTTTTGATCCTTTATGGAATACTGCATATGCATTTTCAATTTTTTTTTATTTTATTTGTTTGCAACCATGAATACGAACCTTTTTTTTTTTTTTTTTTTAAAGAAAGTTGAGATTTTCACATTTTATCATAAGTTCTAGTATTTGAAACTTAGAAATTGTGAGTTGGCAACCTACTTTACTCATCACCCCATAGTTAGTCGTCTTAATGGCGTCTTCAGATTTAAGTTTGGTCCACTACTCCTTTTGGTGGTGCACTCTCAAAAGGTGCAGACCCATCTCTGCTTAGCTTTACTCTGTCTCAGGGTACGGTCACATACGACATTATCCCACATTATCTCCCCGCCGTCTAGACAGCAGATTGCGGGGGGGGGAGGGGGGAGTGAACACACTCTGTCTGCCCCCCCCCAATCTGCTGTTTAGCAGGCAGAGAGACCGCACTCACTCCTCTGGCTCCCTCCCCCCATCACCAGTTGTCTAGCAGCAGTGGGCCTGATCCTACAGAGCAGGAGGAATCTAGGAATCCAGTTCCATGTGGCCAGCTCCTCAGCCAAAACCGTGGTGTGGAGAAACTGGGGATGGCCATGGGGGGCAGGAGGACTGCTCATTTGGATAGCTCTCCCCTTCAGCCCGAAGTGTGGCAACTGCTGCATTGTCCCTCCCTGCGTCGGGAAGGAGATCTGACTGGCCCTGTCTTTTGTGGATTTACCCTGAAGCAGCCATTCACAATGTAAGAATTGATATCCTCTAGCTAATTCTGGTAGTTAGTTAGTTAGTTAGTATCCATCTCTAGCTTTTTAATTTTAATTTCAGCTGATGTTTTTTTCGGTGGTTTTAAATATTTCAAGTGATTCTATTAAAACTAAGGTGGTCTATTCCATGCTTCTTCTACTGAAATCATAACAGATTGATGTGTTCTGGTATGCTTCCAATGACTTCTTTTTTTTTTTTTAACTCGAGTAGAAAAAAAGAGAAATTAATAAGAAACCTATATAAAAACGTTCGAAGAGCCTGGCCTAATGCCACAGCTGTCAGGGAATTCAGGATCAACGCTTCTTCTTCTATCCCTAATTCACACTGTTCAGACTAGAGATGGCAGGAGAACATGTAGTGCGTAATCACTACTGCAGTATAACAACACATTTTTTTCTTGGCGCCTTTCTGCCATAGCCTTCTGGGCATCTCAGAAAAACAACATAGTTAAAACTAATAAAATACCTAGACACAGCAACATGAATTGGGAATAGATGGGCAAAGCCTTAACTCTAAATCATGCGTCTTCTGTGGTTTTAAGTCAAAGCATTGATGGTTTATTTTCTAACAACACTTTGGAGTATTTCATTTTTTAAAATTATTTTTCCTTTCTTCTCTTGCTGAGAATGATGCTGTATGCCAGGTCTTGGCCTTCCAGAACAGCTTTTTCTTTTTCTCCCTAATAACTATTTTTGTATGATACAATACAGGGCCTTCAGCACCAAACTTTTACACAATCCCAGTTAACTTCCTCAGTGCTGTTTAATGTTGGTTTAATCATGCTATTTCAAAAGCAAGAATGAGAAAACACAATGAAATTTTCACCCCTCATCATATTTCCTTTTGATGGTAAAAAAGAACAATTTTCAGCTTATAGAAACAAGAATTCTGAAGAAATCAATACTTGATACATTCCTTCACTGCAGTGCTAATATATTTGCCTTCAACTTAAGAAATGCTCCAGCCCCTACAAGCTAAAATGGTTTAAACCATTGGATGATATGTTTTAACATTACCCAAAATAACATTCTGCATGCCTGCTTCTTAAATCTTCTTTTGTCTTAAGTATTTACAATAGGTTGAAAACAAACTTAATACTAACTCCACTTTAACACCGTTTTAACATTTCTTATGCATGTTGCAAGACTGCATAGAGCAGCAATACAGTCCTGCAACATGCATAAGAAATGTTAAAGTGGAGTTAGTGTTACGTCTGTTTTCAACCAATATTTCATTTGTCACACGCACATGAAATTATGCAACAGATACAGAAATTGGATTTAAGCTGGCCGCAATTTTTATTATATAACAACGGGTGATTTCAGATGTTACGAGATCACAGTGAACCACGGTGAATACCCACCTGTGGTCACTGTGCCTCGAATGTCTGTTTGGCTGCCGCCAGATGTTCGTTACGCTCAATCGGCACATGGGGTCAATTTCAACCACGCTTCCCGGGCTCCCCGGGGGACTTTCCCAGGAAGTGTGGTGAAAGTGATCCCCGGTGGAGACCAAAAAAAAAATCACGTCTGGTCGGGTGCCACGGCCCGGGATCACCGGCGGGATCCCGGGCCATGGTGAATTCGGCCATACGCTGTGGCCGCATTGGCCCCACCGCCCGCCCGTCTCCCCAGAGGGCGGGCGGCGGGGAGCGTGGAGGGGGCGGGGCCGTGCAGCCACACGTTGCGCCACGCGGCCCCACCTCCTCCCAGATTCCCCTCTGGGATCCCCCGGCACGTCTGATATGGCATGACGGAGTCATCCCAGCTTGGGATGAATTGGTTGTTTTTGGTATGGGGCCAACTGGCCCCGTAACGTCTGAAAACACCCATGTACAGTCTGGCTCAATCAAGGAAAAAATGAGGGTAATTAATCTATAAAACCTCAACCTTAACCAAACGGTACCCTTTTCCCTAATATGCCAAGTGCCCTGAGCTCCCTAAGCCTGGATGGTTTATTATTCCATCCACCAGCTTCCGGACCCCCCAACATAGGGTCTCAAGGGAGAAGTGATGAATCCTGCACCACCTGATGGGACCGCATAAATCCTGCATAGTAGCACAGAGCCCAACACCTCCCAGAGTTAGGCAAGACCATGGGTAGCTTATCCCCTGAACGGTTCACCCTACCCTCATCTCTCTGAGGTGCCTCAAATTTTTTATCCAACTCCCATCCAATTTACCATTCCCATATTATCCATTGAGCTTCCAATTAACCTATTGTCACTGACTACCGCCCATTAAAGCAGCGACAATTTAAATTATACCATACCCAATAATTTGCTGAATAAACATAACCATGGGGAAGGCACCACAAGGAAGGCAAAAAAAACCTAACCTAGGCACAACCAATCAGCCCAGGAAAAGGGAAAAATCCTTCATGGTCCCAATTAGGCAACCAGCGATAGCCTATGGTACCAGTCCAATTGGGGCAGGTGAGTGGGTTTCTCTCCCTTGTCCTCCCACCACTGCCGGCTGCCTCAGAAGACTGCTCTCTTCCCTCTGTCCAAGGCAGACTCCTCCCGCTCCATTCCTGCCCTAGCGCTGCAATTGCAAGCGCTGTAATTGACTGCTGCAAGGGCTTTCCCCTTGTCAGTTGCATGTCAGTTTCCCACTCTTCCCTGCTGGGGAAAACAAATCCCCGGCAAAACTTGTTGCCTCTTGTCAGCGCACCCCAAGAAAGGAGACAGGACATCAATACTTGGATTGAAATATGGCCGCACCCTTTATTAATCCAATTACAACAATTAGAATTAGGTGAGGGGGTGACATCGCCTATTGCGATTCGGGTCCAGTATCAACCGTTGCAACTCAAACTCATTAACAACAGAGAAGGTCTCGATATACCCTCGATAACCTCCTCAACATTAAGGCCTCCCCTTCACCAGCGCTGGGGGCGCAGCCAAAGGGAACGTAGTCCTTCAGAACTTGAGTAAGTCATCAGATGCCCACCAGTGGGGGGCCATACTATGCCCTACCACCACCATGCCAGGTCACCCTTACCCCGGGGAACTAGCGCCTCGCCTCCCATACCCTGCAATGCGTTAAACGTGGCTCCCCCATCTCTTAAGGAGATGCCTCCTACAAACAACTTATTTAACTTCACAACCGATACTGGACCCCCGCGAAGGGTGCAACAAAATTAAACCAACAATAACATCATAATAGCAATACACCACACCCATCTAATGGCCAGCTAAATTACCTGATACTGTTAGGAAGGCGAAAAAACAAGAAGGCCCTCTGACCAATTTTCTTTGCAAAAATTCCTTCCTGGCCCAATCTAATGCAACCAGTAAAAACCACAGTATAGGGAAGGGTGGGTGGGTGCTGCTCCGTTCCCCGCTCTTCACTAGAATGAGCGGGGAACGCTCTGTGAAGGCTGGTCACCACGTGACCAGCAGAGCCAATGAGAGGCTCTTCCTTTCGTGCTGCCAGCAAGGGTTGCTAGGCAACCCCCGCCAACAGCTTCTCCCCATGGCCAGCTAGATGGGAAGCTGCGGCGCAGCCTCTAGCCCCTGCCTCCTCCTGCCCTCCTTTCTTTTGGAGGGTGGGGAGGTGCGACAACGGCCTCACTGCTGCGATGGTGGCGGAGGGCAATTGTCGGCACACCCCAAGAAAGGAGACAGAACATCAATTGGATTGAAATATGGCTGCACCCTTTATTAATCCAATTACAACAATTAGAATTAGGTGAGGGGGTGATATCGCCTATTGCGATTCGGGTCCAGTATCAACCGTTGCAACTCAAACTCATTAACAACAGAGAAGGTCTCGATATACCCTCGATAACCTCCTCAACATTAAGGCCTCCCCTTCGCCAGCGCTGGGGTTGCGGCCAAAGGAGACGTAGTCCTTCAGAACTTGAGTAAATCATCAGGTGCCCACCAGTGGGGGGGCATACTATGCCCTACCACTGTGCCAGGTCACCCTTATCCCAGGGAACCAGCGCCTCACCTGCCATACCCTGCAATGCGTTAAGCATGGCTCCCCCATTTCTTAAGGAGATGCCTCCTACAAACAACTTATTCCACTTTACAACTGATACTGGACCCCCGCCACCAGGAGCCGCACCTAAACATGCAGGTCCGGCACCCAAACCTAACCCATACCTTCTAACAGTCTAGCTTGTAGGGCTTGCAAATACAAAATATTACCGGCCTGGGACAGGTGGACACCATCCTCCCTAAATAATTCTACCTTTCTATGCGAAATTTCCCCGTGCCTAATTGTGTCCCCTCCAATTCCCCTCCACCACTTTCCAATTTCCCTATTCACTGTCTTTCTAGTTTTATCTACCTTCTTCGGTGGTACTCTAGCCCCCCACTTAACCCTTTCTACTAATTCGGTCCAAATCACCCTACCACTTCCCAGCATTTCTTTTGCTACCCAAAGATCCCGCTTCATTTCCCTAATTAACGGTACCCCTTTTTTCCCCGGCAAATCGTTCTCCCCTAGGTGAACCACCATTATGTCCGTCCTACCCCCTTTTATGCGCGATGCAAGGCTCGGGATGAGCTGTTGCCATCGCATCCCGCTCTGCCCAAACCATTTGATCATTGCCACTTGTGACAGACCCAGCTGGGTTCCCAGGCCGTTGCTCCACGCTGCCTTCGCCGCCCAACGCACCAGACTACGTCCCATAATCCAGATAATAATTCTGTGACCCAGGACTGATTAGTCAAAGGAAGACAAATTAGTTCACTGTGTACCACCGGCTGGGTCCCCCTCGCACATATGTGTGATAAGCCCCAGACCGCCACCGCCCAATCCTCTGTATCTCCCTGGTGTTCATGCCCATCTGAGCTGCTCCAATTCTAAATGAATGGGATCCATACTCCTTGGCTGGCAGGCCAATCCTAGTAAGTACTGCCGGGAGGATGGCAACAAATTGGTACCTGTTAACTGGTGCCCTACCCTGGTGACAAAAGAAAGGGCCAGCCACCTTCGGGCGAATTTCTTTGTAAAGGTGGACCACCCAAAACGAGCAGATAGCCCTGTCTCCTGCTCTAGCCAGCCTAACAATCCGTCCATGTCCCCTTTGATCAGTCTTTGATCTCCTCAGGCGAATAGCTAGCTCCTGATCCCCCAGTATAACGCCCTGCCTTGCAACCGCCCTTTCTGACTTCCCTAACTGATTCAACTACCAACTCACTAACCCTGAAAGCCCCCCAAAATGCCACTTTAAACAGTGTCGCAAACAGATTTGTTTCAAACTCATCAAAACATACAAACGGTAATGCACCAACGATTCTGACTAACAACTGTGGTGTGATGGGAAGCCTCGAATCACTAACGGGTGGCTGCTCGCGGGACCATGCCTTGATTAACTTGCGAGCAAAGAAACCCCTCACTGGTGTTGGCTGGCCCTCCAACTGGCTCATAAAACCAGTCGCTGCTAGCTTCCCGGCAATTGTTCTTGCTACCAGTCCTTTTCCCCTAAGGGACATGCGCTTCGGGGATGGGGAAACCCGGCTCCATTTGTGCTGGGCCCAGAACTGTTGAAATGCCTGAAAGGCGCCGGCATATGCTGTTCTGGTGTGAGGTGCCAGCGAAGCCTGCACTGTTGTGTAGAGCTCTATGATCCAAGGCTCCATAGGCATTGCGGCATGGGTTCCGGGTTCAGGTAGGCCTGAGGTGCCAACGCGAGGAAACGCTCCATCTGGAACTGAGAAAGAGCATCAGCAATCTCATTTTCAAGTCCTGGAACGTGCTTGGCGTGGAATAAGATGTTGTGCTGTAGGCAAACAAGGACCAATGCCCTCACCAACGACATTACCCATCGCGAGCAGGACAAGTGTGTTAACAACAAGCACTACTGCCTGGTTGTCATACCAAAACAGTATTGCCTTGTCTGCCCACTGCTCGGACCAGAGGTGCACTGCCACTACTATTGGAAATAACTCCAAGAATGTGAGGTGCCTAGTTATGCCATCCACCCGCAACTCCTGCAGCCCCTGGCTGCGCACCACCTTCCATTGAAGTACAGTCCAAATCTGTGTGCCCCTGATACATCTGAGTGCACCTCAAGATCTGTTGCCAAAAGGAGCTGCTCCCTCCACACGCTCACCCCATTGTACCGAAGTAAGAATTTGTGCCACACTCCCAAATCCAATTTCAACGGAACCCTAATGTGGTAATGGATTGCCTGCCAGTTTGCTGTACAGCCAGGACATAAATACTCTGCCTGGTGCTATCCCCCTACATGCAAAGTTCAAGCTGCCCACCAACGATTGCAACTGCTTAATCGTGATTTTGGCTACTGCCATACACTCCTCCAATTTGCTAATCAGTAGGGGTGGGAAGTTCGGATTATCCGGTATCCGATACTGCCGGTATTTTGTTGTACCGGCAGTATCGGATTAATCCGGATATTGGGGGTACCGGTCGTGCCGGATTGTTTTACATTGCGGCCATTGAATGAATGGCCGCAATGTAAAAAAAGAAAAGAAAAAAACCCAACCACTTTTCCCTCTCCTGTCCAGGCTGCGTGGGTGGAAGAGCGGACACCCACCCTGCCCAGCCTGGATTTTAAAAAAAATAATCTCGGAAGTCCACCGGCAACCTGGAGCCCACACCAGCACAGCAGGTAGGTACTAGGGTGATCCCTGCGGTGGGGGAGATTTAACAACCCCCCCACCCCAGGGATCACCCTACCCCCCCACCCCCCCACCCAGGGATCGCCTACCTTTGATGCTCCGGGTGGCAGCAGCAGCAGCACAGCAGTCCGGCGGCTTCAGCCAACGCTAAAGCCGCCAGACCGCCGTGCTGCCGCCGCCACCGCCCGGAGCACCAAAGGTAGGCGATCCCTGGGTGGGGGGGTAGGCTGATCCCTGGGGTGTGGGGGGTGTTATTTAAACCACCCCACGGATCACCCTAGTACCTACTACCTACCTGCTGGTGCAGGCTCTGGGTCGCCGGCGGCGGCCCGGAGCCAGGGACTTAGGGGAAATTTAAAAAAAAACAAAAAACCAGGGTGGGTGGGGGGTGTCCCCTCTTCCACCTGCACAGCCTGGGGGGGAGGGATTGTTTTTTCCCCCCATTGATTTCAATGGGGACACTGACAGTTCCCCATTGAAATCAATGCAATAGATCCCGCACCGGTAAACCGGTTTTAATCCAGTAAACCGGATTTTTGCAATCCGGTAACCAGTAAAACCGGTAGCCGGTTTTTTGCCCGATGTCCCATCCCTACTAATCAGTGCCTTCAATTTGTCCGACAGCAGCCGGGACACTCCCGCCCGCCAACTAAATGTCTAGGTACGTCAAAGTTGTACTCGGCCCCTCTGTCTTCTTGACCGCCAAAGGAATGCCTAAGTGCTGGGTAACACTCTGAAAGACACCCACCAGGTTTGCACACTGCTGTGACCCCGCCCGCCCGCCGAAGAGGAAGTCATCAAGATATTTCGTGATGCCCCCCCCTTTTGCTGCGCGGCGCACGACTCATTCGACCAGGGAGCTGAAACACTCAAATGCAGAACATGAAATCGAGCATCCCATGAGCATGGCCTTGTCGTAATAGTATCCGCCTTGAAAATGCAAACCTAGCAGGGGAAAACTTTCAAGGTGCACAGGCAACAGGCGAAATGCTGATTTTACATCACACTTCACGAGCAAAGCTCCGCTGCCGAATTTCCTAACCAGTGCAACCGCTGTATCAAAAGTTGCATAATGTATCGACACCAGGTCCCTTGGAATCCCGTCATTGACCGACCGGCCCTGAGGATAAGACAAATTATGAATTAGGCGATACTGGCCGTGTGCCTTTTTTGGCTCCCAACGGGGAGAAGATCATGCCAGGCAATGGGGGGGTTGCAAACAGACCGGCCACCCGCCCCTCGGCTACTTCCTTAGCGATCTTGTCAGCAACAATTTCCTCCATACCTAACACTGATTTCAAATTGGGGACCACCCTGCCTGGCTGCACGTCGGCTGCCGGTATAATGAACCCATCCGTAAAACCCCCGAACAACATACTGCACTTCCTGCTGGTTGGGATGTGCCAGCAGGGCTACCCTCAGTCACTCTGTTTTAATTGGTGATGGGGCCTTTTCCCACAGGCCCCGTACCCCCCGACCCTTGTCCCCCTGGGCCCTTTGCCTTATTCCCTGGCTTGTGCCTGGGGCAGGCAGATGCAGCATGAAATCCCCCACAGGAGGAGCAGGTATGCCGAAACCTGCACGCCGGACGGACACATTTCCCAAAACGGTCAAATTCCCAGCATCGTCCCGCGCTCCCTGCTGCCGCCTGCCTCCACCAGACCTTTGCCAGGTCATTTATCGGGGCCACCCCTCCTCTTGCCAAACGGTGGCCACTGTCCATCTTTGGTGCCCCACCTGTATCACTCATACAATTTAACCAAAGGTCATGTGCATGAGTGCCCCATTGGAGACCTGGTGTAAAAGCTGCCTGATGCTGGAATGCCTCGTCATATCTTAACCAGGCACCGGGAGGCCCGGTCTCATAAACCCTTCGGATAATTTCCCCGTATTTCAAAAGGATAGCTCCTTTATCAGGGAACATTTCCAGCAGCACTCCATGGTAGATTGCATACGCTGACGTCCAATTGGCCCAATTCCGATCAGCCTTGGGTCGCTTGTATTTCTCCCTATCCTTTTTCTCTTCCTCTTCCCCTTGATCCACTATTGGATCACTAAATAGCAGAGCAAAGAGGTCAACAAACTCGCCTCTCCATATTTTGTCCTTCGCAGCGGGCAGCAAATGTTCCTCAGTAGGTGAGAATAAACTAGCGTACGTGCCCCCGAGCGGGGCAGGGGGACGCCCCCCAACGCGGGATGAACCACCTGACCGGCCCCACCAGGGGCCCACACCTGCAAGGCATGCTGGGGCTGGTATTGGCCCCCCGCCATCGTCCCAGCCACCACCTGCCGACCTGACTGTTCCCAAGGGATGGTAGGGGTGCTCACTTGCACACACACCCCCATTCCACCAAAGATACTGCGGGGTCTTTCTAGCAGGAGGAATTCTGCACACACACCCTTGTGACACCTGAGGGATCGTGGGTCCGCCCATGCCGCCCATCCCCCCGTCCCGACAGCCTGGCCCCCAGCCTTGAAGCGGTTCCCACAACGGGGTGGAGGTGCCGAGCCCCAAACTCCCCAATGTGTTCCCGTGCCCTATCAGCGACCAGCCCCCCACCGTGTCCATACCTGGCTCAGCCGTGCAGGGCTGGGGAGATGTTGCTCGCACCACCCTCCTACCCGTTCAGGTGCCTCGATTCACACCAACATGCCGGGTTCTTCACTCTCGTATTCCTCGCGGCCGCCATCCTCACCTCGCCTGAAAAGGAGGGTCACTCCCCCCAGCATCGGCATTTGCCCTCCCCGCCAAATCCTGGTCAGGCATGAGCACATGATATGAGGGATGCCTCCTCCCTGTGGGCCCCATGACCCACAGTGTTCTCCGCACGGGGAGAACACTCTGCCTGGTACTCCGCCTGGGCAGTGACACCCTGTCCTCCTCGCAGGCCCCCTCCCTTCGATCGCTTGGGCCCTGTCCTACACTGGGTGCAGCCGGCAGTTCCTCTGCCAGGGCCTGCACCACATGGACTGATGGCATGGGAAACGATCCCAGCTCACCCGTTTCCCTGCCCCAATCCCAGCCCTCTGCACGTTGCCCCCTGCCCTGGGGAAACCTCCCTGCAGTTACCTGCTCCTCCCTACGCAGCAAGACCTCACATGCTGCAAGGCACTCCAGTGCTGACCCTACCCTTGGGGGCCGGGTCACGCTGGGCCCTCCTTCCCCCCCCCCCGTGTTGGAGACCCTGTGATGCTGGGGGGCAATGCCCCTTGTCCCGCTGGGGAACTCCCTCTCCCCCTTTTTCCAATGAGGCCCCTGGGCCCTGAATCTCCACTGGCTTTGCTTGCCCGCTTCCCTCCTTTCTTGTTCCCTGGGGGCTGGGCCTCACTCCCAGCTCCAGACTTCCCTGCCGCCTTGGAGCCACACTTCTTTTTGCGCCCCATCCCGATGCTCCGCTCTGCTCAACTGTTGAAGGGGGGGCTCAACTCAGCAGCGCTGCTGGGCCCTGCTGCTCCGTTCCCCGCTCTTCACTAGAATGAGTGGGGAATGCTCCATGAAGACTGGTCACCACGTGACCAGCAGAGCCAATGAGAGGCTCTTCATTTCGCGCTGCCAGCAAGGGTTGCTAGGCAACCCTCACCGACAGCTTCTTCCCGCGGCCAGCTAGCTAGGAAGCTGCGGTGCAGCCTCCAACCCCTGCCTCCTCCTGCCCTCCTTTCTTTTGGAGGGGGGGGGGCGCGACAACGGCCTCACCGCTGCGATGGCTGCAGAGGGCAAATTTGAAAGGGGTGGCAGCAACAAGCACCATACGCCACATAGGCATTAGCAGGGGAAGAGCATTCTTGACAAGAAATTCTCAAAATAATTATTTCTTGACAAACAAAAACTATTCAAACAATTTTTAAATGTGATTTGAAGTTCCTAAAGTATTGCTCAAGCTCTACTGTTGATGTCTCAGAGGAGTAAAACATACGTGGCAACTCCTCCAGAAAGATCCTCTCAAAAGAACGTATTAAAGATGAAATATAAGGATTTTTAGATCAAAAGGATAATGATTTTTTTAAATCTTTACTATGTGATAAATTATTCTGAAGGTATTATAAAGATGTACAAACTTGCACAAGGGAACAGCAGAGAAAGTTGGTGGTGACTTTGAAATTAGTATAGACACAGAACTAAAGACATACTGTACTTTCATATGTTTGTTTATTATAGACCAATAGCCTAGTACTGTATAAGTATGCACTATTTAGACCTTTCCTGCTTGTCAGTCTGATGAGAATAATATATAGATAAAATCACATTTTGGAATCTTTCTATAGCTTAAAAATACTTTGTGTTTTATCAGGAACTAGCATAGATGGCAGAATGATATGACATGAAAGTAATCAGGAAGAAGTAAGAACTGAGATCAGAGGATAATAATACTGTAGTGACTTTGTTCAGAGGACAAACATTGTCCTTTAATGTCACTCAAATCTTGATATACAGTTTAAGTGAGATTCCAAGAAGAGTTGTTAAAAATTATATGAAAATATTGTGTTCTCTTCAGAAAATATAATTTCAACTAAGATAATTGTAAAAACTTAATATAATTCAGAAACAGAGGTCAACAGTGGCAGTTTTCTAATTGTAATTTTTACTGGGACTTAAATAAGTAAATAATAATAATTAATAATAAATCATTTTATTTTTGTAGCACCTCTCCCCCTACATGACACTCAGAGCACTTTACATTTTACATAAAAGCACAATATAAACAATTTAAAACAGTTCAAAAACAGTAATTTAAAAATATTTTAAAATTGTAGTACAGGGGAAGGAAAAATAGAGGATTTATTCAATTCAATAATTGTGACTAAATTCCATATGCTGTAAGCAAACAACTTCAGTTGATATCTGTAGCAGTCCTGTGTATACATTCCAGGGCAGATATTAGTCTATATAATGTCTAATTTCTGACAATGGGTGATTTCAGACGTGACGGGGCGGCTTTAGCCCCGTCACGGGATCACCCTTTTGATTCCCCACCGGAATCGAGCCATCACGGCCAGCAGAAGTGCTGGCCGATCCCAGCGGGGAATCTGGGGGGGGGCGGGGTTGCGCGGCGCAATGTGCGGCCACACAGCCTCGCCCCCCCATGCTCCCGAGGCAGCCTAACCTCCGGGAGATGGGGGGCGCAGCGGCCAATTCGGCCGCGGCACTTGCCCACCCCCCAGAGTATTGACCATGACCCGGAATCGACGGCGGCATGGCCGCCGATTCCAGGCCATGGTCAGAGGCCAGACATGACATTACCATGCTCAACCACTGTGAATCCCGCTGTGGTTGAGCGTGGTAACATCACATCTGTTGGGGGCCAAAAGTGATTCCCGCCGGGTGTTCACCCCTGGCAGGAATCACTTTGACCACACTTTCGGAGATGGTCCCCAGACCATCCTCGAAAGCGTGGTTATTTTGATTCCCACCAGAGGTTCACTGTGGTGAACATCTGGCGGGCATCAAACAGACATTACGGGACCATTCTCCACCATAGGGGATTGTCTGTGGTTGAGCGTGATCTCGTAACATCTGAAAATACCCAACGACCGCAATCCCATGCCTCGCAGATCCTGTGCGTTTGCCTGTGGTTTCTGCAAGGTACAACGTGCCCACAATGTGGATCCACGCGGTTTGTGCACTACTCCACATGGGCTTGAGATTGAGCCCATTGTTTGTTTGGACAGTATTTGGTAGGGGGGTGCCGAAAGGGCATCCTTTGTTTTTGTTTTCATTTGGAAAAATACATTCATTTTCAGGTTTTCATTAAAAAAAGCATTCCTCGTTCTAAAAAAGTTTAAAATAATTTTTAAAAATTAAAAAAATCACTGCACATACACAAAATGGTTGCTCCACCATTCTGCGCATGAACAGTTTTCCAAAATGGCAGCAGTGCCACCACCACTACTTTGGGAAAGGGTGCGCATGCGCAGAATGGCCCAGTGGCCATTTTTGCACATACACAATGATTTTTTGAAATGATTTTTTAAAAAATTTACAGAAAAAAATTAAAACAAATAAAAGTTATTTGTTTATTCATTTCTTTTCAGGTCTTTCATTACTAAAATGGATGGGACTTCATTCATTTTAGTAATTTAAAAAATGAAATTGAATTGCATACCCCTAGTATCTGGTGAAGACTTGCATACCTGATCATGGTGAATATGCACATCGTCTGTCTATCGTATCATTGCATTTATTTTATTCATTTATTTTTGCAGCAACTTTTCTCCCCTTTGGTAAAATTTACTAACGTTTGTTCTTCAAGATTATTAAGCATTATGGAGACTGTTTTCAGGGTGGTGTTTAATTTCTGGGCATTATTAATTACTGAGTTACAAACACAAGTAGTAGATGACCTGGGTTAAATGTTAAAAAGCCATCAAAACAGTACACCATACAATGCTATCCATCTGTGTCTTCCCATCGTAGAAAAACTGACTATCATCTATGTGTGCCTGCCACCAGCATCCTTCTGTGCTGGTTGTCTGATGCTGCTGCACAATATCTATACTGGAACTATTTGAGTAACATCATCCCTTGATTAGAAAAGACATTTTAGTAATTATCAGCAGTGAAGTTAGGTTGGTATGTTTGACAAAATAATTTTTTTCCCTGGCGAAATTTCCATGTAATTTTATAAGACATTTGTTTCTCAAATTCTAAAGAAAGATACACAGATGTGCATGCCTACAACACATTTGAAAGAGTACAGAATACAAATACAACAAAAGCCTGTCTTAAGAGGCCACCCACAGGAAAAGAAGGGAAGGAAGAGGATTTGAACTGCAACCAAAATACCAGCTTTCCAAGGAAGCTTTGGAAAGATAAATTCTGTCGTCGTATTATAGCAAGCTTTGCTTTTCAAGGTGTGTTTTCCTTAAGAAATGAGGAAGGCTCTTTGGTGCCATTGGACTGCATCAACCCAGTCTCTGTTGAAACATAACACTTTTGATAAAACAGATGTCCTGTTCCCTTGGACACACCTTTATAAATCAAATCAGTGCAGAAAATGCTTACTTAAAGGGAATGGCCATTATCATCATTAAGACCAGAATCAAACAAAAAACATTGAATCATCAACCATTTCCCAATTGTGGCAGTCATTAATTATTCTAGACCTGACTGTCCACTGTTGTTCCCACTACTGAGTACTTCCTCATAGGGAAGCTCCCGCTGTCAGTAGTAGTCAGTGTGAATGAACAAGTGCTCAAAGTGAAAGAAGCTTGTGCAAATAGGCTACTTATAAGTCACTTTTGCTTACATTGATGTGTTCTGGAGCACTTGACGTCCCATGGATTAAAATGACAAGCAGCTTTTTTACATGATAGATTGTATCATGACATTCCAAAGTGTAGTCCAGTAAGTGACTTCTGATAATACCGTACTGCAATCTTTATGAGAGATCGATTCCATTAAGTAGGTTCATTTCAGGTGCTATTACTTTAAGTGATACTATAATGTACTTGAAAAGCAGCCCTTAGTTAATAATAGCAATTGCACTGAGTATGTAGATGATGTGTAAAGTACCTGCTCATATTGTAGATCAGGTATTGGGAAGTAAAGGGCATCCAATAACCCATGGGAGGTAAATAAATTGCCATGTGGTTCACACTTTCCCCTATAGTAAGGCATAGTAGGTGGTGTATCCTGGTGTGTGAAGCCTTATAGTCATTAAGGGTCAAATTATCCCCCTCCCCCATGCAATTAATGTGTCTTGTTGGAGAAAACAATATGGGGTTTGGATTATATCATTTTGCGATCATATTTGTTCGTTTATCCTCCGTTTGATTCTTTTCATAATCCTTAATCACAGTATCCTTGGAGCACTGCAGGGACTAACTTTTTTTCTGTCTGCTCATTTGTATAATAAACCCTTATGCCGTGATTGAGACTTGTAGGTGTTGGGAGAGGTGTTACTTCAGCACGATGATCTATGCTGAATGTGAATTTCATCAAAAACAGATGACTCACCACCTCCACAGTGATGAAGAAACTTACCAGGTTTTTGCCACATTTGTTTGTTCCCATTCGGGGCTGCCCTTCAGTAGGTACTGCTGCTTTCAGTATGTGCCAGCACGTTTGGTCCATTGGCAGGAGAATGAGGCAGACCCAGTACAGACAGACCAGACCTGGCAGGCACTGCAGCCCGGCCTCCTTCTACTCCCTCTGTTGGGCAAAGAGTATTTGGCAGTAAAAAAATAAAGGCATGGGGCTGGGAGCTTGGGAAGCGGCACCAAAACATGAAAGTACCCAAAAGTCTCCGAATGGACCAAAAAGTTGCCAACAGTACCGAAATGTCATGGGAATGTATGGAACGTGCTGAAACGTTATGTAGGTTGAAAAAATGGTGACACATCACCACCTGAAATCCCCAAAGCAGGGGCATGCTTTAAAACAGCAAACAAGGGCAGGGGGTGGGTGCAAGCCCGATCCCAGTGCCAATCAGACTCTCGTGGAGCTGAGCACTGGAATCTGAACCCAGGAATCCCTGCGGCCTCTGGCTCTCAAGGCTGGGACCGCTCCCATTGGCTCCCAGCTCTACGGCACTTCAGTAACTGATCTCAGGAGTGTCAAGGAGCCCTTTAGTGACAGCCTTCCCTGCCACACTGGAGGAGATCTCCTATCCCATCTCCTTCCTGAAGACACTACCTGGGGCACACTAATCCTGCTCTCCTCCAGAAGTGACCTCTTAGACCACTTTTAGACATCCCTCCCCCCACCCCATATGCAAATCCTGGCTGGGGGGGGAACGTGCAGCCAGGATATGTGCAGGGATCAGCTAGTCTGAAAGCCTCCCCGCCACCCCCAGGGCACGGCTTTGCCGAGCTCTGCATCCCTGCGTGTGTCTGCCAGCAAAGCCGCGCGCTGGGTGTGTGTGCGCGCTTCACACCAGCCGATCCCCACATGTATCCTGGCTGCGCATTCCCCCCTGCAGCCAGAATATGCGCAAGGTGGGGTGTGTGTGTGTCTGAAAGTGGCCTTAGAGGCTGGACCCCATCCCAACACCATGATCTACTGGTGTGGAGAGTAGTTTATGATCTAGCAGGTAGATCACTTGGGTTAGTAGACCTGTGTAATTTACTCACCCACTGGTTACTCCCTAGTCTGCGCCAGTCTCCAGTCTATTCCTTTGCCTTCACAACAGGAAAATTAAAGATCCTTAGACCACAAGTGCAATTAAAAATGGCCACAGCTTTATTGAACATGAAATAAGATTGGTTATCAAGAGATCTGCACCCTGCGCAGGCAAGAATCAATTTTCAGCCAGCTCCCTTTCACCCCCCCCCCTCCACACACACAAAATTAGGTGGTTGTGAGACTTCCACAAGACACTGGATTTGAAAAGGATCTGCTACAAGTCCCCTGTGGTTGCTTTTCGGGCTGTATTCACATTAGGATTTATCTCTGGAGACAGTCACCTTGTTGCTAATAAGCTTTGTTGGGGGTTATTAATGGGTTAGCCCTGTCACCAGCGGACGTTGACACCCATGTCTGCTAAAAGCCAAACTCAGGCAGCTCCACAAGTTCTTCCAAGGTTTCCGGAATGTAAGCTCCAGCACGCTTAATTACACAAGGAGGAAGGTGGTGCCTAACACTGGTGCGTAACAGCTGGACCCACTCCATTGCTGAGCTGCAGCTGCCTCAAGCCCCCTCAGGCCCGGGGACGTGCATGCAAATCAGGTGCGTCTTTGATCATGTCAGAATGCCCAGAGGTGCGTGATTGAAGCTTTGTGTGCATTTACAAGGGTGCAAAATCCAGCTCTGTCAATCGCCCTTGTAAATGTGCATAAAATCTTTCAGTCAGGTGCCTCTGGACGTTCCAATGCGATCAAAGCATGCCTGATTTGCATACACATCTCCTCTCCCAACCTTCTGACATGTTTCCACACATAGGAAAGAATCCTTAGAGATATCTTTTGTCTAGAAACAGGATTGTGATTACTTTGCTACTACCATTCAAATTCAAATATTCATCGTCAAGCCTTTGCCATCGCTCCACTGCTCAAAGCACTGACCTAGTGCAAGCCACATGGGCGAGATGAGGTTTGTGCAGGTGCCATGCTATGAGGATTGGCTGCATGCCATTTAGGAAGCACATATAAATATCTAGAAGATGCAATGCTTTGATGATATGCGTCAATGTGTCATATAGGGAATATGACAGAAAAGCACAAAAATACCCTTGGAAATTACTAAAGAAAGGTTACTGGGTTCACAAAGAATTAAAGTAAAATGCGCAATTGACATATATTTGGGGAAAGGGCAGGATTTTGTTACCCATGGCAGACATGACTCATGTGATTTTCATAGTCCAGCATCTGTTTTTTCCTTCAGTATTTGAGAGAGAACTGACTTTGCAGCTTTTCAGAAAGAAAGTCAGATATATCCAGAGAAAGAGCAGGACTGACTATCCTGGGAATTCAACCTGCAAGTAGAGGTGTGCACCAGAAGCCCATGTCGTTTTCGATTTTTTGTTCTTGTTATTTAAAATGTCGTTTTTGTTATCGTTATTATCGGTACCGCTATTGGTACCGTTTCAAACGAAGATTTTATTTTTTGTATTGTTATCAGTATTGATTCCCGTGCACAACTAATATTTATCTATAGCTAAGGGAGACGGGAAGGAAAAGGGAAATTATCTAATAAATTATATATATAACTATTCTAATCTAATCTATATGTCTATAATATATACAGAGGCGTCACTAGGGGTGGGTTGACTGGGCTGGAGCCCCGGATCTTTTCCCTGGAGCCCCAGATCGCATGCAGGCTGTGCAGTATTGAAACTGACTAGGCTAGTCAATTTCAATAGTTAGTAACTGCGCATGTCTCAGGCGCCCGCCACGGCCACTGCATGCCTCTCTAGCTGCCCAGCGTGTGTGCATGACTCCCCCAGCTGCTCCCTGCTCTACCTAATGCAAATCATTTGGCAGTCAGAGATAAGGGTTGAGGTGGGTGGGTGTCTGGCCAAGGGTGGTTTTTTTGTAAGACATTTTCCCGGGATTTTATTATTATTATTATTAATTATATTTTGTGTTTTTTATAATTATTGTGAGCCACACCGAACCTTCAGGGAAGGGTGGGGTATAAATTTAAATAAATAAATAACTGTTGGAAATAGAGAGAGAGAGTCCCCCTTGCCCTGCTCCTTCTGGCATGACCCTGCATCTTTTGGGGTTAACTCCTCAGGAAAAAGGTGGAAATTCTCTGTGGGCCTCAAACTCTAGCTACAGCAATTCCGAAACTAATAAGGATCAAAAGAATAGGAAGATTCTTTGCTAGCGGGAGTTGGTTTCCTTTAGACTGGAAATCACTCAGGGTGTTTTTAGACGAGCACCTCCCCACCCAACACCCACACCCATCGTGCATGTTGCAGGGCTGCATTGGTGTCCTATGCAGCCCTGCAACATGCAGGATGGATGGGTAATGGAGTGTGGAGACGCTTGTCTAAAACATACTTTCTGTCATTAAGACCCTACGCTTCTGATGACTGAGCTACAACACATGCAGTCACTTGCTCTGTTTCTGATCCATTCTGCTGATGATGTCATAGTAGATGAGACTCCAACTACTGATAGATACATCCCTATATCAATATGTAAGATTTCTTTTAAGTCTACATTGGAATTTAAAAGTAGTCATCTGCTTGTTAATGACTTACTAGGGTTCTGCCTGCTGTTTAAATCTGTATATTCTGTAGAGTTGTGATTATATCCACAAGATAAGGTTTTTTTTACCTGAAATACCTAATAGTGGTCTCTACTGTGAAATTCTCTGTTACATACAATGGGGTTTATATATATTGAATCTATATCACTATTCTAACTATACTACTTATCTATATATAAAGTACAAGGAGAAGAAGGGCAGGGAGAGGGAGAAGGTAAAATGTAGGGTGAGGAAGGAAAGGTATTAGTAATACGACGAGGGCTGGGGAGAATTTTTTGTGTGCAAGCACCACAGTTCTGTAAACATAACATGACAAGGAGAGCTCTCACAGAATGGAGAGAAAAAGCCTGGCCCTCCCATTATAAATGGTTGCAGTGCCCTCCCCCAGAGCTCCCCTGATTGGTTGTGGAAGGCAGCAGGCATTGCGCAATCACAGAGTGCCATGAGACTTCCTGGTCCTGCTTGTACTGCTCATTGGCCAGAGATACATCCATCAGATACTGTTGAGCTGCTCACCCCACCCAACACAGGCAAAGTTCAAGGATTCAACCCTGTTTAGACTCCAAGATGTCTGCTTCCTCCTCCCCTCTGCACATTTTCCCTCCAAAACCCAACTGCCACAGTACTAATAATGACAACGATAATGACATTGTCAATTTTGTTATCATTATCGTTATTCTCAGTTGCCATTTTCGTTATTGTTATTCTCGGTCATAATTTTCATAATTTAACTAACGAAAATGATAGTTTTCATTATCATTATTGTAATAACGAAAATGACATGCACACCCCTAGCTGCAACCTCCTTTTATTTAAAGGTGACATGGATACTTCCTGCACATGTATTGATGGGGGAAGGAATATTCTCTCATGCCATCGTATTTAAAACTTATCTAAACATAAAAGGCTTTAATTTGAGAAGGATAATGGCACCTGAACTGTTTAGGGAGTGATGGAACTTAATTGTTCCCTACATAAATGGTGCTATTAATTCAGGCCACAGCATATGGTGTCTGGGTGTGTACATGGACAGTTCCTTGAATATTCTCATAAACAGTTACAAGATGTGATGTCAGATCTGGTTAATCAACATATTAGAAATATATTAGGCTTAATCTCGAGTAGGAAAATAGCAATCAAAGTTTTCAACTCCTTTTTATTTGTGAAGACAGATGGGGTATCTGTTAGATGGCAAATATCCAAAAATAAAATAAAATCCCTCTCTTTCAAAATGTGGCAGTCAGAATCATCTTGGAAAGGAACTATTAAACCTAATAAGCCATATGCTCAGTGAATTTACTTATTTTGTTCTGAGGTATAGACACAAAATTCACCTTTTTTTTTGCAAGAATTTAACAATTTCTTTATTCCCTGCTACACTATTAATGTGTTTAACAAAGCCCTGTACATGTGTTACATTGGGTAATTTCAGACGTACCGGGCCCAGAGGCCCGCCACACTGAATCACGCACCGGGATCTGTTTCGGATATCGGTCTCACCGGGGGAGGGGCTGCGCAGTGTGACGTGCGGCCGCACGGCCCCACCCCCCGCACTCCCCCAGCTGCCTGCCCTCTGGGAGATGGGCGGGCGCAGTGACCAATCTGGCCGCTGCGCCCAATCCTGTCCCGTAGTCAGGACCACAATTCGTATGGGCTGAAGGTAACAGACGTATCCTGGATCGTGGCCAATGCCATCACAGTCGGGGTCCGATTCCACCACGATTCTGGACCTCCGAGTGACCGGAGGTCCAGAATCGTGGTCATTTTGATTCCCGCCAGTGATTCACTGGGGTGAACATCTGGTGGGAATCAAACAGATGTTACGGGACAAACATCCACCACAGGGGATTCACTGTGGTTGACCATGGCCTCGTATCGTCTGAAATTACCCATTATTACCCCAAAATAGCAACAAACGTTCATGCCGCTAAAATTAAATACATTTAAGTGAACAGTATGTAGTATGCCATGCTTCCTCTCAGTGGAGTCCACTATGTTTAAGGACCTGGTCAACTGGCAGCTTACTTGCTTATACAAAAAACAGATCTAAAATTATTTCAAACAGAAACTCTCTGAGGAAAGTATCTTCATCCTTCAGTTGTACTGAATTTGCAGATGTGCGAGCAGAATTATAAATACATTAGTGAAACACTAATGCTTTCTCCAACAAGTACACCCAGTGTAAGAGGATTTCTATGCCCATCTTGCACCTACTCAGTTTTAGTTAATTCATGTAATTGGCATGCTCTTCTGCTTTTATGGCACATTAAAATGGGATGTGAAAAAATGTTAGAATGAATGGCTGCTGAAAGAACTTTTTCCACTAGCATGGACACCAGACATTTCAGAAATTAGTTTCACCAGATTATACCTAACGACTTTCCCAGTCAGCAGCAAAATATTGACTGGGTATATATGGCACATTTGTAGTACATATAAACAGAGTCAATATGTGTTTGTATATACCATGTATTTCTATATATCTTGTACATTAGACCCTGTTTGAAATAACAATTCTGTTCCAGATGGAGGAAAAGCAAACAGCTTTTCTGAGTCTGCCACCATAAGACAAAATGGGGTCCCGCAGGGTTCCATCCTGTCACCCCTCCTGTTCAAGGTGCATCTGAGGCCCCTGGGTGAGATCATGTGTAGATTTGGGATGCGTTGTCTTCAGTATGAGGATGACACCCAAATCTTCTTATCCTTTTCATCCAGCCCAGGCCCAACAGTCTCTGTGCTTACCCAATGCCTGACTGCTATCGGGGACTGGATGCAGGTGAGCCGTATGAAGCTTAATCCAGACAAGACTGAGGTGATGATGGTTGGCCAGCCCAGTGGCCTGGGGTGAGGGGATTGAAACTCCCATCATTGATGGGGTCCTGCCTCCTGTTGCTACTCAGGAGCATAGCCTTGGGGTGCCCCTGCATCCTCAGCTGTGCCTGGAAGGTCAGATTGCAGCTGTTTCCAGGAGGAACCTTTATTGGCCCAGTTTTGACCTTTATTGGCCCAGTTTCCTACAACTCGGGCCTGCAGAGAGGCATTCTTGGCAGGTGCCCCACAGCTTTGGAACTCCCTCCCCTTGGNCATAGGTCACCAAGGTGCAAACAACTCATGCTCACTGCTGGGTTCAAATTTGCAATCTAACAAAGGGGGGGGAATGATTTTAAAAACCCAACAAGACCCAGGGCCCAGAAATATGCATCACACATGCAGAACATGAATCTAATGGCACCTTTAGCATGACTAAGCTTAGCAGGACAGATTTTCCTAGTGAGCACTCAGTTAGCTGAAACTCAGGTTAGAATTACATAGACAACAATTCACAGTTAATGAACAAAGGAGGACTCTAGGCTTCAGTGAACACTGAAGATATTAATTACGGGTCAATTGTGTCCGACAATTTAAAGAAATCTAAAATGGTGCCAGCTTTGCAATTGTTTATACAGAGGCATGTTTAATGCAATGGATAGAGTGTTAACAGCTGCTTGTGTTCTTTCCTAGTTCAGGAACTGAGTGGAGAGGTGACATTTTCCCTTTCCCATGATGTTCAGTGGCTGCCACGGACTAGTTTCACCCCTGGTGCAGATTAGGACAGCTGTAGTGCATAGACCCAGTTAGTTTGCAGTTTCTTAGTTTGTAGTTTGTAGACCCAGTTAGAAAATGGCCTTATGGTTATTTAAGAACTCTAGCTCTCAATCAAAGAGGTGGAGGGAGAGGAAACTGTGAAAGGAGCTCTAGGGCAAGGCTCTGGTGAGGCCTCTGTATAGGCTCACACTGGGAGACTCCTGAGTTTAAAGCCTTAGTAGGATTCCACAGATGATAGCAGCTGGGAAGTTCTGCTGTGAGAGGATTCGATTACATGGGATCTTCAGGTGGGACCCTTCCTTCTGATACCCTGAAGGGGATTTAGAAAGACTCTCTTTGGACTAGGGGTTGATCTCCACACCTTGGGTGCTTGCTCCTTAGACACTGGTGATTTGGGCTGGGAGCTGGAGCATGGCAGACTGGAGGGCTAGGAGCTGGATCACAGGTGATGGAGGGCTGGGAGTCTCTGACCACAGCCTGTGCTAGGCAGTGCCTGTGTTGTGGAGACACTTCCTGGTTGCTGTGTGCCCCTTAAATACGGGGCCTTAAAAGGTTCTCTACCATGGGTGCTACAGGAAAAAGGCCAGAGTAGAGTTCAGAGAGAAGAAAACTCCTTTTGGAGAAACAAAGGATCTTAAGAAGCGAGATCATTTTCAGCATAGAGTGGGCAATATAGCTTTGTTTGCCAATCTCTCTTTCTATGGGCATGAAGGTACCATAGATGAAGTTGCAATCTTTGGACCTAGTGTCTTCACATGAACACCAGTACAACAATTATAAGACTTTAGCAGTATAAACCCCTGATGGACAGCAGAGATGCCAATCATGCTCTCCCATTCCCTTCCTTTCCCCTGGCTAGAATTGATACACTGTTTTTCCTGACATCCTCACTGCAGCAGGCACTGTCAGGTGAAACATATGAATTTTAGACAAAATGTAATTGGTTTTTTATTCTGTTTGTTTTCTGTTTACCTTAAACAAAATCACAAAAAAATTGTTTGAGTTAAACAGAAAACATAAACAAAATGCACACACCTGCTGAGTAGGGCCAGCTGGGCTGAGCATGGCTGAGCCAGCCCAGGAACTGAAAGGCTGAGCCTGGAGCTCCATAGATGGGGTGGCTGACTGGGAAGCAAGGAGACAACCAGAGAGGCAGGAACCATGAAGGGCTCTGACGGCTACCTGGCTACAGGGGGAGGCCTGAGGAAAAGAAGGGAGCCTCATATTCTTACAACCCAGAGGCTCTCTGCCAACTCTTGAAGGAGGATGTGTGAATCCAAACAGTTCAGGNACCGGGGGAGGGGCTGCGCAGTGTGACGTGCGGCCGCACGGCCCCACCCCCCGCACTCCCCCAGCTGCCTGCCCTCTGGGAGATGGGCGGGCGCAGTGACCAATCTGGCCGCTGCGCCCAATCCTGTCCCGTAGTCAGGACCACAATTCGTATGGGCTGAAGGTAACAGACGTATCCTGGATCGTGGCCAATGCCATCACAGTCGGGGTCCGATTCCACCACGATTCTGGACCTCCGAGTGACCGGAGGTCCAGAATCGTGGTCATTTTGATTCCCGCCAGTGATTCACTGGGGTGAACATCTGGTGGGAATCAAACAGATGTTACGGGACAAACATCCACCACAGGGGATTCACTGTGGTTGACCATGGCCTCGTATCGTCTGAAATTACCCATTATTACCCCAAAATAGCAACAAACGTTCATGCCGCTAAAATTAAATACATTTAAGTGAACAGTATGTAGTATGCCATGCTTCCTCTCAGTGGAGTCCACTATGTTTAAGGACCTGGTCAACTGGCAGCTTACTTGCTTATACAAAAAACAGATCTAAAATTATTTCAAACAGAAACTCTCTGAGGAAAGTATCTTCATCCTTCAGTTGTACTGAATTTGCAGATGTGCGAGCAGAATTATAAATACATTAGTGAAACACTAATGCTTTCTCCAACAAGTACACCCAGTGTAAGAGGATTTCTATGCCCATCTTGCACCTACTCAGTTTTAGTTAATTCATGTAATTGGCATGCTCTTCTGCTTTTATGGCACATTAAAATGGGATGTGAAAAAATGTTAGAATGAATGGCTGCTGAAAGAACTTTTTCCACTAGCATGGACACCAGACATTTCAGAAATTAGTTTCACCAGATTATACCTAACGACTTTCCCAGTCAGCAGCAAAATATTGACTGGGTATATATGGCACATTTGTAGTACATATAAACAGAGTCAATATGTGTTTGTATATACCATGTATTTCTATATATCTTGTACATTAGACCCTGTTTGAAATAACAATTCTGTTCCAGATGGAGGAAAAGCAAACAGCTTTTCTGAGTCTGCCACCATAAGACAAAATGGGGTCCCGCAGGGTTCCATCCTGTCACCCCTCCTGTTCAAGGTGCATCTGAGGCCCCTGGGTGAGATCATGTGTAGATTTGGGATGCGTTGTCTTCAGTATGAGGATGACACCCAAATCTTCTTATCCTTTTCATCCAGCCCAGGCCCAACAGTCTCTGTGCTTACCCAATGCCTGACTGCTATCGGGGACTGGATGCAGGTGAGCCGTATGAAGCTTAATCCAGACAAGACTGAGGTGATGATGGTTGGCCAGCCCAGTGGCCTGGGGTGAGGGGATTGAAACTCCCATCATTGATGGGGTCCTGCCTCCTGTTGCTACTCAGGAGCATAGCCTTGGGGTGCCCCTGCATCCTCAGCTGTGCCTGGAAGGTCAGATTGCAGCTGTTTCCAGGAGGAACCTTTATTGGCCCAGTTTTGACCTTTATTGGCCCAGTTTCCTACAACTCGGGCCTGCAGAGAGGCATTCTTGGCAGGTGCCCCACAGCTTTGGAACTCCCTCCCCTTGGAAGCTAACCTGAGCCCTAGTTTCAATGTCTTCTGGAGGCATTGTAAGACCTTTTTATTTGGCCAGGCATTCAATGGGCAGGGATAGGTTGGGGGAAGGGTGGGTATTTTTAGTTCTGTGGGATTTTAATTATTCATTTTATATTTGTATTTTATGTTTGTGCGCTGTCCTGAGCCTTTGAGGATAGGATGGGATATAAATCAAAATAAATAAATAAAGTACATCACAAGCAAAGCCTACTGTACTTCTAAAAAGATTTTAAAATATCATACAATTGTGCTTTGCCACTCTTTGTTGAATGGGGAGACACTTACCTCACTAGGATTGCCAGATCATTTATGAAAAATTCTTGGTCATAGTGTTTGACCAGTAAAGTGTTGCATGGGTAGCCCACTCCTCCCTACTACATTTTCTTGTGGGAAAGAGGAGGGCATTAAATGGGTATAATCACGTGAATTCCAGATGAACAAAGGTCAGGGGAAAGGCGCAACGTTGACAACAACTGCCAGGTGTTCCAAGTTTATTTTTGTCCAACAGCAGTAGTAAATTTTACACTACATCCCACCCATTTAAGAGCTTAACTGGTACATCCTGAGAGATTCTTGGACATTATATGGTCCAAGACAAACAGCATAATTCTTGAACAATCCTGAAAAACTGACAAATCTATTCCCTATTGGATAGTTGTCATGTTTATTATAACATTGGGGCTGGTATATTTAAATAAACAATTCATACCTCTTGGAAAATCTATGGGTCAGTAGGCCTTTGTAATTGTTTTCACGTACAGTGAATTATATTGTATCTGTAAATGTATATTTCATATGTATGCATATATTTCCCTCTTTACTTAAAGAGACCACTCTAATGCGCATCTCCAAGTTTCTGTTTTCTGTATAATGTATTCTAAGATATCAGTCTAAGAATACTAGAGGTGGGACCCTGGGCCCATTACCGGCTACCGGATTTACCGGTTACCGGTTCTGTAAAAACCGGATTCCCGGATTAAATCCGGTATACCGGTACCGGATTTATTTCATTGATTTCAATGGGGCGCTGTGTCCCNACAGCCATTGCTGGCTGGGCTCTCCTCTCAGGCAGAGTCAGAGAGTTGAGGGGGATCTTAAAGGTCACCCAGTCCAGCCCCCACACCGATGCAGAATTCACTACAGCCAGAACACACACACACACACACACACACACACACACATATCTATTCAACCCGAAACAGAGTCTTTATCAAAAAATCGGTTACAAGTAGAGATCAGTCATGCAATAGTAGAGCCCAATCATGCCCAACTGGGGGAGGTAATCTCACACGACGGCCCAACTAGATCCTCATTACACACCTCTTACTCAGAGTAGAGGGCACCGAAAAAGCGTTGCCACTTTTCCGCTGGGACCCCACCCCCAGAACCCTCCTTTGCCTTCAAGATTTTATTCAAGGAGGCCCAGAATCTACCCGTATTACCAATGGCCAGATCTGCAGCCAACGTGGCCCATTGCCGCTGGTAATACCCCAACCTAGGGTGTTTTCAGACATGACGAGATCACAGTGAACCACGCTGAATACCTACATGTGGTCACTGTGCCCTGCACGTCTGTTCAGCATGGGGTGTTTTCAGATGTGACGAGATCACAGTGAACCACGCTGAATACCTACATGTGGTCACTGTGCCCTGCACGTCTGTTCAGCGGCCGCCAGATGTTCGCCACGCTGAATGCCCACATGGGGTCAATTTCAACCACGCTTCCAGGGCTCCCGGCGTGAAAATCCCCAGAAGCGTGGTGAAAGTGATTCCCGGCCAGAACCAAAAAAAATTAACGTCTGGCCGGCGATCACGGCCCGGAATCCCCGGTGGGATTCTGGACCGTGGTCAAACCGGTCCGATGCTGCAGCGGCATTGGCCTTGCCGCCCGCCCATCTCCCCAGAGGGCAGGCGGCGAGGGGGCAGGGCCGTGCGGCCGCACGTTGCGCCGCGCGGCCCCATCCCCTCCCTGATTCCCTGCCGGGATCCCCGGCACGTCTGTTTGCTGTGCTTGGGTGATCCTGGCAGGGAATCTCTGGGTTGTTTTCGGGACGAGGCGAAGCCGCCCCGTCACGTCTGAAAACACCCCTAGTGGCCTTAGTTAATTTGGAGTATTCTGTCCTAGCCTTAATAAACTCAGCCCTATCTTCCTGAGCTCCACTAACAACCCATTTCTTCTTACATCGGGCTAGATATTTTTTTACAGGCCTACACTCAATGTTAAGCCACCACCCCAAAAGCCGGGGGAAAACCCCATGTCTAATTGGTATAAAAGCCCATAGACACGATACTATCTGATCATATAACCTGAGCAGCATCCTAGATTCCTGAGATTCTAGCATCTCTATTCTAAGCTGGAGAATCTCATTGGAGCTGGTAAAGTTATTAAGTATCTGGACCAGGGAGGAATGGGGCAATCCCCTCAAAACTCCCAAGGGGGTGGTAGACACAGTAACATCCAACCTTAAAATCACAGGAGAGTTCCCCAGCAGCCTAGTTGCCATAGCCACATGATCACTTTCCACCCGGGTAAGAAGCTGGACCTTGCTAAATTTAGGTGGTACTGTTCTTCCAACCAATATCAGATCAACCTTACTACGGCCCTGAGGGCCCCAATAGGTAAACCCTCCCAATGGGTCGCGAAGAGAATCCTCGTTTAATACTACCAGCCCTACTCTTTGGATCAACCTAGTCAAGTGTACCAAGGTTGTATACCCCTTCCGCTCAGGCAGGTCACCAATTCTAAATTCAAAGCTGGATTGACCCCCATCATTTCCCATCACCTCATCCAGATGGGTATTAAAATCGCCCACTAAAATTCGCGTCACACAGGGAAATCTCTCCTCTGTGAGTAATATTTCCTCCTCCAATGCCTGCCAAACATTTTCAACAACCCCATCTGGAATTCGGGCCTGGTAGTAGCAATAGGACTAAATTTGCCTACTCCGGTATCTTTAACCAGAATGGCCAACCCACCTGAAATGCATCCCTTGGTCCCTTCCTTAGAACCTCCATGTAAAATAACTTGGGCCCCAGACAGGTTTATACATGTCTCCCATACCCATGTCTCCTGCAAACAGACCAGATTATACCCGGCCACAAAGTCCAGCCAGTCATGGTCAGAAACAAGAGATTGCAACCCTGAGATATTCTGTGATAGTAAACCAAAATGGGCCCCAATCCTATTACTTAATAGGTGGGAATGATGCCAAGGTTTATCAGAACAATCATCTCTTTCCTCATTTTGCAATGGCAAACCCTTGGGCATTTCAGGCATCCTGAGTCAGGTTTCATTAGGCTCCTGCTCTATAATGCCAGCACTAGAATCCAATACTGCTACATTACTAAGCAGAGCATGAAAATCGATCCTGACCTCAGTTCTACAAGGGGACTGAACATAAGGGATCCCCTGAGTGACAGATTCTAAACCTGTCTCAACAGGCCCCAAGACTCCCTTGACTAATGAAGCAGCAGAACTGTGACCAGACTTAGTCTGATTGTCCCTAATAGGGAACTGTAAGCCATTTCCTTCCCGACTGAGCAATATAGAAAATATCGCCCAACCTTTGTGAGACCAGGTCCTGATCTATTGCTGGTAAATGAAAAAACAGTTCCCTAATAAAATGAGGATCACCTATTGCCCCATCGCCCAAAAGAAAAGTCCCCACAGATTTCACAAACTCATTAGGCACTGTGATCCAACTGAAGCCATGGCCCCCTGTTGCTGGCTAACCAGTTGTGTCCCCAGTGATAATTCCAAAGGGGGGAGTCTGATGACTTACATAGACTAAATTAGGAACTATGGGGACCTCCACCCCAGTTTGGACCTCCATCAACTGAGGCTGGCCAGGGGAACCTGATACCAAGTCCACCAAGGCCCCTGAATCCACCAAATTATCTTTATAGGGATAATCTTGATGACTAAAAACATTACTCCCCCCTACTATAGGCGTACCTGAAGAATTTCCCAAATTGGGTGCCTCAACAGTTAGACTAGACAAATCCTTAGATGCCCATACCCTATCTATGGACACACCCCGCCAAAGAAAATATTTCTTAGCTTTAAATATATCCCGAACCCAGCTTGGGTTCTTGAAGGAAATCCTTAACCTATAGTTTCACTCTTTTTTGGATTGGAACACTAAACCATCAATATCAGCAGGATGAATTGCCTTCCCGGGGATAAGTAGAAAAAGTTATTTTCAAGGGTGCTGGTTTTGCCACAGGTACAAAAGGAGCATCATCAGGGACCAATCCAGTTCCATCAATGCTATCAGTAAGTCTGCTGGTGATCCCAGCCAACGGGTGCCTCACTAGAAATGGATTCCCCCAACTCCTTGATACCAATAAATAAGGCTTCCACCGTTTTGGCTATCAAGCCAGTCTGATACAATAGATAAATTTTTGTAGTGGCATCACAGGAACCAAAAGAAGCAGGGTTAACTCCAGGAGAATAACTGGCTTTCCGTGGCAAGGGAGGCTCATGGAGACCAACCGCCGCCTCATCTAGGTCTGCCAAACAGGAAAAACGATTCTGGGTCAAAAGCTCCCCTCTTACCGTGGCCCCAGCAGAGCTTTTATTAAGCTTAGCTGGTAGATTGTCCTCCGAGGAGCTGAAGAAGGAACCCTTTCTTGCTTTCGCTCCATTCAGCTGTCCCAGAGAAAGTAAACAAAGAGAGATAGAAAGAGAAACCAGAACAAGCCCTAGCCCCTAAGGCCGCGTGCACAAGGGCGCGCCCTTGCGCACACAGCCCTTAGGCACGTGGCCCCTGGCGCACGCCTTTGGCGCCGCCTTGGAAATGAAAGGTTTTTAAAAGTCGCCGGGAGACCAACCCCCACAGGGCTCAATACAATAGGCTCGCCGCTGGTAGTATCAGGTGGGAAGCCTCTCCATGCACTCCTCTGTCGCCGTAAGGTCTCCAACACACTCCCCTCAATCAGCCAGCCCTGAGCCGGGCTGCCAATGAGCCCCAGGTGTCTTTGCGATATCACGGAAACGGGTTCACCTACTGCTGTCTATCCTCATGGTCGCACAAAGAATGTGCGACCACCTTTTAAGCACATGATCCCTGGCCAGTGGGATTTTGAAACATTGCGCGAGCGGGTCGTGCAACGGCGACCCACTCGTCTAAAAGCGGCCTCATACTCCCCCTACACCACAAAACCGCCCCAAATGGGGGAGGGAGGAGAAATTGGTTCCAATTATTGAGGGGGGGGGAGAGGCAGCCCAGCTGTATGTGGGGAAGGGACCCGGTCAGAACCATCAGCAGTCCAACCAACACTGTGGTGGAGTCCAGCAGCAACTCATTCATGAAAAGGAACCCCACCTCCAGGTGTTGCTGCTTTCTGGAGGGGGCCCATCAACCAGGTAGTGGATAGAGAAGGCAGACCAGGAAGTGGCTGCAAACATCTGAAGCAGGGGCTCAGAAATCGCTCTGCCCACTTCCCCTCTCTCCTCCCAATGGCAGTGTTAGAAACAGCCAGAAGCAGGGACCATGAGCTGGGCTCCCCTCCCCCCCTCCNTAGATAGATAGATAGATAGATAGATAGATAGATATTAGGATTATAGGATAGGAATATTTTGTATTATACATAACTTAGGTTTAGCTTAGATTCTATCTATCTATCTATCTATCTATCTATCTATCTATCTATCTATCTGTGTACAGGGGGAGGCAGGCAGAGTAAGGAAAAAGATAAAATGTAAGGGTAAGAAATAAGAATTGGAAAGGTAAGGTGGTAGGGATATATATGGGAGAATTTTTTGTGCCAGCACTAGCAGCTTCTGCAAATGCACTCTGACAGAGCAATAGCTAACACAGAACCATAGTCAAGCAGCCCAGCCCTGCAGTGTAAAGGGTTTCAGTGCCCTCCTCCAGAGCTCCCCTGATTGGTTCTGGGAGGCATTGAGCAATCACAGGGTACCATTCGACTGTTTGAGACCTGCTTGTGCTGCTCATTGGCCACCGATTACATCCATCAGATCCTTCCCTTCCCATCACAGGCCCAGTTCAAGAGTTCAACACTTTTTCTGACTCCAAGATGTCTGCTCCCTCCTCTCCTCTCCACATTTCCCTCTAAAAAGCACCTGCCAGGCTACTATGCAATAACAAAATCAATAAGAACTTCCGTTATCTTTATTGATTTCATTATTTTTTGTAAATTTTTGATTGTAGTAATAAGAAAAATGACAAATTTCATTTTCATTATTAATATAATGAAAATGACATGCACACCCCTAAACTCAGTAGTGTGGGCTCAATTAAATTATGCAAATGTTAAATCAAGTTAGTGGGGTTTGCACACGTTTTCTAGAGCATACAGGGCCATTCTTTGGAAAGGCTGTTCCTCCAGGTTATAGTTTCCTTTGTGTCAGGTTCAGGAGCAATCCATAAATACTGACTGAATATAGTATCTGAAAAAGAGATTCAGCTTACTGTACAAAGTCTATCTGTGACATGGGATACCATCATTCTGCCACTTTGTAGATTACTTTTTCCGTCTTATGACTGGCACTGATCACCTTGAGAACTGACAGATGTTCGTCCTCTGTCTCATAAGCAATATTTTAAAGCAGATGTCCTCAAAAGATGGATTGTGACCCCCAACTCAGGGTATTTTCAGACGTGATGAGATCACAGTGAACCACAGTGAATACCCACCTGTGGTCACTGTGCCCTGCACGTCTGTTCGGCGGCCGCCACATGTTCACCACACTGAATACCCACATGGGGTCAATTTCAACCACGCTTCCCAGGCTCCCGATGCAAGAATCCACTGAAGCGTGGTGAAAGTGATTCCAGGCGGGCATCAATAAAAAGTAACGTCTGGCCAGCTATCACAGCCCGGAATCCCCGGCGGGATTTCGGGCCGTGGTGAACTCGGCCAGACGCTGCGGCGGCATTGGCCTCGCTGCCCGCCCGTCTCCCCGGAGGGCAGGCGGCGAGGCAGCGTGGAGGGGGCAGGGCCGTGCGGCCGCACGTTGCGCCGCGCAGCCCCGCCCCCACCCTGATTCCCTGCCGGGATCCCCGGCACGTCTGTTTGCCATGCGTGGGTGATCCCGGCGGGGAATCTCTGGGTTGTTTTTGGCACGGGGCGAAGGCGCCCCGTCACGTCTGAAAACACCCTCAGATCACTCCATCAGTGGATGGGGTCACAATCCCAAACGATATTTGATCTATATTGCATGTTTTATTGCTTTCTGACATTTGGGGGTTATATTTATCTGAAAATAGGATCACAGAGGCAAAACATTTGGGAGATGTTGCTTTAAAGGATATTTCAAATCTAATTTGTTGAAGAGTAAACCATCTGATAGTGGTAAAGCTGAAATATATATGTCCTGTGCCAAAGATGGAAATTTTAGGGGGTACTTGAATTCACCATAGAGAGGGATAATTAATTTCAGATGCTATGTACTGTGTAACTACTTACATATAATAGGAAAATGCTTTGTGAGAAGTGAATGGGAAGTTCTATTGTGGTGCTTTCCAAACTTTTTCCCCATGCTACCTCATTTCCAGACTTATATCTGACCCTGTACGCCCCCAAACAGCAACAAAGACAGAAGTAGTAGAGGGGTGCAAGTCATTTTTGTTTTTATAAAAATGAAAATGAAAAATCCCATTTTTGTTTTCATTAATGTATTAACAAAAATGAAAAAAATATTAAATTTTGGAATAAAAATGAAAATTTCAGAATTAAACAAAAATAAAATGTTGGGACATAAACATCAGGCTGAAACTTATTTGTGTTCTGTCTGATTTGTATGACATTTGGATAGATTGTACTGCTCACTCATGGGATCATCCCTTCCAAATGTCAGAAGGATTTGATAAAGGGTCCTGATTTTATAAGTATAAAGGTTCATGATGCATTTACAGTTGTAACCTCTTTGCTTCCCATCCACTCTTGATAAGATTTGGAAAGAATGTACCCCTCACCATAGAGATCATACCTGACAAATTTCATAATGATTGAATAAAGGGTTCCAATTTTATAAGGAAATTATTTTTTTTTGTTTACACATCCAATTTAGGTGAAATTTGTACACCCTCACCCAAGTCAGCATCCCTGCCAAATTTCAGAAAGAGTGGATAAAGGGTCTTGATTTTATAAGCAATTTAATCATTTCGTGGTTTGCACACACATTTCCAGCTGTAATGTCTTTGTTTTCCATCGAATTTGGGTGAAATTTGTGTAGATCGTTCCCCTAACGAAAGGGATCAGCATGGCTGCCTCTCATGGGAGGGGCTCTATGAGCAGGGCAGGGCTTCCCGCCTGCACATTTGCTGTGTTTCCTTGCCCTACACAGGAGGTGGGGGATTGGGGGTGGGTGGAGCAGCTTTACAGCCACCAGAGGGGTGGCCACTATTTCCTGCCCCAAGCCAGGTCAGAGAGCTGCTGCACTGCCCGCACATCTGCTTTTACCCATTATTTCATTTATTAGTCTTTCTGTGTGTTCCTCTACATCATTAACTTAAAGATGTTTGTAAGAAAATATCTCCTGCATATGTTAAAAATTCAGTCACTTGTATTATTGGTGGGTTCTTTAAATATAACTCATCAGTACAATCTGTAGGTTCTTTTAAAGTCTCCAGTGAAGGTCAAAGAAAATATGGCATTTTATCATTTAAATAAATATGCATATATTCCTTGACAGCTCATAGCAATGGTTTGGTCTTGTGCTCTAATAAATGGTGCTAGAATATATCTTGTGGGGAAATGTCTACTATTCAGCACTTGATTTTTTAAATATATGGCAGTGTCTGTATGACATGTTACAAGGAAGGCTCAGTTACATTGTACATGTACAAATAAAATATCTGTAATTTCAGGTACATCAAATTCTTTTATCTGCTGCAAATCAGTTTGCCTTGGAATAGTCTCAGCATGATTTTCAAAAACATGTTTGTTGCTGCCACACCTCCTGGATTTTATCTAAATAACCTGTAGTTTTTGCTCCCTGAAATGTCAAACAAGAAGTCATTGTTTTTCTTCCCTCCATGCTGGACAATAAAATAAATAAAGCTCGAACCCCATGTCTTGTGTATGGAACTGGCATGATTTACTGTCGGTCTGAGTAGAAAATCATAAAACTTTCAGAATGTGTTTAATATATAACCATCAAAATAACAGAGTGCAATTCTAAATTTATGAGGCTGAACTTAACACTGAATATCAAATAAGAATCACATTGATTTCTATAGTGGATGTCTTTAAAACACATTAGGTGGCATAACTGCAAGACAGTACATTGATTTAAGCATAAAATGCAAAGCACTCAATAGTTTACCACCTAACGTTTCTCAATAATGAAGAAGGCTGTTGTATATTGATGAAAGGAAAATTATTTGTTTTGTTATATCACAGTTCTTTCCCAAGGAGATATTTTGCTTTGAGAAAAGTTAGACATGATTGGAATTACATCTAATAACATGCAACATTGGACATCTTAAGGGATGGGGTGGTGGTGGTGGTGTACAATGATTCCTTTAGTCATGTGATATATTTTTGGAAAGCTGTTATCTGAATCTTAGTAATGTGGGTTCTGAATCAGAAAAGCATCTCTATTTAGTACAACACTCAAGCATGTCTCTAATTTCTAGGGGTAGGACTAACGGTATTGAATTAATCCAATAATGCCGATAATGGGCGTTATCTTACTAATCTAATAATACCAATAATACCGATAATTGTCAGTATCGGCAATATCAGATTTTTAACATTGCCGGTTTTATATTTTTTTTAACATCGATGCCATTTAACAATGGCCGCAATGTTAAAGATCTGAGAAAATCGGCAATGTTAAAAATCCAATATTCTGATACCGATAAATCCAATATCAGGAGATCCGATACTGAAATGTCCGATACCTGATAATCCCCCTGAAGTCCCATCCCTACTAATTTCCACTGAAGTCAATAGGACTTAGACCCATATTTAAAGTTAAGTGTGTGCTTATGTTATTTCATGAAAGGAGGCTAGTGGGCAGTCCTATAAATCTATATGGTGGGATGGTGGGTGGTTCTTGAGTTGTCATATGCTAGGATTAAAAGAACACTATTAATATAAAACACAAGAGTGCACATTTCCCTCCTTGTATTTCTGTTTTATGCCTCAATCTAGAAACTACTTAAGCACATGCTTAACATAAGTCTATCCATATTGACCCAAAACATTTTAGCACACACTTAATATTTATATTTATTTTTTTTATTGCGGCCAAGGCCAAAATATACAGAAAACAAACAAGTCTCACACAAATAATAAGCAAATATAACCAAAATTGCCAACATCTAATAAAACTTTTCTGAGCCCACAGAAAACAAAATTCTGGCTCATGGTCCAATAACCCCCCCCTTAACCAAATACANCGTGGCTCAGTAAAGCCTTCTCCAGCATTAATCTTCCTAAGCCCTAGGGCCCTTCAGCCTCTACAGTCTTCAAATACCTGTTCAAGCAGGGGTGTGTGGCTCAGGAAAGTTCACCAGCTGTAGATGTCCCAGAGTTCCACTCCAGGGGGATGGTGCGTATCACCTATTGATGTGCTCCAATTCCCCCCGTACCCAAACACTCCCTTGCCAGATAAGTTTGTTATATTTCATAAATCATGGCCTTTGGTCAAAGTCTTGTAGAGCTAAATCAATAAATACTAGGGTTCTAGATATTAAAAGTATCTCATCCAGCACTCAAAATGAAATCAATTCTTTGGGAAAACCAAGCACAGAGGCACTGGCAGTGCATAATTTGTAAATAAAGAAAAATCAGGAAGACAACTCAAAATGCCACATCCCCTGCCAGAGGAAGGAACTGATCCTTAGTTTCCAGCTAGCACCCAAATACTGGACCACCCTGCCTCTCTAGTAAGTCAGACGTTCTTCCTATTTAATCTGTAACCAGGACAGGGGTTGAGACAGGAAAGTCATTAAAGAATGCCAAAAAGACCATCCATGTTTTTTTTCTGGCTTTTGTTTCCAACCGTGAAATAACTAAGATTGGCCTTTTCCTGGTCTGTCATATTTTGGGATGCACACTCCTACTGGGAACATTTCCTGGGGCTCATCCTCCCCCTCCTTTGAATTTAATAGCCAAGACCAAGCCTTGGCAAGCCCCTTCCCCCTCCACAAATTAAGTCCAGGACACCAGAGGCATGTTTCCCTCTTGGGAATAATATTCCCCAGGTATAATATTCCTCAGGCTCTGAATGCCCAGAACACAAGTTAGCATTCCCTTCCTGACGTCTTCCTACCATGTGCTGCTTTTTGCTGGGCAGGGATCTGAGCCCTAGTCAGGGAAAAGGCAGCTCTGCATCACTACTCTCCTTGCCTTCTCCTTTTCGGCACTGCAATGCCAGGTACTGCCCTGTGCCCAATGCAGATGCTCGAGTCAGGAAAACGTTCTGGGGAGCCAGGCCCTGCAAAGCAAAGAGTGAGCTGTGGTGAGGATGGAGGGTAGAGCAGATCAGTTTGGGGACAGGGGCAAAGCCTCTGGCACCAGCTCCCACAGAGGTGCCATTGGTCTGCTCGGTGCAGCATCTATGTCCTTAGGAAGGATCACTCTCTGATCATTGGTCTGTTGGAGACACCCACTGCTCACCAGCCTGGGAACCTTGTCACTCCCTGACAGAGGAACAGACCTGATTGGGAAACACCATCCAGGAGCTCCAGGCAGTTTCTCTACTCTTCCAGCTCTGGGTCACTCATCATTATGTGGAAACTAAGCCCCTTCCCACTCCCATAGCCTCTGCCACAAGCGGAAGAGCGACCAGAACTGGGTTAGAGTGAGACCCAAATTGACAAAGGCTCCCCCAATACTCCATCTACATACTTCTTTTGGAGCCATGTCGCCCTTGACCCGGCCCTAAGGGGTGGTTCTGGCCAGGAAAGGCTGGTGTATTGAGCCAGCAGATTGCATCCGAGTGCGGGCAGCCACGTCTGTAAAGTTTCCATTGTCATGAAGCGATGATCACTTTTTCCTGTTTGGCTTTTGCTTCTCTGAAGCTCCTCAGATCAAGAAAACTGCCCCTGCATGGGTAGGAAGCATTGTTGATCCTATGCCCTATAGAAGGAAGTGAGGTTGGACTGAGGGAGTCAAGAAATCACTGGGGACTGGGCCCTTTGACTCGATCAGAGAAAGACTTTTATTCTCTTCCCCCAAATCCCCAGTCTCCAGTGGCCCCTCACAAGCGGTGGCAGCAGGGCCATAGGAGCTTGAGAAGTAGGAGCAGGATGACTTCCTGTGCCCTGTGCCCCTGATCCTAGGGCAGCATAGCTTTCTTCCTGGGGCTAAGGGCAGCACAGCTCTCCTTTCCCACCTCTCGACACCAGGGAACAGCACGGCTCCCTGCACCTCAGCCCCTTCTGGCATCTGGACTCAGCCCTTTGGCCCAGCCCCCACCAGGGCTAAAGCCAGCCCTGCTCAAGGTCCTCTCACACTCACAGACTCTATATCATTCAGCAGCAGCACTGAGCTCATCTCTCCTCAGCCACCTCAACACAAATGAACACAGATTGCTTCCCCAGGCAACAGACTCTTGCTGTCTCTGTGAGCTCAGCATGATGTCATCACCCTTTATGAGGTCACTAACTAAAGCCAGCACCAGACATGAACCTGTTCACCTTTACCTTCCACTTTGTCCAGTCCTACTTTAAGGGCCTCTGAATTGACACAAAGATGGGACATGGGGCAGCCTGGCTAGTTAGTGTGATGAGAAGGAGCAGGCAAAGTAAAGCCACAGGCTCCCCAGTTAAGGGAAGCTGCCCCAGAGCACTGAATGCTATCAGTCCCCAAGGCCTCCTCATTATAAACACCCTCAAGCGCCTGACTCCCCCCCCACACCCCAGACACCACAAATACAAACAAACAATGTCCAATAACAGCCTGCTCTGACTTTGAAAATCTTCATGTCTCCCTTGCAGCCTTTTCCTCTTTTGGCTGAACACATCCTGATCCTCCAACCTTTTCTTGCCGGTCTTGCATTCCGAGCCCTTTATCTTTGTTTCTCTCCTCTGAGTCCACACTAGGAAGTCAGCATCTAAAATGTATGATGATCCCAAACAGATCACTGTGCTCTGGTTGAGGCAAGACCCACACTGAGCAGAGTGGAAGGAACTACTCCAGCCTGTGTCCTATCTCGGATATTTCTGTCCTGGCAACAGCTCCTTGTTTCCCGTTTAGTTTGTGATCCTCTATAGCTACTGCTTCTTTTGGCATCTAAATGAATCTTGCCTGCCTCGTGTGCAATTCCCATGGCATGCAAATGACTTCTCCAATCTCACTGGTTAATTTGCATATCACAAGACAGTCTCCCGATTTACAAATTAATTGCCAGCTGACAACAGGTGGGGGTGGGCACAATCCCAGCCTGTGAGTCAAATCCTGGATCTCGGTGATAGGAATTAGACCTATGACACAGGCAGGGAAGGACAAGCTTCCCCCTCCCATGGGCCACTTTGAAAATTAGTTAAGCTCTGTCCTGCCAGCTGAATAAAATGTACAGGTGGGTCTGGTTAGGATGTGTGCTTTAGGGGCGGATTCCGACGTGCATTTAAATCGCACAGAATCCTCGGCGGCATAGTGCGATTTAAAAAACCCCGCACTTCCGGGCTGGTGTGAATGCGCTGAGCGCGCACATTTCCACTTAGCCCGAATGTTTGGAGTGCGGATTGAAAAGTTGCTCCGAGTAGCTTTTCAAACCGCGCTCCAAACATTCGGGCTCGGTGGAAATGTGCACGCTCACCGCATTCACACTAACCCGGAAGTGCGGGGTTTTTTTAATCGCACTATGCCGCCGAGGATTCTGTGCGATTTAAATGCACGTCGGAATCCGCCCTAAGATAGGGGAAGGAAGGGGAGGATCCAGATCATGAATCTAGTCTATGGATCCATGGCCTATCCTTGAGTACATACCCTGATCTCTGCTTTCTTTCCCTGAGCTCCCTCTTCCAGTGCTTGAAGGTAGGTACTGGGCCTATGCTGTAACTGCTTTTTAACTGATTGACTTAAAATTTGAACACATTTCACACCTCACCCAGGAAATCCTTCCTTCCAGTTTTCACACTGATAGGACATACCATTCAAATTTTATGATTACCAGGGATCGTAGTTTTCTGCAGCAAAAATTGGAAATTCTCTGATAAAAAAACCCTAAATTCTTTGATTAAAAAAACCAAAATCTGTTTTTCTGTCATTAAATGTAAACGCTAGTTTACCTTCCCTTACCACAAAATATATATACGTATGAGTTAGAACACCACATATTATTGTAATATTTTCATTTTTATGCAGTTTTGCAGCTACCTGTCCCACCAACTGTCCAATAAATAAATAAATTGAAGTCTGTGGCACCCGTCCAAATGCAGAGCTTCTTCCCCCCACTGCACATGCCTTGAGGTTGCTTCCCCTTCCCTGCCCTGCATTCGCTGCTTCCTCATCCCAGCCTGGTCCTGGACTGCTCTGACAACCCAAAAGTGGGACCATATATAGGCTGGTACTTTGGGAAGCCGCTAAGGGCCCAAATAGTCCCACCTCCTGTCCCCTCTTCACAAGGTCCAGAAGACCTGATTTCCCCAATTCATAGTGTCCCTGCCCCCCCAACCCACAGGAGATCTGTGGCACTCCTCCATGCAGAGCCCCTGCCCCTCCACAGCACAGGCCTTCAGGCTGCTTCCCCTCAGCTCCACTCAGTGTCCTCACTGCCCCGTGCTTGCTGTGTCCTCCTCCTGGTTTTCTATCACAAAGAAGATACTAGGAATCCTGATGAATGTTTGGCAGAAGGTGTAAATAAATTTGATTGATTTATTGAGAAACCCTGATGGTTAGAGTGTTTGTGGTTATAATGGTGCGACGCAGATGCCTAAGCTAGCAGAGCTGTTCCTACTGCTCTATAATCCCTTTTATAAGCTAGACGTGAATCTTTGTTTTGCCAGTATTTATTTCATAGCTCTATCACAGTATTACCCTCTACTTTGTCCTACTTCATCCCTGCACAATCAGCTGTACTGGACACATGGATGTGTGTAAAGTATCAAATACTTCCCACTGAGTGGGAGTACCTCCCATTAAGTATAAAGTTTTTTCAACATTCCAGATGCGTCTTCTCCTGTGTGGCTTCTCTGAGAGTGGACTCTCTCATAGCCTAGTGCGCAGAAGCTTTGTTGTTGTTTTAATAAGAGCAAGTGAGATAAATCACAACTGCACCCTATTTCAAGGGCCAATTGTGAATCCTTGACCTTTTCTAGGTTCTACCAGTGGAGCTGGCTACTGCTTTTTGTTCAGCTACTAGAAAAGGGCCGTTACTAAATGGACCCAGCTGGGAGGTTTGTCTGTGCGTCCGCGCGTATGTGTGTGTGTGTTCACACGGGGGTGCGTGTGCACTGGGTGTGCACCCATGCCCCACCCATTCATGCCCCCTCATGGAGTAACCAGAAAAAAACCAGGTTGCTCAGTGCGGGGAGATGGGTGGGGATGGGTGGAGGTACATGGGTTGCAGGAGCACGTGCCCAACTACTGTCACTTTTAGCTGGGCATTTGCACACATGTCCACTGAGTAGAGACGCATGGGTGTATTCTGTTTGAAAACAGCCAAGGACTACATATTGACCCATTAGCTAGCTATTTGTTTGCAAGGCAGCCACAACGACAGTAGCTGTATGGCAAAGTGTCTAACGTTTGTTGCAGTCGTGACAGGAGTCCTGGGTACTGCACACTTGTGTCACCTCTGTCAACTTCTTTAAAGGAAAACAAAGGAGTAGTTCCTAGTTTGAGCACAGAATGCCCAGCGGACACTATATTTACTGCTGCTGCTGCTGACTGCCTACCTATCTTCATGGGCAGTTGGGTAGACCAGGCAGCCCAGAAAAGACCCCAGCCAGAGGTGAGGAGCTACTTTTACTGCTTGCTGCTACTCAGAACTCTCAACCAGCTACCAAGTAGCCCATTAGCACCTCAGAGAGATGGGAAGGCTGCTTTGTTTTCAATANGGTGGCCACTGATGTTAGATCTTTTTCAGTGGCCACCCCTGTGCTGTGGAATTCGCTCCTGGAGGAGGCTCGGTTGGCTCCCACTCTCCTGCTATTTCGTTGTGTATGTAAGACCTGGCTGTTCCGTCAGGCTTTTGGCGAGGGGTAGGGGTGGGGGGTTCCCTGCATATTGTATTTTTAAATTGTTTTTAAATTTTTTATTGTTTTATTGATTATTGTTCGCCGCCCCAAGGGCGGGATATAAATTTTAAATAAATAAAATAAAATAAATAAATAGATAGTTTAGGCAAGGATATAGATCTAAATGTCTGGATGTGATTTCACCACTGAAAAAATGTATGGGTCAGCTACTTAACTTCACTTAACTCCACATAAGCAGTGGACTAGAGCTTAGGAATTAGTTACCTTTCATAGATGTTTGTGACTGGTTCAGCCCTCAGTTACCTCCCCTAAATGAGCTGCAAAGTAAGGGTGTTTTCTTACATGACGGCAGCAAGCTGCTGTCACCGATGTACCCGGTCCGCAGACAGGCCACTACCATGGCCAGGATCGGCTCAGCCTCCAAACTAATGTGATGGAGGTTGGGCTGCCAGGGGGGGCAGGGAGATGCATGGATGTGTGTCCACCCCACCCCTGCGCTGTGCTCAGTGACCTGCCCCTCACTCCCGATGGGTACCTATGGGGGCCAATGAGAGAGCCACAAGGACTCCAGACAGTCCAGGAAAGGGGACTTTCAGACATGAAATCCCACTTTACTCCAGGTTGGGCGGTCAGATCCCGGTCATGGTGGAGGCTAGCACAGGCTGCGACTTGAAGACTTGCCCAGCCCACGCTACCCACAAACATGGCAAAGACCTATTCCTTGCCAACATCTGGCAGCCAGGAACACATGTGATGGTGGTCCATGGTTTGAACCAGATGAAACTGTAGTACAGCGGGCCACATCACATCTGAAAACACCCTAAGTTTTTCCAAGGATCCTACTTGATGCTGGGTTCACCAGTGATACTTCACTGGGAGTCAGGGTTTTGTTGGGTTCTGTTAGCACTCTGCCCATGGGAGTCAGTCAATATGTGTGGAGTCCCGCAGGGTGCCATTCTGTCCCCCCTCTTGTTTAACATCTATATGCAGCCATTAGGGAGATCGTGAGGGGGTTTCAGGGCATGCAGTGTCATCAGTATCCTGATGACACTCAGCTCTACCTTTCCTTTTCCATCGACCCAGGCCATGCAGTCTCCTTATTTTCCCAGTGCCTGTCAGCTGTGGGGGCTTGGATGAGGTCGAGCCATCTGCAATTGAATCCTGACAAGATGGAGGTGATGTTGGTGGGCGAGGGCTTGGGAGACCTGGGGGTGGTTGAATCTCCTCTTGTTGGTGGGGTTCGCCCGCTCATGGTGTCTCAAGTGCGGAGTCTGGGTGTGCTCCTCGATTCGCGACTCAGCCTGGAATCTCAGGTTGCGGCTGTGGCGGGGAGTGTGTTTCGGCAGTTACATCTTGTCCGGCAGCTTCAGCCGTATCTCTCAGACTCCGACCTCGCCACTGTCATCCATGCCTCCATCACCTCGAGGCTGGATTACTGCAACGCACTCTACGTGGGGCTGCCCAAGAAGCTGGTCCGGAGGCTGCAGCTAATGCAGAATGCTGCGGCCCGTGTCCTTACGGGGGCGGGTCACAGGGAGCACATGACACCAGTGCTCCGGGCTCTGCACTGGCTGCCTATAAAGTACCAGGCCAGGTTCAAGGTGCTGGTTTTAACCTTTAAAGCCCTTCATGGCCTGGGCCCTGCTTATCTGCGGGACCACCTCACTCCCCATGTTCCCGTCCGACTCTTGAAATTGTCTGTGGGAGCCTTTTTGGAGGTTTCCCGGGCGAGGCGGGTGACTTCAATGTTAGATCTTTTTCGGTGGCTGCCCCTGTGCTGTGGAATTCGCTCCCAGAAGAGGCTTGGTTGGCTCCCACTCTCCTGCTGTTTCGGCATGTATGTAAGACCTGGCTGTTCCGTGAGGGCAGGAGGGGCAGGATATAAATTTTAAATAAATAAATAAAAATTAAAATACCAGAGTTGTGGCTCAACCTGTACCTGCATGCAGACACTGTATGATTTCATTTGAGACCCCAGATCCCTAACCTCCCTCTGCCCATCTGAAGCAGCCCCAAAGGGTGGCACTCAGCATATGCACCAAGGTGACCACTCTTCACAACCCCTTCCACTAGGATGGAGTGGAGCACAGTGGACCAAAAGAGCTGGAACCCGGGACTTCAAGAGCAGCAGCAACCTTGGACTGTGAGTGAACCCAATGTAGGTAGACCAGGAGGAACCAGGGAATGATTGCACTGCTGCCCACAGTAGTAACAACCCCAGAATGTCTCACCTGGGGTTTTTTTTAAAACATTTTTTATTATATAATGAAAAGAGTTCATATCAAAGTACAAACAAAAATCTGACTTCAAATGAAAAGAAAATTAAACAAAGCATGTACATAAACATCAACAGTAGCTGCAGGAGGCAATACACTGTTACAGATAGATGGAAATAGGTCCATGGAGGCATTAAAGACACCACTTCCTTCTCACAAGAAGGAAAACCGGGATCTCAGAATGACAGTTACCACTCAAAGGCTGGATCTTCTTCTTGATGTCTAAATCTATAGATCATGGGTAATTTCAGACGTGGCAGGCCTTTAGGCCCACCACGCTGAACCCTGGACCAGGAACCGTCTTGGATCCCAGTCCGTGATCAGACCGGCTGTCCTTTAGACGTGCCAGCCTGATCACGGAGGGAAATTTGGTAGGGGCTGCACGGTGCAACGTGTACCCGCTCAGCTCGCCCTGCCCCCCACGCTCCTCCAGCTGCCTGCCCAGAACGGAGCAAGGTAACAGACGTTACCTTCGCCCCATTCCTGATCGTGGTTCAGCTAACCACGATTCTGGAGGTGAGGCTGGCCTCACCTCCAGAATCATGATTAGCTTTGAACCCCACCAGGAATTCACCATGGTGAACATCTGGCGGGGCTCAAACAGATGTTTGCGTGATCACAGCCACCCCCTGAATCCACTGTGATTCAGGGTGGTTGACTGTGATTCCGTAACGTCTGAAATTACCCCATATTGGAACAAATATTCCATAGGGTGAAGATGTGTATCTTCCCTTGTAATTACTGTCAGCCACCTGTTTAATGGTTGGCCCTGGTCCTGCAAGCATATAAGCACTCTTGGGTGATGCTAAATGGCTGTGTATTGTGTTAACTGCATAAGGTGCTCAACCTTTTGCAGAATACGATTATAATACACCATTGCAACACACACTGAGCCAATGGGAGCTGTGCTTGCACCTTTTAAAGTTTCACTGTGGCGTACTTTAATGCTCTGTGCTTAGAGGGAAAGGTTCAGTCACAGATCTTTAAAATTTTTGGTTTACTTTTAAAAAAACAACACTTTTTGATCATATTAAGTTAATGTATTACTCTTCATGACATGCAAAATGGACTGAGATGTTAGAGAATAATGTTTTCTAATTATCATTGACATTTGCAGAGAAGATTAAAATTTAATAAAATTAATTGGCCATGTTTGAATGGCTCACTTTGCAGTTAATCATAGATCTCTGGTTTTCATTACAATACTTGGTTATTTTTTTAAAATATGTTCTTTTTTTTTAATGTAGTGTTCTATAGCTTCAACTTCAAGAAGGGATGGGATTATTCAGAAAAAAATGCATTTATACTTGCCTTTAGAAAGACCTAGAGCAGAGCAACATTGATAGTCACTTAAGAGAAACATGCTTGTTTTATTTCAATATTTCTCCATGCAAAGTTGCCTTAAGTTGTATATCAATGTTGTTGTTTTATAGAGAGGTACAATTCTTTACTTACCAGGAATACATAACTTTTGGAGGTTACATTTAATGGCAAGAAGAGAATGTTACTTTCACTGCTGTGCATCTCTAGTAATATAATTTGAAGTGCTAGGGCCTCTTGCATCCATTTCTGAATCTATTATTAGTTGATTAAATTAACTGGCTGGATCAGTACAGTGAGAAGAGACGCAGTAATGATATTACAGAATTAGTATGCTATGATGAATTGTCAAGAAAAGTAACTGTGACAGCCCTGTGGCCATATGCACTTAGCCATGCAATTTATAGTCATTTGAAAAGCCAAGGACTTTTCAGTTTTGGTTAGGAAATTTGTTCTTTCTTTTGAGAGAAGTTGAGGGATATGTGTGTACCGAACAAGAGGGGGTTTACAGTGCCAATATGAAAGGAAATCAAAAGGCTCTCTTTGACTGCTAGCATTTGGGTGATTTGTTGTGAACCAGCCGGCGGAAAAGGATGCCTTTTATTGTAGCTGTGCCAATTCCTTTAAACAGATTTATATGATAGTGCAGTTCCTTTACAGTTTCAGAAGGTAATGTTACTTTGGGTAAGATTAAAAGTAAATGCAATCTTGTATCACAATTTTCTTGGCTATAGAGCACTGTAAATCCTGGTACAGTATATGCAACACATTTTTAGCAGGACAGCATATACAGCTGGCTTTTTATTGTTGCTTCTGATATATCTGGGCTTCCTAATTAAAAATGCTTTGAAGCTATTTAAAATGTATTACTTTTCCTTCATGCAACTATTGTAAGTAAAATAAACTGATCGTCAAATGACTTCAACACGCTTGTGATTATAGTTGCTACTCTGCATGTAACAACCGGCTTACGGCCACCTAAGTAGCAAGCACACATTCTTTTCAGCTTGGCCTGTTCATTTGCAGGATATTTAGAAACCAAATTGAAGACCTCACTGTTATAACCCTTTTCATATTGTGGGCAGATACTGCCTTTAGTCTTTCTGAGCATTTGAGCCAATACTTTTTTTTTCTCTAGGCATGTTGTCAAAGCAAAAATAAGCAGACTATTGTACAAAAATAAGCAGACTGTATTATAGAAGACTAGGTCATGTAGTTGATTCTGTCTTTCTGAAAGTCTTTTATACAACAAGTACATTTAACAATGTTAGACATATGGCTAAATTCCATGTGGGTCTTCTGAAGCCAAAATTCTGATTGTAATATTAATCTTGTATATTTTAATTAAAATCTCTTTGGCACTAAAAGCTTATCAAACTGGAGCTGTAAGAGGTTAGTCGGAGAATGTGTGTGTGTGTTGACGTCCTGTGAAACCAGACATCCTTGTATTTCTCTACACCAGATTATAAGTATTAATAGTACTAGGCTATCTGCATGGTGCCATATGTATGAGTGGCACTTTACAGGTATAAAATACACAAGGTCCTTGGCTACTATTGTTACCTTAGATGCAGAAAAGGTCTTTGATCAGATAGCCTGGCAACATTTATTTATACAGGTGGCGCTTGCACACACATGCAGGTGAGTCCTGGCCTACAGTGGGTCAAAGCAGGCTACAACAGGCCAAAATCACATCTGTTTTTACTCTTTCTGATCCATTCCTGTTCCACAGAGATACAAGACTTGACCTAGCTCTAGAGCCTTTAATGACTGCAGTTTTTGAAAACCAACGTATATGGGTGAGAACAGACATGACGCTAACCACTCTTTAACCACCCTTGGTGGTTATTTATGCAAGTTGCATGGCTGTATTGGTGCCCTATGCAGCCCTGAAACATGCATAAATGACGACCAAGGGTGGTTAAAGGGTGGTTAGCGTCATGTCTGTTTTCACCCTATGTGACATTTAGAGTGGGTCAAATAGAGCATGAAGTTATGCTATATGCAGATTATACTCTTATCCAAACCTGAAACTACTATTCCAAACCTTTTAATTACTATTTGGCAATCTCTTGGGTTATAAAATGAATTGGGATAAATCGGAAACATTAGGAATCAGCAAATATGCATATAAAGATCTCTTTTCAGATTGATACTTCAGGTGGCAACCAACATGTTTGAAGTACTTGGGAATACTGATCCCAAATAATATCAGAGAGGTTGTCAGAATGAATATGGAGCCAATTATTGCCCAAGTGGCTAATGACTTGGGAAGATGAAGGCTATTAACCCTCAGTTTATGGGGTAAAATAAACATCATAAAAATGAATATACTTCCAAGAATTGTATATGTTCTGAGAGGCCTCCCAGTTTTCATTCCTCAGAAATAACTTTAAAAATTAAACAGTAGCATTAAGACTTTTCTTTAGGGTGAATACAAGGGGTCTAGAATTGTTTTGTGTAAACTGTGGTTCCCTCTATTTATGGGAGGATTTTGCTTTCTCAAACTACAGAGCTATCACATTTATTTTCTATTAAGCCAGACATCCCTGTGGCTCTCAGATGTGAGCACACAAACATGACCTTGGGTTTAAATTGAACAGGAGCTAGTACATCCTCTCCCTCTTTCAGTTATTGTAGGATAAGCTTATTACAGGTTTGGTTCTTCTCTCCCACCATAACTTCTGTGAGGCATATTTGGTCAAACCTAACTAGAAAATTCCATTTTCATCCATTCTCTCATACTGAGGCCATCCTATAGAGCAACCCTAATTTTAAAAATCAGTGGCAAAACCTTAAAGAGGTGAGATTGGATGGGGAAAGGAATCATAAGGATGTTACAATTAATTGGTAATAATCACGTTGTCGTTTGAAGAACTACAGCAACACTTTGACCTGCCCCCTTCTGGAGCCTGGAAATGGCTTCTGAAACATTTGCTCTCAGAGGTGTTTGGCCCAAATATCTTAGATGCTCCAGACCCTCCAGAGGTGCTATTATTTTGGAAATATATCCCTAAGCTTCCTTGACCAACTGTTGCCCTTTATGATTTCCTAGCTCAAAAAACCCTACCTGTAGTTGATGATTTGAGGGATGCTTGGAACAGAGATTTAGGAGTACATGTATCTCATGTGCAATTGAGCACAATTCTGTTGAATGTAAGAAAGACCACTATTGATCTGAAATTAAGGGTAATTCAGCAAAAAGTGCTTTTTTCATGTCTACTGGTCTCCACATAAATTGATGCTAATGAGATTCACCAATGCAGACCACGATTGGAAATGTAAATCTCTTGGAACCATGTTAGCATATATGTTCTGGGATTGTCCTCTTATGAAGTCCACATTCTTTTGGCAGGATGTGGACTGTAGCAGGGCAGGCTAGAAGTGAGCCTGGCCCTTTAAGAAAGCTAGCACCTGCCAAATTAACACCTGTGACTGGGCTAGCAGAGGGGGGCCAACTGAGCTGGGCATGGCAGGATCAATCCAGGGCTCAGCAGACTGTGTAGAGAGCTCAGGGGCAGGGGAAGAACTAGCAGGAGACAGGAGAGTGGAAACTCTGGGTTTCCACACACATAACACTGGCCTGCTCTGGTCTGCCCGGGTGACAACCAAACCCCGTCTGTCTGTTCTAGGCCCGCCAGATATGGGCCCAGTTCAAACCCTGGCAGGGTTGGTGGCTGGGCTGGAAACATGGGCCCTAACAAACTGGGCCCACTATCTGACCCCACAACTTGCCCAGGTGGGCCAGAGCTAGGTGAACCGGGCAGGCATGTTGGTTTGTACACCCACCAGACTCAGCTTTGGGGGTCGCAACGGCAACCATCCATGGCTGCCTGTCATGGCATGGGGAGCACCAACTGCAGCATGAATGTGGAGGCAGCCAGCAGCACATTTCCCCCCCTCCCCCGCTGGGTCAGGCTGCAGGGATGTGTTCCTGCCACTGGAGCTAACCCAGCTGGGGCTAGTCCTTCCCCTACCACCGGGGATTGGGGGGGGGGGGAGATGACAGCTGCTCATCACATGAGTTAAAAACCCTCTGTCTCCCAGGGGAGGGCTCTACCTTTACACTGGCTTCAGGAGGGTCTGTGCCTGGCCAGCAGAGCCTTAGGGAAGACTCTGAGAGAAGGCATATGGAAAGCAGGAGCTTAATGCCCCACTGTGAATGCCCTGTCTGGTCTGGTTATGTGGGATCAATATCAGCAGGTATCATCCACCGATGTGATGGAGATGCTGGGAGCTGGGAGGGACACAAGTTATGAACTCAATCCTTGCCATTCTTGGCTGGTGAAAGCCAGCTAGGGGGAGTTGCTGACAGGGTTTGTCAATGCCTCCCTTGTGGAGGGCAGGGTTGCAGGATGCCTGAAGGAGGCCCTTGCTGAAGAAGCCATCTCTCAGTAGTGACGCCCTTGCCAGCTATTGGCCAGTCTCTAACCTTCCCTTTTTAGAGAAGTTTATTGAATGGGTAGTGGCTCAGCAGCCACTGGACCACAGGGGATTTCTTGATCCCTTGCAGTCCAGCTTTCATCCGGACTATGGTACTGAAATTGCACTTGTGGCCTTGGTCAATGATCTGCACTGGGAGGTGGACCAAGGTCAGTCCACCCTTCTGATTTTGTTAGATGTTTCAGCCACATTTGACATGGCTGATCATGAGATGTTGGTGACCCACCTGTGGGACTGTGCCTGGGTGGGCCCGACTGTTCTTGAATGGTTATGCTAATTTCTGGCCAGGAGAACTCAGCATGTGGTACTGGGGGATTGTACATCGTCCCCCGTCCCCCCCCGGGACCTCACATGTGGTGTCCCGCAGGGATCTATTCTGTACCCTCTCTTGTTCAATGTGTACATGCAACTTGAGCGATATCGTTTGAGCGATATCGTTTGAAGTCCGGTGTCATCAGTATGCTGATGACACCCAGCTGTACCTCTCATTCTTACCTGACCCAGGCCCAGCAGTCTCGGTGTTTGCCCGGTGTCTGTCTGTGGTGGGGGATTCGATGAGGACGAGCCATCTGAAGCTGAATCCTGACAATACAGAGGTGATGCTGGTGGGTAAGAGCAAAGGAGTGGAGGCCCCCATCATTGATGGGGTGCGTCCTTCCTTGGCCCCGCAGGTTCAGATTCTGGCAGTGCTCCTTGACTCACAACTCCGCCTGGATGCCCGTGTGGGAGATGTGGCGAGGAGTGCATTTGGTAAATTACATCTGGTTCGATGCCTTTGGCCATATATCTCAGGCTCCAATCTTGCCACCATCATCCATGCATTCATCACTTTGAGATTGGACTACTGTAACGCACTCTGCGTGAGGCTACCATTGGTGACAACCCAGAGGTTACAGCTGGTGCAGAATGCAGCGGTCCATTTCCTCATGGGGGCGGGCTGCTGGGAGCACATAACACCGGTGCTCCGTTCTCTGTACTAGCTGACTATAGCCTTCTGGGCCTGATTCAAGGTGTTGGTTATTATTACCTTTAAAGCTCCATATGGTCTGGGCCCCACGTACCTGCATGACCACCTCATCCCTCGTGTCCTGGATTGGCCCCTACGGTCGACTGGGGGCACCTTTTTGGAGACATTTGAGAGGGCTTTCTCGGTGGCCATGCCATGGCTATGGAACTCCCTCCCAGCAGAGATTCGCCTCTCTCCATATCTCCCCTCTTTCCATAGACAATGTAAAACCTGGCTGTTTTGCCAGACATTTGGTATGGGAGACAGGTAGTGACTGGGTTTTTTTGTTTTGGGGGGCAAGTTTTTCAGGGGGTTTTCTTGGACCTCTGCTGTTTCTTATGGTTTTAAGAAGTTTTTATAATATAATGTATTTGATATAGTTTTTTGTATCTTGCATTTTTATATTTAGTATTTTTATGTGGTGTTCACCACCCTGAGCTGCCATTGGGCAGGAGGGGTGGTAAACAAATAAATGGGAAGTTCAGCTTGGGAAATAGGTCGACCAAGAGTGAGGGCTGGAGAGGATAGTGGTAGGAGCCTGGGGGGGGAGGGGTGGCTCTGCCTCTATAGGAAAAACTACTACCCAGGAGCAGAAAGGACTTAGGAGAGTATAGAAATGGGGTGCTTGGCTGCAGTAGGAGTGCCAGGCCTGTAAGGGGGTGTTGAAGATTGGGGTGGACCCTCAGGACCCAGAGTCAGGGCTTCAGGTCCCTGGTGACCCATGGCAGGACTAGGACTCTGGTGAGAGGTACCTAGCTGGTGGACCAGGGAGTATAGGCCCCAGACTGGGAGGATCTTCTGGTAACGCCCTGACAGCCTGGGACTCCCAAAGGCCTGACCCTGAGATAGCCTTGACTACACTCCTTCCCCAGAAGGGAGACTCTAAATAATGTTAGAGCCTGCTCTGTCAGACGCCAGAGTATCACAGGCAGAGACTTATGGCCCATGGAGAACAAGAGCCAACCATCCAGTGCCAGGCGGAGCCACCCGCAGCGCAGGAAAACTGTATAGGGTGTGATGTACCACGGAAGGGGAAAACAACAGACCACAGTGATACTTGGACCCCTCAGCTAGAAACCTAAGTGGGATATAGAGCCACCCATTGGGTGGGTGCTAATTCCCCCAAGATGACCCCGTAAGGAAGCAGGCCGCTGCATTCTGCACCAGCTGCAGCCTCCAAACTGTCACCATAGGTAGCCCCATGTAGAGCGCATTACAGCAATCAAGCTTCAAGGTGATGAAGGCATGGATGATAGTGGCAAGGTTACAATCTGAGGTATAGGTCCATAACTATCATACCAGATGTAATTTACAACCTGCACTCCTCGCAACAGCCGCCACCTGGACATCCATGCAGAGCTGCGAGTCAAGGAGCACAGCCAAACCGCAAAGTTGAGGAACCAAAGCAGGGCGCACCACATCAATTATAGGGGCCTCCACTCCCTCGGTCCTTCCCACCAGCATCACTTCCGTCTTGTCAGGATTTATCTTCAGGTGGTTCACCCTCATCCAGGTCTGAGTCTGCTGAAAATGAGAGGCAAAGCTGGGTCACATCAGCACAATGACGACATCGCACTACAAATCCTCTCATGGATTCATGAATTCAGAATCATGAACCTGTGGGTAAAAGCAAATGTGACAGTAACCCGCTCTGGCCTATGAGCCACTGTCACGTGTGTTGTCTGGGTGCCAAATGTTAACCTGGACTGACTCCAGGCATGTTGGTGGCTAGCCCAGACTCTCACCTCAGCAAATGGCTGAGGTCACAGCCTGGGCGACCACCCGCCTGACCAGGTCAGAGCGGCTACAGTGGGGTATGACATTTGTTTAGTCTGCTGTTCCCAACCTGGTCCAGGAGGCTGCCGTGACTGGACACCATGGCAGTCTGTGATTGGCTGCCATTGCTGTCGGTCATGGTATGAGCAGGGCACTGGGAGTGGAATGGGGTGGGGCCGGCCACTGGCATGTCTGTTCTGATACCACTCGGGCTGGTCTGCCTGGGCAGTGGAATGGCTCTCCTGGCAGCATTCACGTGTGTCTGGTAGCCTGAGTTGACCCTGGCCAGGTCAGTGGCAGGTTTCCAGGTCAGATTGTGATAGCAGTGCATACCCTATGTCATGGAGCTAGAATTTATCTTCAAGGGCATGCCCTCATCTCAGCTCCCTTCCTCTGAGCATGTTTCCTCAGTGCTTGAGGGTAGAGGCGATCCAGATCCAGGCATTAGAAAGGGGCCAAATAAAAGTCAGCCAACGGCCAGATTTGGCTCTCAGTCTGGTAGCTCCACAACTGTTATACATAAAATAAGTCTCAACGTACATCATTTTGCAACTTAAAATTATTATATGGAAGAAAGCTAATAGACAACAAAATCATCATATAAAGTGGGCTCTTGATTATCTGGAGTGCTCAAGGGGTGTAAAAGAATCATACCCTAGATAATGTAAAGTAAACACTTAAATAATCCATTTTGACTGTCAAAGTGAAGCAGGGGATCTGAGTCAGCAGTAGCTAGGGACGATCCACAAACCAGATAATCTGCCCCTAGATATTCTAAAATGGACAGGATGGCATTGATACTACACATCTTAATGCATGTAAAGTATATGAATTCTCTGGACCTGACTGAGAAAAGGACTGAAGCATGTTCTTAACTAAGCATCATTGACTTCAATAAAAAGACGTTACAACCATGCATAGTTAAACATATGCCTAAGCACTTTGCAAGATATTAAATCTAGGGCCTGCAATATAGACTTTATGGTCACAAAATCACTTGGTTTCAGTATGCTTCCCTGTGTTTAATAAAATAAAATGCAAAAGTAACAAAAGCCTCAAATTTGTTGGATGAAGAAAAATAGGGCTACAGCTGAGCTAGCGATTCCATCTCCCCTACTTCCACAATCAGGGTTTTGTATTTGTTTCCAGCACTACGTATTAGTTGTCTCCCTAGTTTTAGAGTCAGAATTTTCTTGGTATGTCTGTTTGGTGATAGATCATTATGACAGCACAATCAAGCCCATATAGTTGTGGCATAAAAATCTTCTGCTACATCCTGCAGTAGCAAACATTAAATAGAACTGAGGGGGCTTGTTATTCTTAATTTATTCACCCTTTGCCTTTCTAAACAGCATAGTAAACTTAATCCTTTATATTCACCACAAAGTCTATTTATCTGCATGAAAGATAAATTAAAGAGCCTGGTTCTCAGCGTGCTTATAATCAGGCCTTCACTTTTGTACCTGTAATATATTATCAGCAAAATGTTGCACCTCCATCTATTTACAAGGTATGTTTAATTGGAATACCTAACTATCTAATTGCACTCTCAAATAATAGATGCCTGAACTTCATGAATTGCACCTACTGATAATTATCCGTACAAAACTATGCTTCCATTTGCTTCTTGCCATAAATTGTGCGTGCATAAAAAAGGCATCTTTTCAAATATCGGGCCTGTAGTCTTAACATCCATATTCATTGTAACAGATGTCAGAATAGACTTTCTTCTAAAACAGTGGCCACATTTTTGCAGCAAATTGACTAAAATAACAGCATCTTTTTTATTATTACAGCCTATTTTTATTAATTTATTATTTTATTTATTTATTTATTTATTTCCCTCTTGGGAAAGATCCAGTCAAGAACACTCAGTCTAAATCTACCCTAGGTAGGAGAAAAGGAATGAGATTCCAGTTGATTTCAAAGCGGCCGTTTGCCCATTACTGAGAGTAGGATTTGGCCCAACAGTTAACACCACATAAAAAGGTAAGAGCCATTTGAGTTTCAACTATAGGTTTTAGAGCCACAGGGGACAATGCAGCGACCCGGATATGCTACCCGCAGGTGCCATGCACAGACCAGAAAGTGCATGCTCAGGTGCGCTCACGAAGCGTTCAAGCAGTACAGCCACCTGGGGCTGTATTGCACACGCGGAATGTGTACACACATTAGCACGCACATTCTGGCCTGAGCACGGTGCCTGCAGCTGGCATATGCAGGTTGCTGAATTGTCCCTACAGTGTTTTATATTTTGCAGCCCCTTATGATCTGGACTTCTACTTCTGAATAGAATTGTAGTTGGATGGGCTGAGGAGTTAACTCTGATCTCGGAGTCATGCCATGCTTAAAAGAGAACTGTTCAAGTTCTTGCTCATAAGTTCAATGAGTGCAACAGTTGAATGTATAAGTGCAACCGTTCAATGTATAGGCAGGTATTTGAAGATTTCTGTATAGGACAGTTGCTGAGGGCTCAGTACAAGGTAGCAAGAGAAAGATTGTATTTCAAAGAACCTTCAAGGCTGTAAGTTCAATAATTCTTAGGGTTTGTAGACAAGATATCATAAAAAACTGCAGCTGTATAACTATATCTTAGACATGCACTATATAAAAAACTATATGACTATATATATAGTTTATATAAAATGAGATATGTATAGATGGATATAGATATATATACAGATATAGATAGTTTATATAAAAACTGTGTGTATGTATATACACACACACACTATAACTATATATAGTGGAACTTGGCATATGATCCTGGAAGGGATTTATGGGACTAGGGGGATATCTCTCTTTCTGCATCTTCAACTGAAATATATTTTCTATTGGCTGAAAATATATTTCAGTTGAAGATGCAGAAAGAGAGACATCCCCCTAGTTCCATAAATCCCTTCCAGGATCATATGCCAAGTTCCACTCAGAAATGATAATATATCAAAATGACCTGTGAAATGGTGCACCCAATTTTATCGCACCTTACTTTCTATCTGCTGTCTGAAGAGCACTCTAAACAGAAAGGGATAAAGATAGTCGGGCTAAGGAAGAGTCCACCCGAGGTACCAGTGGAAATGAATGTCTTTGATGTCCATTCACTGTAGAGAAACACAGTAAGCAGCTAAATGCCTTAATGCGTTCTGCCGCTGAAAAATCTAAACGCTTCCATGTGCATCCTGAAGCTTCTGCAGTAAGGTTTTCACTGTCAGCAAAGGAAAATGAATGCCTTTCAGCTTTAAAGTTTAAATGCCCTGCTCAGCAGGGAGTCCAGAGAGATTTGTTCAACTGAAATGAGCTTATAATAAGGCTTTCATCCAAAGATAAGTAAGGACAACATCCAGTAGCTCTATACTCCCTCACCAGAAAACACAAATACATTTCTCTGTGTGTTATGATGCTGTTATTATCTCTTATGTAGTATGTTGGAATTCATACTAATACACATTTTTCCATCCAAGATTGGAGTGAAAGTAAAGCAACATATTTTAACTACGGTTATATTTAGAAAGACACTAATGGAAGAAGTTCCAATTGAATTGTCATTGGGCTTTTTATGAGTGTCAGAACTATTATCTACAATGCAAGATGGATATAAGCAAGAAATAAACATTATGTTTCCCTCTAGTAAATAATTCTACACATGCACATTTTGTACACAGCTCCACCCCCAGGCAATCTACTTATTTTTCACTAAATCAAGTTGTGTTTCTTTGACCTGCAGTTTTTAAATCAGGTTGTTTGGGTATAATTTATAACTAGGGACTTTGTCCTTTCTGTTGTTTAGTGTTTGTTATTTGTCACAAGGCTTTCAGCGTTCCTAATGATCCGTTAACAAGCTGTCAATTACAATGCTCATGCAGATTAGCAGAATAGACACTGAGGGATTGATGTATCTAGAATTTATCTCAAAATGCTATGGACTAAATCATTCCGAGTTTAATCACCATCCTTCCCACTGCCGCATTCTCCTTTGTGTTTATAAGGCAGTCATCTTGCCTGTTTTCTTTAAATTATGTTTACAAATTGAATACATAGATAAATATCAATTAGCTCCAGTCATACAGAGTGGAAATAGTAAATACTAGTAATCTAAAAACTAATCAATCGCTATTAAATATATACCCACTTAAAATGACTCTGAATTGTCTTTAAGTATTTTCATCATTTTTTGCTTTTCCTTTTTCTTATTTGCCTGGCTGTGTTTTTTCCCCTCTCTCTTTGCATTTCTTCATACTCCCTTTTGTATCTTAATTATCATTGTTTCCCCTGTCTTAGTTGCTTTTGATCACCTTTTCCTTTCCGACTCGTTCTTTACAGTCTCTTTCTCAAGGGTGCCAAACTTGGTATAAGTCTCTGCACACCAGGCATCAAATCTCCCATGGATGCTCTTGAGTTTTTTCAGACATTGTCAGGAAAGAAGCATAATAATACTTGAACTGAGAAGTCTTCTGATCTTAGACATGCTTCCCATAGGAAAACGCCACAAACATAGGCTCTTTCAAATTCTAATTGTTCTCCATGAAAATATCAACATATACTTATCCATGTCCCCCTGGTAGCTCTTGCACTACTCGCCCAATATCATTGCAACCTCTGTGCCACTATTCTTTGCTTCATATGTTTATTGTTTAGGCCATTTTGACCCCACTATTCACAGTAAAATTTCAAACACCTCCCTTTTTGTGCTTAGCCCTGCAACAATTTCCCCTTTTCATCTGTTTTCAGAAAATTTATCAAACGTAGCAATTGCCTGATTTTGCTGTTTGACTGTTGAAAGTGAAATTAAGTGGAGTACAAGTACCTCACAGTTTACTCTGATGTTCAGCAAGTTATGCATTTTAAAGAAATGTATGGCTGATCCTTGGAGAGTTATAGAGTAGGTAAGAGGGGTGGCAGTTGGAATGGGAGAAGTAGAGCTGGGGCAACAAGCTATTCCACAGTTTTTCTAACCTTGAATGCTAAGAGTGTAATTAAATTTAAAAACAGTGGAAAGAGAAGAATATAAGCACATGCAGTGAAAGTCAGCAAACTGACAAAGGTACAACTGTGATCTGAATTTGGCCCATAAAGACATGGTGCAATTAAAAAGGGAGTCCAAGAAAATATGCCTTCTGGAGGCTTGAATAAATAAAAATTTAGAAATCAAATTACACAACATCCATTCACACATGTTTAGTTCTGTAGTCTTTCAAACAATCAATTCTTGGTTATGTTTTCTTTCTATGCAAGTTGTCTTGTTAGTTACATTAAGCAACAACAAAAGACAATTGTCCTCTTTGGGTTTAAGGTCCCTCTTCTACAATATCTCATTCACAAAGGGCTAATTCTTCCTCTTTTACTCATGCTGAGTAAGTTATTCAGCCAGTAGTCCCACTGGGTAAAACCAGCTGTGACAGTGGGCTGCTTTGGCCCGCGGTGGCAGTCTGGCACAGACCATGCCTGCATGTGTGTGTGCAGGTGCTGCCAGATGTTGATCCATGTTATTCCGGGCCATTTTGGTGGCTAGTCCGGGCTCTCACCTCGGCAAATTGCCGAAGTCACAGTCCAGGCTAGCGGTAACCTTATCTCGAGGCAAAGCGGGCCACAGCATGTTCACACCTCTGTTTCCGCTGGTCCGGATCAGGGCTTTCATAGCCAGCCACCATTGCTGCCCATCCAGTCAGAACCATGTCCGCAGCGGTCTCCTGACCCAAACCAGGCCAGGTTGCCACCGCAGCGCATATACATTTGTTTTAACCCACTGACTTCAACAGAGTTTTTGCAGAGTAAGGTACTCTACAGCAGCAGTAATGGTGGCAAAATGAGGGCCATGGTTATCAACTTGCTTGATTCATGCTTACCCAAACATCACTGGCAACTGAACTATGAAAATGAATCCTTCTCGCAAATCACATTCCAGCACCTTCTTTGACTCTTGCAGTTCAAATGCTTAATAACCTGATATGTACATGCCTAGCATCACTTCTGCTAGTAACCCCATTAAATGCAATTAGACTATTTAAGTGGGTGAATGTGAGCACTATATTTTTTTGCAAGGTCAGAACTTTATTTTTCATCATTTTCATGGAGTGTTTGTTAAATCCATCATTTAAGAAGACTTATTGGATTCTTTCAGCTTCCTACAACAAAGAGGCCTATTGGAGACCCATACCGTGGTAGGAACTTGATTGCAACTTGTTTGCACACAGTTGAAGAGTTTGTTTCAATTGTACATATTCTGGAAATACACAGCTATGAATCTGGCTATTTAAGTAGCTAGATAATTGAGTCACTCAGATATTATCTTAATGAAAAAAAAAGCACTCGCCAGTTACATAAATAGCGTGTCCTCTCAGAGATCCCAGAATAAAAGATGTAAGGGCAGATGACTTGTAGTTGCAATTGCACAGCTGGATCCCTGCAAGAAACAGGATAGTTGTGAGAGAACGTCATACTATTAGAAAGTGTTCAAATTTACATTAAAAAAAAAAAAGAAAGCAAGAAAAGAAATATAGTCAACAACAACTGGCTGCAGCATCTGGCATTACTGTACATTTTTAGAGCTGTTAATTTCTCCAAGTTTAGTAGCTTTAAATCACATATTTAAGAATGTTTATATATAACTTCTTTATACGGTGAGGGATTTTCTTGTTTCTAGGTTTGGTTTTGGTGGGTGGCAGGAGTCTTTTTTTATATATTTGCCCCCCTCCCTTTAAAAAAGTACTTGTCTTCAAAAGACGAAAGAGGTTTTAGTCATTTCATCCCCATGTAGGCTACAAAACTAATTACGGATGGAAAATGCTAATTTGATGGTTTCCCTACAAGCCCTAAATATTTATTGGTTAAGGTGTATGCTCCATAGATAGATGTTTAACCCCAGAAAGACTTAATATATGAAACAGTTAAACATACTCTCAATTCAAATAAATTAAACACACTTTAAGCTGGTGTTCTCCAGTATTGTATATATCATTTCTAAACAAAGTGAAAATTGTTACTTTAGAATTCCAAAAGCAGCTGCCCAAAGGCTTAATTTTGCTGCTATATCTAGTTAGGGTGTCACATGCTGATGTTATCTGCTGTACAGTACCTGAATGTAATTTTGAGGAGTAAGATCTGAAGTCCTTACTAAGGCCCTTTTTACACAGACAGAGGTAGGTGGGGAGGATGGGTGTTTAGCCACGGTGGGTGGAGGTGGATGGGTGTCCGTTTACACAGACATCCACCCACGGAGCCTTCTCCGGTTTTCCGGAGGACTCCGTGAGTGGAGATGGGTGGAGGTGGATGTTGCACGGGAGCGCACCCCCCCATCCCGCTCAGTGTACACGCAGGTGAATACAGAGTGGACACCCATCACCTTACCCACCGCCGGCCGTATACATGGACACCCCCCTCCTGCACACCCACCCGAACACTGAACGGGGGAGGGAGTCCGTGTAAAAACGGCCTAAGTGAAAAGTAGCAGGAAAGTACTTTGTTCTTTATCCTAAATTTCTTAAAATATGCATTCAAAATAGATAGTCATTGTGGGCTGGATTCCTGAATCATATTCTACAACTCTTTCAAGGGGTGTTTGAATAGAAAGGTTTAAAGACCAGAAATAACATGAACCAACATTCCCACACCGCAATGCATAATTTTCACAGCCCTGAAGACCCTATATTTTTAGAGCATAGGTCCCTAAATGATTATGAGGTGAGATATTTAGGGGATGAGACCTCTGACTACATGGGGATTGGGGTGAACAGCAGGAAATGGATCTCTCTATTAAGATTTGCTATGCACTTCTCTGAAACTACTGAAGTTGGCTGCTGTTGGAGACAGAATGCCTGTCCAGATAGACCATTGGTTTGATCCAATATGTCATTTCTTATGTTCTAAAACTTACAGTCTAATTACAGAACAAAAGACAACAGATTAATATAATGAAGAAAACATATATAAACAAGACAACAATTAAATGCTGAGCTGTCCAGTCAGAAAAAGAATTGGATATTGTTAAGAAACCGGGGTGGGGAGGGGGGGAGAACCACAGCCATCTTACTGAGATAAAGAGATAAAGAGATAAAGTGTTGTTTACTGGCCTTTAGTTTGCATTTCTGGATTACATTTTTTAAAGTAACGACTATTTAACAGTATTTATAATGAATGTAACATAGTTATGAACTTACCCCTGGACACACACATCTATATATGGAGCCAGCTGGGAAACTGAACTCCTATGTAAAGTGGAGTGGGGGAAGGGTAAATGGAAATGATGTCATCATGTGAAAGGCTTAAGCCCTTTAAATACTGACATCTCTTTTGGGGATTTATTTATTTTATTTATTTAAAAAAAATTATACCCCGCCCTCGGCAGCTAACAACATTTTGGCTATTATTATTATTTATTGATTCGGCACCAATTTTCGTCATGGCCAGACACAATAACAAATCAACATAAAACCATATAAACAAAACATCCCATAATGATAAATTAACTGAATATCGTAGTCCGAACTCTTAAAATAAGGGAAATTTCTCATTCATTTCAACCAATCCCCCTTCACAAATATAACTCATTACATTAATAAAAATCTGTTGATTACTGGCTTCCACCAAGACTATGTAACAACCACCAGTATAAACAAGCAAATGGAACAAATACAGGACAATATGACCATCAAATAAATTAAAAATAGGGATCAACCCTACAGGGAAATTAATTATAAACCAATTTATCCTGCAACAGATGCACACACTCCCTCTTAATGAGTAAACAGAAAGTCGCAACTTCCTTTATCACCTCCTCCTCACTGACTGAAAGTAAATAAGAGACTCTACAGTCAATGCTAACAACATAAAAGATGAACACAATAAAATATCATAAAACATAATAACAACCCCCTCCCTCACCAACCCTCACCCCTCTCCCTCACCAAATGCCTGACGGAATAGCCAGGTCTTACAACTCCTTTGAAAAGCTGAGAGGTCCAGGGCCAGACGGGCCCCCACCGGAAGAGATTTCAAAAGGTCTGGCGTGGCCACCGAGAACACCCTATTCTGCGTGGCCAGTGTGGCACCCCTGGACAACTGCAGGAGCCAGTCTAGGACCCGGGGAGTGAGGTGAACTCGCAAGTAGACAGGGCCCAGACCATGTAAGGCTTTATAGGTCAAAACCTATACATTGAGCCTGGAATTGAGCCCGGAAGACTATTGGCAACCAGTGCAGAGACCGGAGCACTGGTGTAATGTGCTCCCGGCGGCCCAGTCCCACTAAGAGCCGGGCCGCTGCATTCTGCACCAGCTGCAGCTTCCGAGCCGTCACCATAGGTACCCCCATGTAGAGCACGTTACAGTAGTCTATTATGTAACTAGCGGAAGGCACTCCTCACCACAGCCTCCACCTGGAGATCCAGACAGAGCTGTGCATTGAGGAGCACCCCCAGGTTCCATACCTCGGAAGTCAGAGGAGGACAGATCCCATCAACCATGGGATCTGTCAGTTCCACGACTTACCCACTACCATCACCTCCGTCTTGTCAGGATTCAACCGCAGTTGGTTAGCCCTCATCCAAGCCCCCACAGCTGCCAAACACTGGGTAAGCACTGAGACAGTCAGGCCTGGGTCTGTTGAAAATGAGAGATACAGTTGGGTGTCATCCGCATACTGATGGCACCTCATCCCGCACTCTCTAATCACATCTCCGAGCAGCTGCATATACACATTGAACAGGAGAGGGGACAAAACAGAACCCTACGGAACCCCACATGAGAGGTCTTGGTAAGATGAAAAACAATCACCAACATCTCACTAACATCACTAACAGGATCAATAGGGTCAATCAACCCCAATCCTTCCCATGGTGGAGATCATCTACCAAAGCCACAAGTGCGGTCTCAGTGCCATAACCTGGACAGAAGCCAGACTGAAAGGGATCAAGATAACTGATGCGGCCAAGATGCTCCTGGAGCTGTCGAGCCACTACCCGTTCAATAACCTTCCCTAAAAAGGGAAGGTTAGAGACAGGCCGATAGTTGGCAGGGGAGTCAGTTTCAAGCGATGGTTTCTTGAGCAGAGGCCGCACCACCGCCTCCTTGAGGCAGTTCGGCACTCTGCCCTCCCAAAGGGAGGCGTTGACCACCCTGGCCAGCAATGGCCCCATTGTCTCCTGGCAGCTCTTAACTAGCCAGGACGGGCACAGATCTAATTCACAACAGGTGGCCCAAACCACCCCCAGAACCTCCACCACGTCAGCGGGTGTCACCAACTGAAATTGATCCCACAAAATTGGACATGATGGGGCTTCTACAACCTCTACCTCCTGTACTGTATTAAGTGCAGCATTGAAGTTGTGGTGAATACGAACAATTTTATCCACAAAATAATCCACAAACATGTCACAGCGGGCAGATGATGACTCAACTCCAGGGTCGAGGGAGGCCGGACTGACCAGCCCCCCCACAACCCAGAACAGCTCCGCTGGATGGGATTTTGCACACACTATGAGGGCAGCAAAGAACTCCCTCTTTGTTACCCGCGTAGCCATGGCATAGGCTCGTCAAGTAGCTCTGTGCCACAATCTGTCGGCTTTAGCATGAGAATGATGTCACTGTCACTCCAACCGTCGCCCAGCTTGCTTCAGCCTCTGCAGCTCCTTGGAAAATCACGGAGGTCTGCGGAGCCTCCGCCTAGGTAACGGACACCTGGGAGCCGTCCAACCAATAGCCTCCATCAGCAAGGTGTTCTATAGCTTAACGAGGTCATAAATGAGACGGTCGTCAAGGTCAGAGGGTAACTCCCCCAGAGCACCTAGAAACTGCAATGGGTCCAATAGCCTCTGGGGGCGGACCATCTGAATAGGTTCCAGACCCTTCCAGGGGCAGACGTGTGCTAGAAGAGAGGTCTGCAGGAGGTAATGATCCGTCCATGACAAGGGCACAGCTGATATCTCCCCCATTAACGGAGCACCCGCCTCAAGGCCAGTGCAAAATATAAGGTCCAAGGTATGTCCTCCAAGATGTGTCGGGCCGTTGGCCCTCTGGGACAGGCCCATGGTTGCCATGGTGGCCATGAACTCATGCTCGGCTCCCCCAAGAACCACGTCGGTGTGAATGTTGAGGTCCCCTAAGACTATCATCTTTGGGGACCACAACACCACCTCCGACACAGCCTCCGCCAGAGCATGCAGGCCGTACTGTTCAGTAACGAAAACAAAAGAGCCCGCTTTCATTTTCATTATTATAATAACAAAAACGAAATGCACACCACTAAACTTCACTGATGTTAGTGGAGTTGCAGTGTTGTAAAGCTATGTAAGTTTTATTGAAACCAGGTCCTTATAGGGTATTTCAGAGGTAAATGCAAATATTATCAGCTTTAAGTTCATGGTAGGCAAGCAAATGCTATAAAGCATGCTTCTACTATCTCCCTGCCTTTTTAATAGCACTTATGTCTTAACCTGTTTTCAAAAAACATGCAATATTAACTTGACTATGTTGTTTCATCTACATGTTGTACACTTCACAGTCACAGAGTAAATCAGCTGTGTTAAATGTACTCATTAGTGTTCAATTTACTTCTCCATCTCTGAAGAAACCATGCAAACGGCTGGGACACTTATTTTGTTTTGATTCCTTAGTGGAAAATTGTATTCACATAAGTAAGCATGCACTGAACAGCAATAAATCATTATTTCTCAGATGACCAATATCAGCAGGAATCTCATATACTTCACTGCTGGAGCTGATTTTTAAATTCATTGAATAATTATTGGTGCTGCTTTTCATAAGTGGAAAAAAAAATTGTCTCTTTCTGATTTAGTTAATTTTTAAATACTGATTATTCTCTCCATCCACTCCATCTATCTCCAATACGCCTAATTATTTTAAAAAGAAAATATGTGGGCAGGAAATGTGTGATGTTCCCAAGCTCTACATTGCTTCTACTTCCTCAGTTCCCCTTGAACTTAAGGCCATTTTGAAATGGGCCACGGTGGGTGGGGGGAATGGGTGTGTGGCTGCCGTGGGTGGAGATGGGTGTGCGCCCCTGGGAATGTTAGTCCTCCAAATATTCCCACAGGCACACACCCATCTCCACCCATCTTCACCCAAAGAGCATCAGGCATTGGAGCCCATTGCTCCGTGGGTGGGTAATGGGTGGAGGTGGGTGTATTACAGGAGCACACACACATCCCCATCCATCCCCGCGACATTCACACAGGCGCCTCTACCCATCTCCACGCAGCGAACCTTCATGGAGATGGGTAGGGGCGTCTCGTGTGAAAAAGGCCATAGCCAAGTAAAGGTAACTCAACGATTATACAATCTTCTTTAGGGGGCTGAGCCTAATATTCCAAACAAGAAACCTCAAAATGTAACTCAAAAGTTGCAGACTGTCCATATTGCCACCTCAGAAAGATCCCCTCTTTCTTCAGGATATGCACTGTATCATAGTTGGTTTTGTCACTTCCCTTTACTAGGTCTAAATGCCTGGCCCCTGAGTCACTCCTCAATTTGGACATGCCACTGATAGCAGAGGGCACAGCTCCCTCAACCTTAATCCTCCAAATTTTCTTGGGCCGGGCCTGGCCACTGAATCAGTCCACCATCCTAGCAGTAGACATGTAGGCCTCTGAGTCATCCTTAATCTGGAACCCATACCCTCCAACATTTGACAGAGAAATAGGTATACTTCGTGTCACCTCTGATTTGCATAGATTTGCATGTATTGTTAATCACTACTACTACTACTACTACTACGATGTATTTATATGAAAATTTGTAATAGTCCACTGACTGACTTTGAAACCGAGTTGGAAAAAATTGATATAAGCTCTGTGTACACACATACATTTGTATGTGTGCAGGACTGATGGTTCAAGTTACAACTCGGACTATTAAAAAGTCAAAATTCCAAATTAGTTGCAGTGACTTTGGCGATACAGTTTTTGTTTTAAAGACACTCAGAGGACCCCAGGTGGAAGCAGCCACAGTGTCTTTCAGCTGCTAAGAATCATCACTCTCACTCAAACTTTCCTACCTTCTAGTACAACTCCCTCCCACCCAGGTGTTACCTTCTTTGTTCTTCGATAGTCCTGCTGATACCAAGATTGTTAAAGTGACAAAATGTGCCTCCCACACCATGCCCTGCCATAATAAATGACCCAGGGCCCCAATCTCAATTTCAGATTCATTTCCATTCCCTTCAGGTAGCTCTCTCTCCAGCTGGATTAATAAGTTGTTAACGACCCCCACTGTCTACTGAAAACAATACAAACCTGAAACTGCCAGTAAAAGCACACTGCCATCAAAACACGGTGCGGGGTGAAATTTAAAGCAGACATGGTCCAGGCCATGTCATAGGACTGACCATACGTGCACACACACACATCCCTCGCGCTACTGATAGCACCCTACCCCTCACCATGATGGGCAGCCATGGTGGTCAATGATGACCAACCATGGCAGCTGGGCATGGCAAGCCCTGATCTAGACTGGATCATGACAAGCCACAAAACACATGCTAACCCACTGTGGCCCACTTTGGCCCAGCTAGGTGGACCTTAGCCTGGGCTGTGACTTCAGGTGTTTCCTGATGTCAGAGCCTGGGCTAGCCACCAACATGGCCTAGGGCAATCCCAGGTCAACATCTGTTGGTGCAAAAACAGACATGCTGGTGTCTCGCAGACCCCCATCACATCTGATTGGAGCATGGTACAAGATAAGAAAACGGGACACTGTACCGGATAAAATGGTACAATTGAAGGTTATAGAACCCTACCTAATGATCAACCTTAATTTTCTCCCTTACCCTGTCTCTGCCTCCCTGGGTCAGTTCCTCGCTTTTCCTATTCACCCTCTTTCTCTCTACTCCTAACTGCATCACCATTAGATCCCCTGTCAGGATTTCAGGACTGCAAATCCAGGACTACAGTTCCCAGAATTCCCTTGGAAAGCTGCCATTCCTTAAAGGGACCCATTACAATCTGTAAGGAAAAAATGGAATACAAATATGGCATAATTACAGCCAAGATGCCTTGTTTATTAAAAGCCTGGTTCAGATTGTTTTTAATTTTAAAAAAAATATATTCTGACAAAACTCCAATATTTACTGCAGCACTAATATATGGCATGAATACGAACGATTGTAAGTATAGTGGCATTTTGCAATTTTAGAATGATCAGAGCTAAGTGCATTTAAACAGGAGAAAACTATTTTACTGTACGAGTACTGAAAGGGGAAAGTTTGTGGACATTTTAATAAGGTTGTAGAGTTGGTTTGTTTTTTGTTATTTGATGTTAATTGTGTGTTATATGAAAGTGTTACAGTTAGAATGGAAATAATACTACATGTCTTTCTCCACAAAGGAGGGTAGCATTTTTATTTTAGTAAGCTATGCAATCCCCCTGTAATACTACAACATGTCTTCCAACAGTCCCTATGTAGGAGGGACAGTCCCTCTCGCAGTTCATCTTGCAATGGCTGAACACCCCTCTTTCAGGAGAGAGAGACAGAAAGAAATAATATTTAAGCTTTGGGCACCTCTTTCCTGGTTAGATTCTAGGAAAGCACTTCAGAGGATAATGAGGAGATGATGGAATAAGTAAAAACTAAGTTGAATGATAAGCAGGAAAGCTTCTGCTCCTCTTTCTGCCCTGGAAATGGGAGGTATGTGTGGACGCATGTAAAGGTGTGAGGGGCGAACTTAATTCACTGCACGGCAGAGCTTATTCGCTGAGGAAACATGAGTTGTCCCTCTTTGACCAATCAAAGGTTTGGGAGATATGCTACAAAGAGCCATCACAACCTGGCTCAGGGCAGAAGTCCACAGCGGACACAGTCTGAGCTGTGTCACGGCACCAAACATACAGGCCCACAGCCAAACCACCGTTCCGAGAGCCACAACAGGCAGCTGGCTTCACTCCCAGCCTCCCTCCCTCCCCCGACAGGCAGCCAGGCCAGGTCACAGCGGCCAAAATATACATGATAGGCCATTGTGGTCTGCTTTGGCCCAGTTAGACTGGCCTTAATCTGGGTTATGACTTTGGGGGTTTCCAGAGGTCAGTCCTGGCTCGTCGCTGACACATCCTGGGGCAATCTCGGGCCAACATCTAGCGGCACCTGCATATTCGTCCATGTGAGATCCAGGCCCAATTGTGCCAGTGCAGGCCACAGCAGTCTACTGTCATATCTGTTTTTACCCAAACATTTGTTCCTTCATGTTTCCTTTCATACTTGAGTAGTTCCGTTGAAGCCGCTGAAATTCTGTGCTTGTGCCTTCAGACCGGCAGGCAGGAGAGACCATTAGCCCAGTTTAGCCCAGGTGGCTGGGTCTTTGACCAGGCTGTGTCATCAGACACCACCAGTCCACGCATCTGGTAGCAGACAGTCATCCGTCCCAAGGCCATAGTGGGCAAACATCTGGCAAAATGCCCCTGTTTCCCTACCAGAGTACCCTAGACAAACACTCTGCTACACCCTATCAACCCCCCACCCCCCGCGCAGGGCCTGGACAAATGCAAGGTCACAGGACAAGTGTTCTGGGCATGCTCCAAAAGCCAAGGACAGGGATCAGTATCTCAAGGTGAATGCTATGATGTCTCACCTAAGTGACATCACAGGTCAGAGGGCTCAGGCAGTTCACCTGGATTGGAGAAACCCCTACCTGGGGGCGATTCCCAAAGGGGAGGAGGGGTCAAGCTTAAAAAGCCAGGACACACCCCTTCCACGCCCTTACTCTCTTGCTGAGATCTCTAGCAGACGCTGCTAGACTGGTGACCTCCCTGCCTGGAGGCACACATGGACTGCATGGCTTAACAGTAACTCTGTACCTCTGGCTTTGCCAGAAGAATGACCTGGACCCCATAGGAAAACCATCCCCTATGGAGATCAGATGAGGAGGACTAACCCTGCATGAGTAATTGCTTGACTGCTTGCTACTCAAGATACTGTACTAGATAGGCGCATTCCAAATGGGGTACCATTCCCCCAGTCCAGACTTGCTTTCCTCAAAGGGTTATCAACCCCTCATTCTATGCTTTTATCCCTTTTATATGTACCAGTAAAGTCTAAGTTTTCTTTTTACCCTACTGGGTATGTGTGTGTGTGTTATTGGCTGAGCATTATATGCCTCCTTAGGCCTGATAACCAGGCCAAGCTACTAAAGTGGGGGGAAATCTACCTATTTGGCTAGAAGCCAACAGCTTTGGAACCAAGGGAAGCCTCCTGTGGGTAGCTCTGGGGATCTGCCTCCAACGCAGAGGAGAAAATCCCAGGAACAGAGTGCCAGGAAAGGGGAGTGATTTTGGGAAGCTGTAAGGCCTATGCCTTTTGGGGGTTCACATTTCCTGAGTGGTGTGAATGTCTGCTGGGAAACGCTCGGGTGGTGGCAGCAGAATATCAAGGGTTTTGGGGGGTTTGCCAGCTGTGGGAACCCCTAGCCAGAGATTTGGAGAAACACAGTAAGGTGGGTGGCTAAACTGTATAAAGCCCCCTACTGGCGTTTCACCACAACAACCTACTAGATGAGCATATGACTCTCAGGCTACTGTGGGTACCATGGGTAACTACTACCAGGCTACTGTTTTGTTTGTTTTCACCCAGTGATCTGGAGAGGGATGTTCCCCAGCCTTCACATGCCTTGTCAAGTGTGTTTAGTTCCTTTCCTGGACTTCATTTTTGAGCCCATGATAAACTTATGTCTGGTGCTGTCTGTGGGTATTTTAAAATACCCTTAGACCCTCACCACAGGCTGGAGACAAACATATCGGCAGCTGGGAAGGGGTTGGGGAGAGGGCAGAGGATGTGTAGACGTATTTCCGCATGCCCAACCCCCCATGATTCTCAGTGCAGCCCCAGCTCCTCCGTGACAGGTGGGTGCACTGGCCTATAAGACCACTGCACCCACCTGGAGCAGCTCTGGCCACCGTCCGGAGTTAGGTAGAGCAGGCCATCAGACGTGATAGCCTGCTCTACCATGGTTTGTGGTTGCCTTCCCCACACCGTGGCAGGGTTAACTCTGGGATGTGCACTGACAGGGATCCCAGCGCACGTCCTGGAGTTAGCCCTGCTACAGTCCAGGGTAAACTCTGCTCCCACCTGCAGCAAACATGTGGCAGACAGGAGCAGACATGACACCACCATGGGTGGCCATGTCGGAGTTAGCATGTCCACCCGTGGTAGCGTCACATTTAAAAATACCCTATGTTGTCATACTAGCATCATCCCTACTGTGTATAAGGACTTTGCCCAATGGAGATGACTTGCATAACTCAGGATTTACTGTACCGGCATGTGTAAGGATTTGCAGTATTAAACTATAAGGACACAATCTTGAAGAAGGTTTCATAGACATCAGCCCTTTTCAAGTCAATAAGAGTTGTAATCACTCAACACCTTTTGTATGATAGACAACAAGAGAAAATTATTAGCCAGTTATCAGAAGTGATTCAAAGATACTATTTTTTTTTGGAAAATTTACCCTCAGTCCAGTTTATACATTATTGAACTATTTATACCATTGCCTACCAGAAGTATACAACAGATTATTATTCCATTTCTCAATGGATTAATTTAATTGGGGGGAGGGTAATAAATAATACTAAACAAATTTGAAATAATAATGAGACAATAGCTCATTAAAATAAAATGGGTGGAAGAATATCTTAGGAATATGCAACCTACAGAGTTTGCCACCAAAGTGGATTTAAGAGGTATTGATCAGTTCCCATGTAATTTTTAATAAATTATTGTCTTCCTTCCAAAAACTCTTCCAGGTTTTTAGTATAGAAACTTTGTTAATTGGTTCAATTAATTTTAACAATTCAGGATATGAATGAGTAGCTGTGCAGGGATGAGCTGGACTGTTTTTAATGAGACTGTTTTCTTGCTTTTGAATGATATGATACTTTTTCGTCAGTTGAGTCTCTGATTGATGCCTTTTAACAGAGGTAGTTATCCTGCTTAGATTTCCTCTTCTAAAAGCCTTTCGTTCTTGAAAGAGTTCAGAAATGTAAAGTTTACTTAGCACTTAGGACATATTTCTTTTATGAAAGGGTAACGCCACATGAGACAGGGCCAGCCAGATCCCCTGCCTGCCTTAAGCAGGCGGGGAGTCAGTCCAAACGACCACCACCCCCGCGGGGAAACTAGGCAGGCAAGCTGCTGTCACAAGTCCCACCACACTCCAGGATGAGTTGAGGAGCCGTCCCATCCACTATCATGCCCCCTGCCGTGACATAGATGCACAGGAATGGCGAACTAAGCCCATGGCTCTCTGGTGCCAGTGGACCTTGCCAGAGGGAGGGGCTGCACAGGACTGGCCTGATGGCAGGCAGCTCGTTACCCCACATTTGCCTGGGTAGGGCAACAGTAGCCTGTGATGTGTCACCGGCCTTCTCTGGTAGACACATTGCATTGCAGCTGGCTGGCTGCCCCAGGGCAAAAGTGAGTGAACATCTGCTGGCCACTGGCCTGACGGTCAGCTACTTCACGGACTAATGTGGGGTAACGTGCCCAGCATCGGTTAATGTCTCGTGTGTACCAAAGCTGTAAAACAGTGTAACTTTGACAATGCTGGACTATATAAAAACTAGACCCTCCCTCCCCCTGTAGGTCCATCTGAGTCCAAGCCCGATCATCTTTCAGAGGTGGTGTAAACTTTTATTTTTGTTAAGGCATTTGGCGAGCGGGGATAGGGATTAGGTGGGAAGTTATTGGAAGGTTGGAGTGGTTGGGATTTTTGGAGGGCGGGGGGTTCTATTTTAAATGTTTTTAAATTGTATTTTATGTCTTTTGTAAATTGCCCTGAGCCTTCAGGGTAGGGTGGGGTATGAGAGAGAGAGAGAGAGAGAGAGAGATATTTTAAAATCTTTTAATGATTCACCTGATCAATTACAGAAACATACTTCAGAAAACATCAGTCACCTGGTTACATTAGCCCTTGCTCTTCTCTACATATATAACTAACTCATGAAAAGAACAAATGCCTCATTTGATTGTTTAGATTCTCTACTGTTTTCAAATACACTTTTCCAGGGAGACGCGTTGGTACACAATTTCCTAGCCATGTTGAAATTGCTATTTTAACAACATTTTGAAGCCACAACACAGACTTTACAAAAAAGATAAATTCTTCATCTAAACTTCCACGCCTTGGAGAAATCTTCACTTCCATCTGAGTCATGGAAGCCAGAAATAAGCCAGAAATTTACCTTGTAATCACACTTTAAACTTCAGGAAATAGTTATAAAGCCAAAGAAGGCTCAGGTGGGAATGAGTTTCCACTTTGCTCTGTGGGGGGTCAGGAAACTTAGTTTTCTTTTCAGAAATGCAAAAGACTCTCCTTAGAGATGTTACTTAATGAGAACCTATTGAATCATGACTGGCACATTTTGAGTACTTTTGGACTTCTAAAAAGCCAACAAAATGCATCCAGTGGTAATCTGGTGGGGAACCTTTTGTTTGCTAAACCACTGTATTATGACATGCTACAGCAGTCCAATAAATCTAGCCCCTTTCATAGAATGTTTAATAAATGAATACCTTTTTTAAAAATTAACAATTATCTAAGAGTTTGCTTGAATTAATGAAAGACAATGAGAAATCAATACCAAGAAGATAATTTCCTGGAAGACCTAATTATAATTTATTCCAAGATTGTTAAACTGAACCATTTAATAAATAAATAAATCTCAGCTTGGAACATTGTCTTGGCTGTGTAACAAAGCATGAAAAATTCCTTTAGCCTGTTGATTACAATGGTAAACTGTGGTTCAGTGCAGCAAACACCTGAAGTCATAAAACCTGGTTTCTTAAGAGGGAAAATGTTCAATGTAAGTCAGTAGGACTTGTCAACTACACAAGTGGCACATCTCCAGTCCAGGCACACCTATTGTTATGCACAGTTAGGTCTTTACTTATCTTTGGACCTTTTGTCCTTACTTTGCAGATCAAAATTTCAAAAGTAAGCGAGACTAAAACGCTGCAGTGTTCTGAAATAAGCTTTGGGTTTTTTAAGGATAATAAAGGACATCTGCAGCCCTCATTCTGCTCCTCTATGAAATTTGGTTGCCTTCTGTCTTTAGGGCGCTTTTAAACGAGACCAAAAAGGCGGCTGATCCTTTGATCAGCCGCCTTTCTTGGCGCTCGTCTAATTGCTGGGGCCGCTTGTCCTGCCCCCTCCGACGCGGATTCCCGAAGTGCCGGCTTTACGCCGCAGTTCCTTGTTCCCCGGGCGAGAGCGCATGCACAGAAGGGCACAGCGCATGCACAGAAGGGCGCGCTCGCATGCGCAGAAGGGCGCGTATGCGCACTCGCACTCTGCGCCGTGTCTGAACTGCAGACACGGCTCGCAGAGACTGTGCGGGGTGGAAAGCCGCCGTTTGGCGATCCCGCTTGTAAGCGGGATCGTCTATAAACGCCCTTAGTCTCCAGAGTTAAGGGTGGAAGGGGAGAATAATGTTGAGTGTGAACCAATGAGACTTGTGGGGGTGCACCTCCTATACAGTTCCATCGATCTACAGTGCACCTATTGTTAATACATTTGGGGGTACTACTTAACTTGAGCCTTCCCCTTTACCCAAGTTGGCTGAAACTGGTCTGTGGGATCAAACGTTAAGGGACACACAAACATACACACACAATGGGTGTTTTCAGATGAGATACAACCCCACATGACCACCCAGGACCCATGGAGCCAACTGCCCATCTGAAGGTGGAGCAGCTGAATAAGCACTTCCATGAGCCTTGGAGCACCCACTCATGTCCACACATGGAGCACTGCCAGGAATTCTGGAGAGTTCCATGGTAACAGATGACCACAGAGCCCCATCCCATATGAACGGCAGCAGCCAGCCATGCCAGCACATAGATCCACATTTCATAGGCACTGTGGGCTGGGGAAGCGACCTTTCCAAGTCACAAGAACTGACCAGGAGTGCTGGGGAGCCCGGGTTCCCCAGTGCTCGCCCCAGGGGCATGTCACTTGCAAAAGCCAGGCTTGCACAGTCCCCCTTTCCCCATGGTCCACGGCAGGGGGAGTGTGTGTTGGCTGTCCCTTGGCCACGGTAGCCACTCTGGAAGCCGCCTGTTTGAATCCACCCCATGCTCTGCACTTGCATGGATGCTCTGCGACACAGCAACGCTGTGGCCAGGGTCCGGACCTCCCCCATCACATTGCTCATTTAAAAACACCAACTGAGCACAACATTGATATATACATGCTTAGTTACTGCATAAGCATTATTTCCACAGAAAGCCAGGTTAAAAAGTTCCAGACTTTAAAATAATGGAATTTCTTCATTGGATTTTTGGTTGAGTTTTTCAGTAGTCTTCCGGATTTATTCACTAGGGCTCTTGCAAACCTTAGCAAAGCACATTTCTCAATACAAAGTGTTGCATCTTTATTGGGTGTTTACAAGAACGATGTTAATCTGAAAGAAATAAGCAGAATGATTTTTAATCTAAAAAACTATTGCAAATTCTCTTTAGCAGTATAGCTCTTTGTCCTTCCATATAGCACAGGTGGTACTGAATACAGATAGGATCAAAGCCTATGGTTGTGATGAGGGAATCATTCCCATTCTGTCCTGTTTTCGAGGAGGGGAAGAGATTACTTTAAATTTGTAGGGATACGTTTTTACGGTCCTTGTTACGCTCACCAATGAGTCCTGACACATTGCCACCAATACGCTGATGAGACCCAGCTTTACCTCTCTTTTTCAGCTGACCCAGGCCCTGCCGTCTCCGTGCTATCTCAGTGTTTGGAGGCCGTGGCAAGCTGGTTATGGCAGAGCAGACTGAAGCTCAATCCCAGTAAGACGGAGGTGATGGTGGTAGGCCGGCCGGGGAACTGGTGCCCCCTCTTGTGGAGGGGGGGCGCCCCTCCATGGCTCAGCAGGTTCAGAGTCTGGGGGTATTATTGGATGCAGGTCTCCGTCTAAATCAGCAGGTGGATGTGGTGGTGAAGGCGGCTTTCCGCCAGCTGTATCTGCTGCGGAGGCTGCGCCCGTATATCTCCAGACCCAACCTGGCCACTTTGATCCATGCCTTCATCACCTCGAGGCTGGACTACTGTAACGCACTCTACGTGGGGCTTCCCTAGATGCTGGCCCGGAGGTTGCAGCTAGTGCAGAATGCGGCAGCCCATTTCCTAACAGGGACGGGCCGACAAGAGCACATAACACCGGTGCTCCGTGCACTGCACTGGCTGCCTGTAACATGCCGAGCCAGGTTCAAGGTGTTGACTTTGATCTATCAGGCCCTGGACCTGGATACCTCAGGAACCGCCTCACCCTCCGTGACTCAGGACGGACTCTCCGGTCCACCGGGGGCGCCTTCTTGGAGGTCCCCCGCATAAATCGGGGGACTACAATGGAGAGGGCATTCTCGGTGGCTGAGCCCCGGGTGTGGAACTCCCTCCCAGAGGAAGCACGACTGGCCCCGAGTCTGCTGGCCTTCCATCGGGCCTGTAAGACATGGCTGTTCTCCCAGGCCTTCGGAGGCGGGGCGGGGAGGGTGGGCTAAATTTTTGTGGGGGGGTATTTTACAACTCTTTTTATAATATTTGTGTAGATTTTTATATTCTTTATATTTTGTATAGTATGGTAAATTGTTTATCTTGTGCTGGAAGCCGCCCGAGATGCCATAGGCATAGGGGATGGCATATAAATGGAATAAAAATAAAATAAATATCTATTTATTCTGTTAAGAAGCTCAGTGAAGATTTAGCAAAATTGGCATTTAAGTAGTTAGAAGATTTAATAATAATAATAATAATAATAATAATAATAATAATTAATAATAAAAACATCATTAATAATTTTTATTTATATAGCACACCCCGCCCCCCCCCAACCTTGCATGGCACTCAGAACGCTTTACAGACTATGAACAATTTAAAACAATTCAAAACAATTTAAAACAGTAATAAAATATTTTAAGATAGGGGAAGGAAAAAGGGAGGACAGAGTACACTTACGGGAACCCCCAGTGAATCCTAAAAGCACCTAGAGAATAAATATGTTTTCAGGTGCTTTTTCAAAGTAAGAAGGGAGGAACTGGGAGGAACATCCGGAGGGAGGGAGTTCCACACCCACCACAGCAAAAGCCCGATTACCTGCCAATTTAAAGGCATGATGGCGGTGTTACTAATTAATTATTGGGATCGAGATCGTCATAAAACACCACTCCAATGTGGTACAAAACAAAACTTTATTGGAACGGCACACCTTGGTTTTCTATTCTTGGCAGGATTATACTACACACACAGTATTATACAGATAGTCCCCAGATAAAGATATCTTACGTGTCCTGTGACTGGCCAAATCCTGGAAGCACGCAGGCTGATTCAGGGAAAAGACTGAGAGAGGGCCCTTTGGTGCTGGAGAGTAGAGCTGCTGGCGAGCGAAGACAAGTTGTGATCCGTGTGTGCAAGGTCTGGAAGGGAGTGAAACCACGTGATTCACCAACTGGTGACCACTAGCCTTCACCCAAAGTCATGTTGTATGACCAGGTTCTTTTATACAGTTCTGAGGTACAGGTCAGTAATAGCCAGATGCCATGTCATGGTGACATCACACAGTTCTTTAGCATATCAGAAGAACGTCTTCCTGGGAGGAAGGGCCCTTAGCATATTAACATCTGTATCTTTCCTTGATTGTTCTTTTCTTGGCCTGGAAGTCAGTAGCAGAGTTGCAAATGTCCCACTTATCTGTTCACAATGGGTTTCATTTGTCAACTCCAGTTGTTCAGCAGGAGACTTTGTTAAGCATGTGTGGCGGTGCCAGGAGAAGATACTTGTCTGGCTATGCCTTTGTTAGTATGCTGATGGGGCCTTATCCACATGTTGAGTCATCTCAGCTTGAATTCCATCACAATCTCAGGCCTGCTGGCTGTTCTGGACCCTCTCTTTGCCTTTGCTTGACCGAAGTTAGGTCTGGCTTCCTTTGTCCAGGCCAGGAGAACATAAGATATCCCTAACACTATATTCTATTGCCATAGCGGAACCCCTAAACAGCGGGTGGTTCCTGAGTGCATATGCCCATCGGTGTGAGATTCCAGAAGTAGGTCTCGAATATAACCAGGGCCTAAACGGTTCAGGGCCCTAAAAACCAGCAGTGCGATCTTAAACTCAATCCGTCACTCCACAGGCAGCCAATGCAGTGAACCAGGGCAGGCGTAATATGATCATGGCTGCCCAAACCAGTAAGCAGCGGCTGCCATGTTCTGAACAAGCTGCAAGTGATGGATAAGCACTGCTGGTAGCCCGTAGAAGAGGGAATTACAAAAAATCAAGTCTCATAGTCACCAGGGCATGGGCGACTGTGGCAAGGTCAGTCTGGGATAAATAAGGGCATAACTTGCACAAATTGTGTAATAGGGATTTTTCCCAAGTTCCAGATTTCAGTGTCAGTCATCAATAAGTTAGTCAAAAGCTAAAGCAAAAAGAATCACTTCTCTAGGAGTTATAGTTTTCATGAAAATGTATTTCAAAGTTGCCTGGAAACTGCACTCCTTGAGAGAAACTGAAAACGACCCTCTAGTGGCTAATTGGCTGATGATATCATTAGTGTGTTCCTCCAGTCAGCTCACTGCTAAGCTAACTGTGTCCCTTTGCAGGCCACAAAATCTTGACACAAGACGGCAGGCCTTTAAGTTTAAGAAATCAGATTAAAAGACAACAGTTTAAAACCTTATTTATCCAGCCTAGGGGAAAGCCTACTGAAATACATAGATCTTCACCTGAGGAGGGATACAGCCAGCCTGCTGTCCAGCAAATCTCTCCCCTGTTTTCTATCCCCAACAATCCACCCCTTCCTACACATTCCTAAGGGTGTGTGAGGTGGAAGAGATTCCCTCCCTGCCCTCCCCACAACTACCACTGTGTAACTTTGTCACCTTAAAGGCCTGCAGTCTTGTGTCGAGATTTTGTGGCCTGCAAAGGGACACAGTTAGCTTAGCAGTGAGCACAGGCTAGAGGAACACACTAATGATGTCATCAGCCAATCAGCCACCAGGGGGTCGTTTTCAGTCTCTCTAGTTTGCAACCCAACTTTAAAGTACATTTTCATGAAAACTAACAGCTACAACAGAAATTCTTGTTGTGTTAGCTATTGAATAATTAATTGATTATGGGAATCACAGCTCATTATGGGACTGACATTGAAATCTGAGATTTAAGAAAAATCCCTCTTGAAAAAAGCATTTCCAAACCACATCTGACACCTGGCTTTTCATGGATAGAGTATGGTCGAAAATTACATCCATTTTCTTTACCTGGCCCACTACCTCCACCCGGACCCCATCCATATTCAGGGGTTCGAGGGAGGCACAGGCATGCTCATATTGGCTGCCCCGTCCCACCAACATCACCTCAGTCTTCCTCAGATTGTTCAGAGGTAGCTTAGATGCATCCAGGCAGCTATATCATTCAAGCGTTCCTCCAAGGCAGAGGCCGAGTTGGCAGGGCTCATAGGGCAAGAGATATACAGTTGTGTATCATCAGCGTACGGATGATACTCAACCCAGTGCTTAATCATGATATCCCCAAAGAGCTACACACGTGTGTGTGTAAAGACGATGCCCCGTTGCTATAAGCAGAAGCATTTGGCACCTCTGAAACTCATCATTTTATACTAACAGCAGATGTACCACCGCCATGTACCCTAAGTAAAAATTTCAATTCCCAACCAAAAGGTAGGGATTGTCTTTAAGGTTTTGACTTTTGGAGCACAATATGGCAAGAAATATTTGTATGCTCTTATATTATCACATAAATGAGATTATACCTAGAGTACACCACAAAAATCATGGTTATTTGCTGTATTTAAGTTTTATTGGATGCTGGTCAAATTCTACAGATTCAAGGACTATTAACTCTATCTTTCATACATGCATGCACAATTTATAAAAACATGCTTTCTTGTTTTTGTTTTTTACCTATCAGTGTTTGCATTGGTTCATTTTCCGTTATTGCTTTAAAGCAGGTGTGACACTTAAGTTGCATATTGGAAACAGCTGTGAGATCAAAGGGTTGTAGCACGTCCAGCATGCCACAACATTCTCTAGAGTCAAACTTCTCTTGCTAGCTTTGCTGATTTCCCCACCTTCCCTTCCAGCAACAGAGTAGGTCAATATTTTTTTTGTTACGCACAGCGGATAGCGGTTGGAGGGGAGACGTAAATCAAACATATATATTGAGGCTGTGGGCGACACAGACAAGACAAACATTCTGCAAAATAAGCGTCTTGGCTGCCTACCACCCACTGTCCATGGTACTTCAGTGAGGACAGCAGCCATTTTGCCATGGGTGTGTCATCAGAGAAAAGTGACACTCAGTATAGTTTAGTATGGACTGATTAGTGTCAAATGGAGGCTAGCATGTTGCCTACTTGATTTCTTTGGTAAGAGAAGGTCAGGTTTGGAGTATTTCTTAGGGATGGGCGAACGCGGTTCGGAAGTTCGGAGTTCAGCCCGAACTCGGCCTGTTCGGACGACCGAACCGAACTTCCAAACGCGAACTGGCCAAACCAAACTCAATCTGAACGGCGAAATGACCAAACAGTTCGGATCGCGTTCGGGTGGCAAAAAAAGGTTCACTGTAAGGTCAAACGTGACAGGGAGGAGTAGTACTAGTCACTGAGGAGCAGACTTCCAGGCACCAGGGGTGGAGAGGCTTGCAAGAAATGAAACTATCTGCTTTTCCCCTTCTCAACATCTTCTGAGCTAGTCGCTGTTCCTGAACAGCAGGCTTTGAGTAGGATTATTAGATTGCTTTAAGTTTCATTTCAGTTTTGTACTGAAATGAAACTTAAACCTTAAACTGAAACCTTGTGTTTGTGATTCCACCCCCCCCATCCCATATATATAGAGCTAGAGAGATATAGATAGATAGAGATAGATAGATAGGTTAGGGATAGTAGTTGTAGGAGCTAGCTTAGTGATAGAGATAGCGTTAATGATTTAGTTTTAGTGTTTGTAGGAGTAGGCCTGTGTACTTATTAGATAATCCATTTAGTTCATAGCATTTAGAATAGTTAATAGCAGTTAGATTTAGTGTAGATAGATATATATAATATTAGATAAAAAATATATTTAAAAACCCCATATAAAAACAAAAAAAACAAATAAAAAACAAAAGAAAACCATATAAAACCCAATAAAAAACCAAAAAACCATATAAAAAACAAAAAACCCCACCCATAACAACATTTCCCAAACGGCCGAACCGAACAGCCAAACCGCATGGCTGAACCCGAACCCAGCAAACTAACCGAACTGCCGAACCAAACGGACAAACCGAACGCAGCTGACCCGAACAGCCATACCCAAACCGCGATCTATTCGCCCATCCCTAGTATTTCTGTGTGCCCAGGACAGTTGAGTTGTCCTCCATTTTCTAGTAGTTCTAATTGTATTTGGAAGAAGAGCTGACCTCCTGCTCTTGATTCATTTTAGTGTAAGCCATTATAGCTAATTCAGATGTCTATGATTACCTGTAGTTATAAATACTATCTTTGGTCACAAGCAGAAAATAAACAAAAAAAATAATAGGTGGAAGCTTTCTCCTTTCATCGCAAACCTCAACTATTTTCATGCAATTTCTCTTTATTCAGGTGGAAACAATTGGTTTAATTTTTTGTTATGCAACACGTTGAGATCATAACATGCCTGGGATTTTCCCTGCAGTAATTAGTTTCATCACTGGTGAGCTGCTTTGATATAAAATTGTTACATTTAAAATCTAAAACATAAAAATTCTGTGCTAAGGTTTTCTTAATTGAAGAGCTGCCATATCAAAATTTCCAAAACAAGAAGCCATGGGTGAGCATGTGTGCTGGTCTGTGTACGGTGGGGGGCGGAGGGTTTAGATGGATGCACACTGATCTCCACCCACCCATCTACATGCATGTTTGCAGGAGTGCGCACACCCACCCCACCGCACATTTTACACGAGAATCACCCATGCATGAACACCCAGATTTCTGGGTGTTCATGCATGGGTGCGGCCCATGTGAAAAGGGCCTTAGTATCAAAAGTATATACAAACCTGGAGTAATTCTTGATTTGGGGGGCAAAATCATTTTAAAAACCTGGTTGATTTTCAGTTATGTTTAAAAGTGTGGTATAGTATATAAAGAGGAGAATAATGCTGTTTCAGACACTGGGTAGGGACATGGGATACACATGAAACCTACCTCCTCTTCAGACTTTGCGTGCACTGGGACCAAATAATTGAAACTATGCTTCAGTTCCCAAAGTATAGAAGTGGGACTTATTGTAACGATCAGCCCTGTCACTCGCAAAAAAACAATAGAAAGGACCTCTATGGAATGACTAATCAACCGCTCTTCGTAAACTTAGAACTTTTTACGGCACAAAGAATGCAGCTGGATTATGGTTGTTTGAAAATAATGGCCCTTTTCAAATGGGCGATGGGGGTGGGTGGAGGGCGCTGGGTGGGTGGAGGTGGGTGTGCACCCATTCCCACAGGCACCACACCCATCTCCATGCACGGAGCAACCAGCGTTGGAGCCTGTGGATCCATGCGTGGGTGATGGGTGGAGGTGGGTGGAGATGGGTGAAGCGTGGGAGCGCTTCACACACCCCCACCAGACACATGACCCTATGGCCCGTTTTGCACGGACGCGGTGGGGGGGGGATGGGGATGCAGCAGGTGGGGGTGCTCCCTTTCCCATAGGTGCACACCACCTCCACCCATCTCCACCCACTTAACCTTCTCTGTTTTTTCAGATGGCTCCATGGGTGGGTGATGAGTAGAGATGGGTGTACGCTGGGAGTGCACACCCACCTCCACCCACCGCCTGTGGTGTTTCCATGGGTGGACACCCGTCCCCCCCCCACTGCTGTGCGTACAAACGCCCCCCACTGCACACCCGCCCGCACACCCATGGACGCGGGGTGTGTGGTCCATGCAAAACCAGTCTGCGTTGGACTTTAGCTTACCTGTGAGAATTTGTCTGCCAATTACATAAAACGTCTGTCATTTTACCCCACTAACTCAATTAATTAAATCCAAAAAGTGTTACTTAAAATAAGATTTAAATATTATTATGATTCTCGGTGCATAACATTTAATTGTATTTATAATGCATTGGGTTTTGAAAAATCTTCATTATAGACTCTGGAACTGGGCAGATTCCACGTGCACCCCACTCGATGCGTACGTCCATTCGGTTTGTGCCTGGCACGATGTGTATGCAAATGGAGGTCCGTGCAGGTCCTGCACGCGCACATGTCCGCACGGCATGGGATCGATTCCATTGTGCTTTTAGCTAAATCCAGATCGTCTCATAAGCTTAATATTTCAACTTTCCCATAAACTTTATATTTAAATATAAATTCTGGGCCAAATTCTGCTAGTGACTTTACACTCCATCAAACTATGTTGGTTTGTGTGGCACCGTTTATATTTAATTACCATCACATTTTTAAAGGAGTACGTTCTTTATTACAAACTTGGTTTTATGTACTCTGACCGTTCAAATCAGTTGGTCTTTTTTGGAAACAATATAGCCAGGTTTAATCCTTTTTCATACCTTCCTCAAGGTGTAAAAACAGATGTGATGGTGGCCCACTTTGGCCTGCTGTGGCCCTGGACCTACCACCGGTGTGTCTGTTACACGTCGCCAGATGTTAGCCAGGGACTGCGATGAGGCGGGTAGGTGGCTAGCCTTGGCTGCATCCTTGGGAAATCTTCGAGGACGCAGCCGGGCTAAGGGCCGCCTATATGGACCAATGTGGGCTAGCACATGTGTTTAGCCAAATGCCATACCCACCTCGAGCAGGGCCTGCCATGGCAGGGGGTGGGGTGCTGGCAGCATGGCAGGGGGATGGCTGCTCACGTGTTTGCTTAGCTCCCTGCCCTACCCAGGACGTGTGCGCGGCGGGACAGCTCTCCGGCCGCGGGCATATTTGTTTGATGCCCCTCCCAGATCTGAGCTGTGTCAGCTGCGGTTTCCTACCTCTGGCTGGGGAACCACTGCACCGTGCCATCTGCTCATCTGTTTTCTATCCAAGAAGAGTTCATCAATGTTTTTAACAGGGATGAAAATTGCCTTCACCCACACTGTCCCTCCCTAGATTGTAACAAACTTCAAAGAACCCTAGCTGTGTTCAGTCTATGGCCCTTTTTACATGGGCAGCACCCACACATGAACACGCCCAGAAATCTGGGTGTTCATGCATGGGTGCTGCCCATGGAAATCCTGTGGCAGTGGGGAGGTGCGCGCCTGCACGCACACATCCCCGTGCATCCCTCCGCACATAAGTACCGGACAAAACAGAGGTGTCTCCATGCATGGGGATGGGTGGGTGGCGGGTTCACCCATCTACACCCTCCTCCCACCCAGCACACACGGATCACAGTGTACACAGACACACACACCCCACAAAGGTACAGACAACTAATGAATCTGTGAGGAGAAACTTAAGTTTTATATTTTGTTCAACTTCACAAGTTATCTCTAAAGGAAAGGGCTAATGGTGTCTACAATGCTTAGCACAATGGAATCCTGATCTTTATTTTCCATTGTGCTAAGCATTGTATAAGTACAGAATAAAAGCCAATCCCTTCCCTCGAAGAGTCTGCAGTATAAGTCAAAAGGATATTTGGCTAGGGAATAAGAGGGTAATAACACAGAAGCCAAGGCTGAGTGGTCTTAAACACACTTGCACTGGTGCAGCTTCATTAGATGCAGGGCTCTACCAGAGTAAGTGCATTTAGAATCATAGCCCAGGCCAGCAAGGACATGGCTTGTTCATGCATTTCTAGTTGGAGCTTGGAGGGGATACTTTATTTGGGTGGGATTGTGTTAACCAGAGGAAAAAAGGGGGAAAGAGGATAGTCAAGCGGGCAAGTTAAAAGGCTACTATGAAGGGCAGGTACATTCAGGATGCAATTTATAGGGGTAATTTCAGACGTGACGGGCCCAGAGACCCACCACACTGAACCACGGACCGGAATCCCGGTCAGGAATCAGTTCGGCTGTCCTTAAGATGTGCCGACCTGATTCCTACGGGGGATCGGAGAGGGGGTGGGGCGGGGCTGTGCTGTGCGACGTGTGGCCGCACAGCCCCGCCCTCCCACGCTCCCCCGGCCACCCACCCTCCGGGAGACAAGCGGGTGCAGCGGCCAGTCTGGCTGCTGCGCCTGATCCCATCCCATGGTCGGGACCACGATCCTGGATGGGCGAAAGGTAACAGATTTTACTTTTGGCCCATCCCGGATCGTGGCCAATCTAACCACAATTCTGGACCTCCAGGCAGTCGGAGGTCCAGAACCGTGGTCATTTTGATCCCCACCAGTGATTCACTGTGGTGAACATCTGGTGGGAAGCAAACAGACGTTACGGAAATCACGGCCACCACAGGGGATTCACTGTGGTTGACTGTGGTCTCATAACGTCTGAAATTACCCTAGGGGTATAAGAAGGATTACACATGAGGAGTTTAATGCAAAAAGCAAATTAGTAGAAGGAATGCTGTAAGGCATTGATGATGTCATTGGGTAAAGCCATACGAGATGGGACAGGGCCAATCAATCCCCAGCTCGCCCCAGGAAGGGAGACCCAGTAAATATAGTGTACATGGATTTCCAGAAAGCATTTGATAAGGTCCCACATGAAAGACTCTTGAGAAAATTAAAAAGTCATGGGATAGGAGGTAGTGTCTTAATATGAATCGGTAAGTGTTTAAAGGATAGGAAGCAAAGACTAGGACTGAATGGTCAGTTTTCACAATGGAGAGATGTAAAAAGTGGTGTGTCCCAGGGATCTGTATTGGGACCAGTGCTGTTTAATGTATTCATGAATGATCTGGAAAAGGCCTTCAGAGTGCAGTGATCAAATTTGCAGATGACACCAAGTTATTCAAGGTAGTTAAAACACGAGCAGACTGTGAAGATGCCTGGGCATCTAGATTGCAGATGAGATTTAATGTGGACAAGTGCAAAGTGATGCATATAGGGAAAAATAACCCAAACTATGAGTACACAATGCTGGGTACTAATCTAGGAGTTACCACTCAGTAAAAGGATCTGGGAGTGATTGTGGACAATACACTGAAATCCTCAGCCCAGTGTACAGCAGCAATCAAAAAACCAAACAGAACGTTAGGAGTTATTCACAAAGGGATAGAGAATAAAACTGAGGATGTCATAATGCCTCTATACAAATCAGTGGTACGACCACACCTGGAATATTGTGTGCAGTTCTGGTTGCCCCATCTCAAAAAAAGACATAGCTGAACTAGAAAAGGCGCAGAGAAGGGCAACGAGAATGATAGTATGGAACGGCTTCCGTACAAAAAGAGGCTTGACAAGCTGGGTCTCTTCAGCTTAGAGAAGAGGAAGACTGAGAGGGGACTTGATAGCGGTTTATTAAATCTTGAGTGGTGTGGAACGAGTAGATAGGGAACAGTTATTTACCCTCTCAAATAGTACTAGAACTAGGGGACACTCCATGAAAGTAGCTGCCGGCAGATGTAAAACAACTAAAAGGAAGTACTTTTTCACTCAACGCATTATTAATGTATGGAATTTGTTGCCAGAGGACATTGTCAAGGCCAGTAGTATAGCTGGGTTTTAAAAAGGACTGGATAAGTTCTTGGAGAGTAGGTCCATTAATGGCTATTAACCATGTAGCTTATTGGATGAACTTCTTACTGTTGGGAGCTGGGTGTGAACAATGGGGAATGGATTGCTCATTGTGACTGCTGTTTCTTCTCCCATGGGATTGAGATTGGCCACTGTCAGAGGACAGGATGCTGGGCTTGATGGACCATGGGTCTGACTCAGAATGGCACTTATGTTCTTATTAAAAGCTTATGGGGGAAGAGGGGCTCCTCTAGGGCCCCTCCTTCCGATCAGCTGTTGGATGGGTGGGAGGATCATGCTCCTCCAGGCCTGATCAGCAGACCTTGCCTCACGACAGGGCTGCATGGACGGGTCATACAAGAGGTGACCCCTTAACTCAGTTTGGAAAGCATTATCCTACTTTGGGCAACACTACTACAAGATGCATCCCCAACCTTCCATGGTAGACGCATTGTGTAGCAGATGACTGCCCGCCCCACATAACATTGCATGTTAACTGCCAAAAGTGCAGTTCACTGCATCATGTGTTAATGTCCAAAGTGGGATAATGCTGCCCAAAGTGGGTTAACTTAACATCTGGTGTGAATTCACCCATCTTGATAAAAGATCTCAGCTTCTACTGCTTTCCTCTACTCTGGACAGCTGGGTTTGCGGCCAGCTCTTCCTATAACAATCTTATAGGTTCCAAGTAAAATTTAGAACTGCATGATCACCAATAATTCATATGACTCCATAATGGAAACATCTGATATAAGTTTAGGTTCCCAGTGAATGGGAACTTCTTATAGCTGCATTGAAGGACGTTTTCACACAGACACTCTAACACTGATAAAATGGGTGTTACATTCTATTAGACATGTTGCAGGGCTGCAGGTGTGTTCTATGAGTGCCCTGCAACATGTCCAATAAAATGTAACACTAATTTTTATCAGTGTTTAGAGTGTCTGTGTGAAAAAGTCCAATGATAAATTGCATGAGTCTAGCCATGTTCCCCTCCCTTACATCTGTAAGTGACAATAGCCAACAACACAGTCAAGCTGCTTACTCTCTCTTGCCATCATGGAGGTGTTTCCAAGCAGAGAAATGGAAAAAGAACTCTGGGAGGATGGTTAGAACCAGTTCAATGTTTATTTTATAGAGTGAGACCTAGGGGCCTGGATGGAGCAGATTGGCTGCAAATGGCAGCTGTACCAGAGTAGTTGTTGCCAGGTGTGGTAGAGGGAATGGAGAAAAATGAAAGAGTGGGATAAAATTTCTTTCCTAGCCTCTCCTTATCAACCTGAAACATCTGTTTAACCTACACTGGTTTCCACTGACAGTCAAAATTGATAGAGCTGAATTACTGTTTGTATGCAACACAATGAAACTGTTCCTTCCTGGGCTGCATTATAATAATTCATTACTACATGCATATGATGTAGGATATGTTGCAGATAAACTGTAAATGAAACGAGTGGAGTTGGCTGAGCATCATGTACAGAAATTTAAATTGGCACAATTAATGTTGGTATGTTTTAATGTTGCTAAGCTACAGAGGAAAATAGCTCATATACTGAGGAAACCTCCAAAGCGCTGTCTTGTTTCTACTGAGTCTCTAAAAATGATACCCTTTGATTGCATGGTATACTTTAGTGATTATTTAATATAAGTAAAATGGATCCTTTTTTCAGGCATCCAGTTCAGTTTTAAAATATTCCTGTCCTCCTTCGTTATGTAAGTGCTTGCAGCTATAAATAGCAAAACAAATGTGCTTAGTTCACCTCTTTTTTGTCAAGGGAAATTTGATTAGGGATGTACAGAAGTTGTTGCTGTCAGCTTCCTCATATAGAAGATGAAGCAATCCATCTCCATGTTAGAATCACAATTACACAAGTTTTATTACAAAATATACTGCGTTTCAGAGAAATACGCTGCCAAAGTTCATACTCACGGATAAATACAGACTGAAATCCCTCATGTTAATAACATCACTTCATAAAATGAGGTGTTTAACTTTTCCCCAATGAATTTCCAGTACAGACAGGGATGATTAGGAATTGAATTACAAAGCCAAGTGCTTATGTTTCACAGGCTGATCAAAATACTAGAACTATTCAAAGGAGAAGGGTGAAAATCTGACCTAGAAACAGGGTCAATAGCAATCTTTGGAGATTTTTCTTCCAAATTTGCTGTGACACATTTTTAAATGACCTAGGACTTTTATTTCTGTATTTTAGTTGATTGTCCCTGTAGTTATCACTTAAGCACTTACTATGATCATGCCAGTCTGCTGGGCTGCTCCATTGTAGTATGAAATACTCCCCCCCCCAAAAAAAATCAAACACCCAACATGATTCCAAAAATATTTCATGCAAAACCAATTCCCTTTGCTTCTACTGCTGGACCTGTGTTTATAGAAAAGGTACTAAATGCTACAAGCTGCACTGCAGGAATCCAACACATTTCAGCTGGCAGGAGACTAAATGATAACACCTTCATCCTACTTTTTTCAAAAAGGATGATAGCAAGTATGTTAATTAGCTAAACTGATTTTTGCCTGTGCAATTGATAGGTTTGCCATGATGATGACATGAGAAGGTCCATACCATACCATCACTATTTAAGCAAAATTCTTTTTTCAAGGCAGCAATAATTTCTCTACTTAAAAGCCAGCAGTATAATAATCTCTTCCAGGAGCACTCTAGCTAGATAAGTCTGGAACAATAATCAGTCATGAAAGTGTTAACAATGTTGACACTTAAATTATCATAATTAGACATTAAAGTTATCACCCCATTAGAATGATTGAGGAAGTTCTTCACACCTCTTATGCTGCTTTGCAGATTGAAAAACAGAGGCAGTCAGTTGACAATATGAAGGTTACCTTCACAATCAAAAGGTCTGGCCAGTTCCCCCTCCACTGCCAGATGTAATCTTATATTCTATGAAAATCAGTTGAAATCTATAAGAAATCCATGGGGATCACCTTAAATGAACCTGGTTGCTCTATTGTCATTTACTTCGTTATAAGATAGTGTTTCGTTGCCTGTTCTTTTCCTAGGGTGGGAAGAAGGGTAGAAATTAACAGAAGTACTTAGGCATCAGACCAAGGTTTTCTTTTTTACCCCAGTACCTCAGAAAGGGGGGGGGGAGATCTTTTTTAACATATTGTTATGACTGTTTATTATTTCTTTGTACTGAACCAGAAGCTCTTCTTTCCGACCAAAATCATTACCATTTGGGGTGGAGGGGAGGATTTGATTTGTGTGATATTCAATTCATTTAATATGTTCCATTACGCTTTTTCATCTTTTTCTTATTAATATCATGCTAGCTTTCTCTTCTTATGTATATGCTTATCACTGTATACCCTAACATTTATTGCCAAAACAGTGTACTGTATTGCCAAACTAAAGGCATGTTCTACAACTGAGTACTGTTTTGCAAAATTACTTTTTAAAAAAGTTATAGAATTTGATTATTTCAATAGTAATTATCTTTTGGATTTATGAAAGCAGTTTTGGGTTTTTGTTTTAAGGTGAATATTTACTTCAGCAATGTTAGTTTAAATGCACATACACAATACTGTGTAGGAGAGGGATCCAGGAATCAATTTGTGGCATCTCTATTCATCATGCTTGGTTATGGTTATTCCTCCTTAGGGCGAATAAGAATCCATATGTCCCAACAAATATTTTAGTGAAGGCATCTTGACCCCAAGGATATTATAGAATGAATACATGTTTAGTACATGAGATTACTCAGTCAGAGGCAGTAATGAACCCACTACACACGCCACATGGTTTCAATTACAGCTTTATATGACTAGACAGCATGGTGCCAGGAAAAAACGATTGAAACCATTCAAATGGTTCTCTTCTTCACGGTTCAGATACCTGAGCCTCTGCTTTCTGTTCCTTTATTAATGTTTATTTTATTTGTTCAGAGACTAGGCTTTGAAGCAAAGAATTTTGTGTTTGAGTATACTAAAGGGCTTCATGCTTTAAAGAATGTCCAGGGACAATCTAGTAATATCATTTTTATGAAGTTTCTTATTTAGAGATTTTGCTTACTAGGTTGAGACCTGTGATACATAGGTCAGCTTCTCAAGGGTATTCTAGGAGAAGCAGGATAGGAGAAGCAGGAATAAAATTCTAAACAGAAGCTCTCAGTAACTCAGCAAAGCATCGCTATTTACAATAGCACTTAAAACCTGTGATTCATGTAAGCAATTTAAGATCGCTCTTAAATACTGCCCTGAATAGGGAATGAAGTGCTTTCCTGAGTCAAAGATATAGGATGTAGCCAGATGAGCCCAGACAGGACCGATCCCTGCATGCCCCAGGTAGGACAATTTCAGCCGCCACACTGTGGGGCCAGCACACAGAGCAGGGCCGATGCCCCCCCACCCCACGGGCTGAGACATTGGCAACATGCATAGCCGCCCATACGCGCCCCACCCAGCCTTCCCCAGCCCTCCTACTATCCTACCCTGGCTGTGATATAGCCATGTGGGAATGGTGGCAGCACCCACCACTCAAAGCCCCACGGTGGACATCACCACGGGGCAGGTCAGATGGGGAATGGGCCGTCAAGCAGCGGCACACTATGCACTTACTAGGCTGAATCTTGATCTCGCTAATCTTGCAATCATCATCAAGAATGGGCCTATTGACAAGATTTTTGAGATTGAGAATGAGTCAAGAATTGGCCATTCCCAACATGGCACCAGCACAGTCCGTGGCATCTTGGGAAAGGGCCGCACATGCACAGAACAGCTGCAGAGACTATTCGCACATGCACAGAACATTTTTTAATTTTTTTGAGCATCTCTCAAGATCCCAAACTGTCAGCAAGATCTTCTTGAGATTGTTTATTTATTTATTTTATTTATTACATTGTAACCCACCCTTTTCTGAAGACTCAGGCAGCTCACAACATCAAAAATATAAAATACAATAGAATACATTAAAGTCCCTTAAAACCCCATCATCCTGACCTCCACCCTTTATCCCCACCTGCCAGTCACCAATCCTCCTCCCCAACCCTCTCTATCCAATCCCACCGAACCCTGTCCCTGCCTGCCAAATGCCTGGCCAAACAAAAATGTCTTGCATCTCCTCTGAAACATAAACAAGCTTAGGTGGACCTCCAAGGGGAGGGAGTTCCATAACTGTGGGGCAGCAACCAAGAACACCCCCCCTGTACACCATCATTGTAGCAACTTCATGGGCAGTTGGCACTCACAAGAGGGCACCCCCGGCCAACCTAAGAGGCCATGATGGGGCATAGGGGAAGAGACGGTCTTTCAGATACCTGTTACTAGTATAACCTCACTAGTCCTCCTGAATGGTTACACATCATCTTCTGCATGGGGCGCGGTGACAGAAGAAGTCACATCACAACCAATTATCTGCTTCTGTCCTGCCCCTCATAAGCCACTGCCTGTAGCATATGGTCCCATGGGTGCCAAAAATGATGATCATAATTGTATGCAAGGAATAGCAACCAACCAGCAAACTTCATGCAGCATCAACCCCGTCTCCTACCAACAGAAGAGACACAATGGTTGTCCTGTTACAAGACTCCAAAGTTGTGGAACTGGAAGATGATTTGGGCTGTTTTTCTTGGGGATGTTAACAGACTTTCTAAAACTTTTGCAATTCACCTTAAAAGGAAACACCTTCACTTCTAATAATTTTCCAAGTCATTTTGTTCAAACAAACTCCTTAGTCTCAAAAGCACAGTCCTCATACCCACCTGGTTTTTCTTTAATTGGACAAATGAATGATTGGACACCCCTGATCTCACGTTAGTCATGAGTAGTCTATTTTCCTCTCATCTGGCTAGAAGGAAATGAAGTAATGTGCAGTAGGCACACATCCTAAGAGGAACCCAACTTTATTTATTACAGAACAGTAAGGGTTATAATTTTACATGAAACAATGAACAGAGGAAAATACTGAACAGTCGCTCAAACTTCACCACGACAAGCATTAAGATAACATTTTTTTGCTAACTGATTAATTACACAAAGATTTGGAATGTCCGATAACTCTAAACATTCATCTCAAAATTTAGTCAGTTTCAAAACAGGAGTTAGAAGCAATTTCAAGTATTATTATTGCACACCTGCTCTTGGAGCCCCAGGCTAATTTTTTTTTTTTTGGTAGATTTACAAACACATTTTCTTATTAATTTCTGTCAGTGCTGTATAAAGATATCCAATATGTGACACTGACTACCTACACCTGGAGAGAAGAAACAGTGAAACTGGTTGTACAGAAATTGCTGTGAAGGGCACAAAGTAAAACTAAACATAAACTTTTGTTTTTTAGTTATGACAATATAAAAGTACTGCATGTAAAAAAGATGATAACATTTTTCCAGACAGAAGTGCAATTTTGGTTGTGTCCCTTTAAATTGATCAATATCTGGCAATGTTATCTAAGCCAAATTGCACATCCAGTATATTTTCAATACAGCTTAATGACACTGTAATGTAGCCGTGATGATGGAAACAGTGGGAAGCTCACATTTGTTGAAAAGAAATCACTTAAGAGGTTAAGTACAGTTTTGGGGCTCCGATATTCAAAAGACTGCACTACCAGAAGCCCTATTCACTTCAATAGGGCTTGAACTAGCACATCACTTTGAGAAACCAAGCCTTGGAGACTAACCTTAGATTCCTTTTTCAGAGGCTTTATTTAACCTGAAAGAGAGAGCATGATTACCATATGGGTCCAAAAACTAAGAGCATGAGATAAAGTAGTGCAGATGGTATCTTTTACTGGACCAACCACTGCTAGTGAGAGTGACCAAGCTTTGCTTGAAATTACAACTCCCTGCCCCCCTTGCAACACTCCTCCAGGGGACTTTTTTCATGTATATCCTATCCTACACGTTTGTAGTTCTGCCACTATACATTCCTGAGGAAGGGCTCTGTATGTTCCAGAAAGCTTCCATATGGTCTCCAACCAATAATTCTCTTTCCTCCACGATCTGTGTAGGGGAGAATTATTGTCCATGCCACAACTTACAAGAGGATGCTGGCTGCTGGGAATTTTGGTCCCCTCCTTCCCTCTTTCACCCCGAGTGACAGGAAATGAATGAAGCAGCTTTTTTGGGGGGAGGAATAGGAGCAGGGCATGATTTGAAACCGAGCTGTTGCTCCTTACTTTGGTGGGACGGCGGGAGGTGGGGGCTGCCCCTGTGAGGGGCATAGATTCCCACAATGCTAGGCAGACTGCCAGACATGGTAGCAGCTCCAGGACATGAAGGTCCACCCACCCGCTTGCTTGGACTGACACTACAGGCTCAGACAATTGCCTTAATTGGGGCCAGGAAGAACTGTTTCCCTAGAACAGGACAGATTGGCCAGAGCCCAAGTAGGTGTTTGTTTTGTTGTTGTTGTTGTTTTCCTTCCTTGTACTGTCTTCCCCCACAACGTACAGTTAATGGGGCATTCAAGTTGTGTGGTTCATTTAATGTTATTTGTCGCAACTCGGAAGTCCAGTGCCAATGGAAATAGAGAGTTCACTGAATTTTGCATCGGAAACTGGAATGGAACAGAACTTGGAAGGGAGAGGCACCTCCTAGTGAGGGGAGGATAAGGAAGAGCTGCTCAGGGGATAAGTGACTCATGGCCTCACCCAATTCTGGGGGTGTTGGTGGCAGGAACTATGCTACTATGCAGGATACATGCTGCCCCTAGTCGGTGCAGGAACTGTCACCCCTTCCTCAGGATCCCAAAACAGGGGCAATGGGTGGATGGAATGGATTTTGGATAATCCATTTAGGATCAGTGGACTGAGGCGCTGGACATGTTGGAAAAGGCTGGTTTAGTTCTGATTGGATTGTTTACCCCTCCCTCTCGTTTTTTACCCACACTGCCAATTTATGGTCAATAAAGAGTTACAGCTAGTTTATCTCAACTTTTTGAATCTGTAGCCTCCTTTTGTGTGTGTGTGTGTGTGTGTGTGTGTGTGAGAGAGAGAGAGAGAGAGAGAGAGAAGGTATCATCTGAACTGCTTTATTTCATGTAATGCTGTTTTTTTTCCTTTCTGAGCACTGATAGTGTTCTTGATATTCAATAGAAAAGCAGTGCTTTAAAAATCTACTTGATTGCAGTTTATCAAAGTCATTTTCCCAGTCACTTTGAATTGTTCCTGTTTAATTGCCACTTTTATAAATTACTGCATCATCAGGGTACTTAATCACTTTAAAGGAATGACATCCACTAGGGAAATTGTGTATGGAAAAGACAAACAAAAGGGAGCCAGCATCTATTCTTGGGGTACCCAAAAGATAATGTTGTAAACTGACCAGGACAGACCTAGTTCATCTGTTAGCATAATCTGGTTTTTTTTGTTTTTGTTCAAATCTGTGAAGCAAGATAATTTCGTAGTCTTCAATATCAAATCAGGTAGTTTACTGTGTAGTAAATTCTGTAGTTCAATTATTCAGCACATGAATATGAATTGTAAAAGGAAAAAAAAAAAAAATTCAGTGGTTCCTAGATCCTATTTTTACAAGTGCCTTCAGCTACAAACTCCAACCCACTTATTCTGGAATAGACCTAATGAAGGTAATGGATGGAACTACTCAAGAATAATGGTTTGGGGTTTATTGCCTAAGGCCCTTTGTACACGAGACACTCCCCCACATGGACACACATCATCCACGTGAGGGAGCATCCTGTGTAAATGTGGGGGGGGAGGAGCCCACTCCTGTGACCACATGCATCCCCACCCACCCACTATGCACAGATAAACCGGTGAAAACGCAGGTTGCTCCATGCAGAGGGATGGGGGGATGGGTGAGCACCCATGTGCACCTGCACACGCGCACCATCCCCGTAGCGGCACACCGACGGACTGCCCACCTCAGCCGTGGCACATTTAAAAAGGGCCTTAATATCATTGGAAATCAGTGGGACCTAAATGTTTTTGAAAATTTTACCTAAAGTGTTGGGCTTTGTTTTCATCAGCTGTATCAAATTATCACGGATACCTTGATATTTAAGTCAGTTTCTTTGACACCTGTTATTTGTTTGTTTTTTAAATAAATAAATATGGAACCGCTCACCTGTTAATATGATTGACCTTATTACTTTGTGGCCTACAATCAAGGATAGCTCCCTGGGGTTGCTCTATATGGCCTACATAGCTTCCTTTTCTCTTGATTTCTTACATTAGGGACCAGCGACTACACTTTGGCCATTTTTAAATGAGACTCAGCCATGCAAGTCCATCCATCCCACGCGCATCCAAACGCGTGTCTGAAGGTGGTGTGGGGGTGCACGCTCCTGTGACGCATGCATCACCCACACATAGCCACTCACGAAGCATCGGAGAAAAATCCAGACTGCTCCGTGCAGGGGAACGCTAAAATACGTGTGGGTAGGGGCGCACGCCGCACACGCATCCCTGGCCCTTTTCAATCCCTTCCCACTCACCCCACGTGGGGGAGCCAGCTGCAGCCATCCCACTCAGCGCACACGAACCCCCTTCCCAGCCGAGTTAGTTTAAAAATGGCCTCTCTCTCTCTAGATCAAATATCTTTAGCATAGCAGTCTGGTATTGCATCTCAAGTGTTGTACACTGTCACTTATGTGTTATTCTTTGGCAAGTTATAACATTTGTGTCATATCTAAGCTGTCTCACATACAGTCTTTGCTACTTACTGGCATTTCTTGGCCACTTTATACTTCCATATCAAGCTGCTGCTTTCTCCAAAAATACTCTGTTCCTCAAGTTCAGTTAACACACTTATCTGTAAAATAGGAGGGTGATGAGCTTGCCATAAATGTGCATAGACAGATCAATGTTTGGGCCTGTAGCTTCCAGGAGTTTTACCTTAATGTTAGTTAAAACAATTCCATTCATTTCACACTGTGTACGTAGACGCTTGGCTTTCACTTTATTAGCCACATAACTAGTTAACTCCCCTCTTAATTCCAGCATCTCTCTTTTTTAAAATGGAACATAACCTAGAATATAAATTTCTCCATTCTTGATTTCTTATGTTAACCAACTTTCAATTATTATAATTCTTTGCGGTTGGTTGACTTCAGTCCATATCATCCATTCATCAAATTTAGGCAGCCTGTTTCTCATATTAACGTGTGTGATTTTCAGTGTCTGAACCTTCAGTTTTACGTATGATTTCTTATCTGGAAATGTGGACCCAGTTTGAGTTCTCTTACTTTGTTGGTAATTAAGAATACAAGACCAGCCTGCTCCTCTCAATCTATGCTCTTCTCAAGCTACGTTATATTTAAAACATGTAGCTTAACTGCATGATTCTTTCATCTCTGAAAATAAATGACTCCTAGCTAAAATCAAAATTAAAATGAGCTGGGTGAACTTTTTTGGAGTCCTGGTCCTGGTTAGTTCTTTAGTTTGTACACTTGTAAAATAAACCCACCCTCCTTCCTCACACTTTGCCTCTACAGCAGTGGAGAAAGGTCAGTCTAGGACGTAAGGGCTACAAGGCCCTGATCCCAAGATATTTGTCCAATACATCATCCCTGACTGCTTCAGCATTGTCCCACTGTCCTCCTCAACCTCACCACACCATACTCCATGCCATTCCGGCACACCCATCCCACATCCAGAAGCACTCCCACTTGCTTGATCATCTCTCCACCATAACTGTTCCTTCCTCACAACCCCACTGATTTCTCCAGCCTCCATCTCGTTGTTTCCCAAAAAACGTCTAGCCTCCATAGTTGCCCTGGAACCTACTTTTAGTCTCCTGTCTTGCCTCAAAACCCAAACTCCTCCATTTTTTCACATTTCACTCTATCCATCTAGATGTTACTCTCCACCTTTATGTTGGGGGAGATGCCTATAGACATGTTCTTTTCAACTTCTTATGTGAGTTGGGAGGATTAATATCTTCCGTCCTCCTTGAACTTTGTCTGATTGCTCTGTGTCCTTCAAAATGGTGGAACGGAACTGCAACCACTCTATGCTGTGGGCTTGATGATGTGTGAAGGAGTACTGTACAACCAGTTGAAATATGTGGGGAGGTGGTGTCATTAAAATTAAGTCTATGATGACACAAAGCAGCCATCACTGAAGGGAGAAATAATACTAGAATAGCAAAGTTATTCCAAGACAGGACAAAGGTGCAACAGAGAATATTTCCTAGCCTCTCTCTATGACATAGACCCAATCTTGCTGCCCATCTCTACTGTTCTATTTTCCATACTCCCTTTACTTAAGTATGTAGAGAATGGCTATCTTCACTGCACTCCCCCCCTCCCCCTTTCTCCACTTTCAGGAGCTCGAGATGAATTTACCATTTTAAATTTTCTGTTAAAAAAAAATAAATCTAAATAAAACATGTAGTTCTCAACTTATCTGCACCTTGAATAAAAATTCTGACACTTCCAACAAGTTTCTAAAGCAACTAAATCATTAATTTAATTTCTACTAGAAATTTCAAATTTAGATTAAATGGATTCATCACTACTATCCTAAAACAAAAGAAAAGAAAATAACAGAGAAACAAGACTCTTTGTTCTGTGTGAAAGAGAATACTTAATCACACATCAGCAAAGAATTAAAAAACATAGCAGTACATGAAAGTATTCTCTTTCTTACTTTACTGGACAAATTAATTACCAGCAATGGTAAAACTACAGAGCTCTGGGAGGGGGGGCAGGTTGTGTGTGTGTTTTTTTTTTAATATCCTAAATATAATAAACAGGAGCTGACACAGCTAAAACACAGTTCCTAAGATCATCTGGCAACATAACAGCAGTTTAGAGGTCTCAGGTTTGATCAGTTTAAGAATCAAGTTACTTCCTAAAAAAGAAAGCTTGTAATTTCCGTGCCATCTACAGACACACTGATGGGAAGGGATCTTTACAAATGCTAAGATGGCTCTTTCTTTCCCCACCCCCAGCCTAAATAAAGGATGTGCTTGGGGCAGTGCAGGCAACCAGTTGTAAATAAGATCCATGCCTATGCTGGTTGGTGAAAACCAACCAGGAGAAACTTGACCCTTTGCTGGCTGGGGTTAGTAAATGACTCTCTGCAGGGGGTAGGGAGCTGGAAACACTCAAAATGGCAATTGTCCGACCAGGGGCAGCTGGTGGGTTTTGATGTTGGAGGGGCACTGGGGCAGTAAGGCCGGTGGGCCTAGGGGCAGAGCCAGGGGGATGGTAGGCCAGTGGCATGGTATAACCCAGCAGCAAGGAGTTCCTAGGGTTAACATCGGATGGAAGAAAACACAGTCTACATGCACATCAAGAAAAAAAATAATAATTTATAAACCCAAAATACAGGGAAACACCCAAAACACTGGCAAAACACTGGCATAACCCAGCAGCAAGGAGTTCCCAGGGTTAACATTGGATGGAAGAGAAAACAGTCTACATGCACATAAAGCTTAAAATAAATAATTTATATAAACCCAAAACACAGGGCCCATCCTTGTAAAGCACCCCAGTCACAGCCTGAGTCCAAGTTTACCACGCACATCCCATTTCCAGCATTTCGAACACAACTCAAATTGCATGACTTGCAGTGACATCTCTCAGGATTTCCAAACCTCAATTTTACCACATTTTACCACATACAGTCCCCCCTGCACTAACCCACTAGTGGGTTGGGTTGGGGGGTTTGTTATGACCCATTTGGAGTTTAAGTGCCTTAATTGTATTTGTTTATATTTGATATTGCATGCTGCCCCAGGCTGCCTAGGCAAGAGGGGGTGGGTTGTCACATTTTTAAAATTTAAATTTAAAAATAAATAAATAAATATGTCCCCTCACAGCCCAAAGTGCCTTCTTGCAAGTTCCATTGTTGCATCACATCCATACACTAAGGGCATGAATAGAGGCATTTTCATTGGCTGCTTCAAAGTTTTGGAACTCCCTTTCCTTGGAGGTTCGCCAAAGCCATAGCCCAAGCGTATTCCGGAGGCAATGTAAGATTTGTTTATTTGGCCAGGCATTTAACTGGCAGGGTTAGGATCTAGGGTGTTTTTAAGGATGTATTATATGTGCTTTTGTGAGTTTTATCTCTGTATTTTGTATGTATGCTTTTCTGATTATGATAGCTGCCTTGAGCCATTAGGGAAGGATGGGATAAAAATCCAAGTAAACAAAAGTATGTAAAGGTGAGGGGATTTTTTTTGCATCCATAAAAATATTTAAAAGTGTTGTTTTTTTACTTCAGAAGAAAAGGACAAACTGTCTCCTGCTGTCAGTGTGTAGTGAATGTCTCCATCCAACATGTTACTGCCAGGTATTTTTAGCACTATGGGAAGGTGGATTTTTACTCATTCTTATACAACAATTTCTCAGTTCATCAAACTGTAATAGATCAGCAACGTAAGTGCATGGGTAAAGTTGTGTGCCAAAATAGCCTATAATAATAGTTTAATTGTTCTTGGCTACGTTCCTTCCTGAAATTGATATTAAACTGAATAACTATGTAATGTTTTTCTTAGCTTATTTGTGCAGGGAGATTCAGTTTTAACAGTGGCATTCACTTCATTTACAGAACTGAGTGTTAGTTACATAGTGGGTGCCTTTAGCTGGAGATCAGCTTCGCTGCTGCCTGTGCCAGCCTGCGTCACCCCCGGGCCGGCCAGTCTATCTAAAGGCAGGGCCAACGGATGTGCAAGCAGAACAGGGTATGCCTGCTCTGGGGCAGCAGGTACTCTAGAAGATCCCAGAGCGCCATCAGCGGAGTGGGTTGGCCAAACCCGGGGCACTGGCCTGGAGCAGAGTTGCTGTCCATCTGTGTGGAGAACCCACACTGCAGCTACACTAATGACCGGGTATTTCCGGGTAACATCATAGAGTTGCGGGCGCAAGCCTAGAGCGTCAGGCGATTGCCTGCAACTCTATGGTGCATGGGGCGCCATGCAGGTGGACCGCCAGCCACGGAAACTGCTGGATCTGTCTAAAACAGACCAGGCGGGGCTGCAAGCGAGTGGATGTTGGGGTGCAGCCCCAGAGGATCTCCGAAGGCAGGCTGCCTCTGCGTCTGCCTGTACCCCCAATGCGTATCGAAAGCAAAATCCAACCCACCTCCTGGGACCAGGAGTGGGGGCCTACAGAACAGACACTCATGCTGGTAATCCCATTCCATCTCAAGATGATGACCTCAGATACCATGCACCATTTGGGTGAGGAGTTTTGGCCATTTGATCTATATCTTCACAAATTCCCACTGTTCCATGGTTCTCCCAACTTGGTCCATCTCCAGTGATGCCCTCTGGATCAGCCTATCAAGCAGCTGTAGGGAGACCACAGTTCTCTTGATGTAGTTAATCTGTGGTCGAGGTCTGCATCATGTTTATTAACTCATTGCTTTGGTATTCAAATTGAACGGTGCTTAATTTCTTGCCATATGCGTTTTGCTAGGTGTGGAAAGAACATTCTCTAAGTTGGGAGGAGATTAATCTTCTAACAGATTTGTTGCTTTGATATTTGACCCTATCATACAGAACTCCTCCACATGCCAAACTCCCACTAACTCCCCACCTTCTGCATGAATGCAGGATCAGGCCCGTTCTCTGTAGTGCTGAAAAGTGTTATAATACAGAAACTCTTCTTACCCTAAAATGCTTTCTCTATTTCTGTCATCTTCTTGCTGTATTTGAAAACACTTAGCTCTTACATCTATGACCACATGCTGAGTTCCTGCCACAGCCAGCGGATGTCCTGCAGTACACGAGCCAGTATGTCAGTTACTTACCTGCTGTATGGCAGAGAATCTCTGACACATCAGACACAACATTAGGGAGAACATTAGTGTTGAGAGAAATGGGAGGTGAGAGAATGCCTTTAAAAAAAAAAAGGCGGTTTAAAATGGCAAAGGGCCGTATAGTTGGCAAGCATTGCAGCAGTGAAAATGGATCGCACTGGTGAAGCAGTGCACCCACACATAGCTGGGGATAGGGAAGGAAAGTTGTGTTTGAGGTGCGGGAGGGGGGAAGGTGTGAGTAGTCAGAGGAGAAGAACAGAAGCAACAGAATTTGTGTGTGCGTGCCATTTCCAAACAATATTTCCATACAATGTTTTTTTGGGGGAGTGGGGTGTGATTAAACCCCAGGGATTTGAATTGTGAATACAACAGCACATTCCATTTAAGTGGCGGCGTGGCGCTAGAGAGGAGGGCTGAGATCAGCACCTCATGTTCACTGTGTTTTCCCAATTGGCAATATTGGGGAAGGTGCAGAGAACACAGGTCCCTGGCTGAGATGCAGTGGGATTCCTGATAAAGCGGGGGATCAAGGGGGTCCAACTAGCTGGGGGACTTTGCTGAAGTGACACGTGTCCAAATTCTCACCCAGTGTCTAGGAGGAGGTTCTTGAAGGAGAGCTGCTATGGTAGGGGGAAAGTTTGGGAGGAGAAAAGTCTGGCGGCAGCAGCTCTGGACAGGGAAGGAGGAAGGAAACAGGAGATAATGACAGGGGATGGTTGCAAGCCAGAGTCTAGGGAATATGCTCACTCTCTTGGTGTGATCTATTTCAGACTGCAGATGCCATCAATTGGCACTTTCTCTATAGGCTCACCCCCATCTTTGTTGCCAAGCCTAAATAAAGTACAACAGTTTCCTCTTCCGCATGCAAATCTCCACAGATGGGGTCTCCCTGGGTTCTTCAGCCCCAAAATGTCATCTTACATTCTTATCTATTCAAGCAGGATTTTCTGACTGGGCTCCTTCAGCCCAGGGTCAGTGAACAGGGTTCCCTCCTCAGTCAAGCTCTACCTGTCTGCCACTCAGGCCCGCAGCCTTCTGCCACTTGATCTGGACTGGAGACCATTTCATGACTGCCACTCAGGGCTTAATTTATGGGTGGGTGGGTGGGTGGGGAGGGAGGGACTTGCCAGGGCTAAGACACAGCAATTAAATGCAAGGGGCGGCTGAGCTCCAGGAAATATTCACAATAAGAGTGTGTGCACCTTGAAGTGTGAAAGATTAGGAAACTACCTATTTTGGCCACTTCATGGTTGGAAACAAAAGTGGGGTGGATGGTTTACTTTGCGTTCATTAATGGTTTCCTGTCCCCACTCCCTGTGCTGGTCACTGTATAGATTAAGACACAAGAACTCCTGTTTTATATCCAGATGTAGAGAGGCAGAGTGGTCAAGTGGTCTGATGGCTAGCTAAGACTAGGGTCCAGTTCCCTACTCTGACAAGTTGTGGCGCAGGGCGCATGACTTTTAGAGCAGGTCTGAGCTCTGGCAATGCATTTATTTCAAATTAAGCACTGACACCACCACCTCCTCCTCCTCTTCCTTTTAGGGTAAGAAACTCTTCTTACCCTCAAATGTTTTCTCTGTTTCTGTCATCTTCTTGCTGTATTTGAAAACATTTAGCTCATACATCTATGACCACATGCTGAGTTCCTGCCACAGCCAGCGGATGTCCTGCAGTACACGAGCCAGTATGTCAGTTACTTACCTGCTGNTTTTTCACTCAGCGTACAATTAGGTTGTGGAATTTACTGCCAGAGGAGGTGGTCAAGGCCAGCAGTATAGCTGAGTTTAAAAGAGGTTTGGACAAGTTTCTGGAAGATAGGTCCATTAGCAGCTATTAGCCAGATAGGATTGGGGAACAAAACCCTTTACTGTTGGGAGCCTGGGGATGACCCACAGGGAATGAATAGAATGGTGACCTGTTGGGTGCTTCTCCCAAGCCCCCGTGATTGGCCACTGTCCGAGACAGGATGCTGGGCTTGATGGACCGTTGGTCTGACCCAGTGTGGCACTTCTTATGTTCTTATGATCAGGCTCTACTATGGGCTCTGTTGAGGTGAGCTCCCTCTGGCGGGAGGGTGTGTGTGCTGTTGACCAGCCGTATGGAATTTTCCTTGGAGATCTCCCTCTGAGCTCAAAGAATGCACTCATAACCACGTCTCCAAGGAGGTTACCAGGCAGGCCACTCACCCTCAACTTCTCCCATTCTGGCCCTTCTTTCAGTTGGTGCATTGATTTACACATGAATTATTATTAAGTATTGATACAGTGCCAGCACTGTACTTGGCACTTAATATAGACAGGGACCCTGACCCGAGGACCTTACAATCTAGGAGAGACGAGGGAGAGAAGAACAGGGGCTAGGGTGGGGGAACAGAGGGAGAGAAGGGGATACATTCACCAGTGCACGTGCTTATTGCTTAGCTTAGTTATAGTTACACAGGACAAGGGGATCTTGGGGAGCTAGGGGAAGCCTGATGGAAGAGGGTAGGTTTTCAGGAGGGATTTGAAAGTTGGGTGGGAGAGCGTTCCAGACGTGGGAGGGCTCTCAGTCTGGGACTCACACTACGAAGACTTCAGCTGCGTGCACACGAGATGGGAACTGCCATCAGCCTAGATCACGGCAAGGGGATCATATGAAGTCCCACTCATGTTCGCAGGGTTTTTGACGTGATTAGCCCATTTCCGCTCAGTGATGGGAGAAAGGGCTGAAAATCCAGCCCTGTCTCCCATCACTGAAATCACGTCACAAGCGGCCTGATCATGTCAAAAACCCTGCAAAGATGAGCAGAACTTCTCATGATCCTCCTGCTGTGATTTCGACTTGCGGCAGCTTCCTCACCCCATCTCGTGTGCAGGCTGCATTCGTGCCTTCTGCTCCAGCGCCTTGGATCTGATTGCTACAATGTGCAGATGTGTGAGTGCACCTGAGTCACTCGGTTTAGCTCATGACCATGAGTCTATACACATGAAAGGGGTTGCCATCTGTCTTGACTTGAATTTACCTGGTACAATATTATGGGAAAGTGTATTTTCTTTTCTTTATCTCTACTGGAGTAGCTGAGATTAATTTCCTCCCATTTTGGTGGCACTATCAGAGGGAGAAGACATCTTCAAATTTGACATTGTTTCTTTTAGAGACATGTATGTGTACAGTATATTAATTGTGAAACTGAACCTACCTTCATAATTGGAGAGATGTATTTATTAATTGAGAAGTAACTAATCTGGTGCTGTATTTGGTGAAGACAATTTCACTTCAACATTCCTTTTTGTACATTTCTTTAATATTTAACCTTTGGAAGTAATGGTTTAAGCAGCAGTATGGAGCATGCGAGTCATTTACAGCTCAAGCTATAGGGTTAATAAAGTGCATGAGGTGCTTACCAGGAAATCTCATCGGAGACCATGACTTTGACTTCACAAAGATGGTGGTTAGAAACAGAGTATTAAATGGCTGTCACTGTAACTGAAAGAGCCAATGTTTCTCTGATTTGGTGGATTGACTCTCTGCCCTCTAATGCCATGAGTTCAAGCTCAGCTGGGAATTGAAACTCATATAAAGATTACAGTGAATTTCATGATCTTGGTTTAACTGGCATTGGAGTCATTCCACTCTGTTACCAAGGGGGGGTGCCTTTTGTGCACAAGAAGCTATAATTTGTCATTTTCACACTGTATACCACCACATCATGCTGCTGACTCAGGAGCAAGCATTGGTGACAAGAAACTTGCTGCTGTTCCAACATAGTCCTTTCCACAGAGTTGCTAGACACCAGTTGTAATAAGTATATACAAAAAGGGACATAAATGGGGCGGGGCGGGGACTGTGATGTTTTGTACTGTGTGCATTTTTGAAAGCTCGGATTTTTTTCTTTCTAGCGTAACAATTTACCCTTATATTATTTTAAACAAAAAGGGTCATATTTAATTCCTGATGTTAACTCTAGTGTCTTGGTTACATTAAGTTCATGTGCCATTTTCTCTCACTAACTCCTCTTTAAAGGAAACGTAGGGTGTTGCCTCTATCAGATGAAAATATAAATGCTAACGTTTGCTTAAGTGGAAAGGCTCATTTGAACGACCAATTTTCTTAGCACTATTTTTTTTTTTTTTAACTTTTAACTAAGATTGCATAGTGATTAATAGTTTAATCTCAGCTGCATTTATTAGTATATCTTAATTTTGCATTCTACATTCTCCAGTGTCACAGAGTTAAAAGTTTCATTTGGACTCACTTTCATTAGAAGATATGGGGTGGTGAGCTGTAAATTATTCACCTCCACGGAGGAGACGACAACATTTATAAATCTATTCTAAGGAAACTGAAGAAAGGCTCCTATCCCTTTACAACAGGCCTTGGAGGTATTCACTTACATGGCAATTTCAATACAGAGAGCTATAGCCAGTAGCTGGCTTCTCACAAGCTGGATACCTGTGTAGCAGGGTGCCCCAAAGCCACGCTCTGTCTGGGAGATCTTCGCTCAGGTATCTGTATTCATACCCCACACATTGCGCCGTCCCCGTAGCTCTGTGTACAGTTCGGTGTGCCCCGTTCTCTAGACACATCCAGTTCCTCGGGTGGGATACTTACAGCCTCCCATCAGCCTCTAAGGCTCGGCAGGCTCAATCCCTTCCATAACCAGCTGAGCCCTCAGCTCAGGAATCCCCCTCTGAGCTGGGCTCTTCTAGAGCCATAGGGTGAAAACAGACATGACGCTAACCACCCTTTAACCACCCTTTGTGGTCAATTATGCATGTTTCAGGGCTGCATAAGGCACCAATACAGCCCTGCAACATGTGTAAATAACCACCAAGGGTGGTCAGCGTCATGTCTGTTTTCACCCATAGTCTGCTTTCCCTGAGTCTCTTCCAGGCTCTCTCCACAGCTACCATTAACCTCCGGCTTCCCACCATAGTTCTCTGTTAACAACTCTCCTCCAGTCTCTCCCCACACCCCTTCTGCAGAGCTGCCATTAAGCTCTTGCCACCCCTAACCCCCCACCCTTCGAGCCCCCAGTTCCCACACTGAGGTCTCAGTTCCATCCACTGAGTTCTGCACTGGCCCCGTGCCACACCCAGCCCAGCTGGCCCCACTCAGGTCATCTCCTAGGATCAACCTCCTTAAAGGGCCAGAGCCATGGCAGGCACTCTGCCCTGCTCCGGGATACAATTTCACCATTCCAATTCCTTTGATTACTATTAGCAGGAGGCTCGTTTCTTTCAAAGTAAATTCTCCTCAGATGTCTGTAACTGTGTATTTGCTGGAAATGTGCCAAACTAGTCAAATGTAATACAGATAATCATCATGGATACGGTGTATGTGTGAGCATGGCTTAGGATCCATAACTTGATCCAGTAAAGTGCCTCATCACTGTCATGTATAATATTGGTGATGGACTCATTCCATAGTTTTTAAAACAAAATGCCGATGTAAAAATATTTCTCCTAGTTGTAGGATAGCTGACAATCCGCTCTTTCAGATTACCCAAGTCATTATGCATGTTTCAATATCTGTGCGTGTTTTTAAACGAGCAAGGCTCAAGAGGAACTGCTGTGGCGCAGCCACTTGGGTGGAGTGCGTGGGGAGGGATTCAAACAGGCGACTCCCATTGTGGCTACCCCGGCCCTGGAGGCAAGCCGCCACACACTCCCTCTGCCACGGACCATGGGGGAGGGGGAAGCACGCTGGGCTGGCCTTTGCCATTGACATGGCTCTGGCATGAGCGCTGAGGAACCCAGACTCCGCAGCGCCCTGGGCAGTTCTTGTGACTTGCACCGTGTCCCCTACCCACAGTGCCTATGAGTGGCAGACCGATCTGCTGGAGGCACTGGCTGCCACAGCTCATACAGGCAGGCACTCTGTGGCTGCCTGTTGCCACAGAGCACTCCAGATTTCCCAGCACTGCTCTGTGAGTGGCCGTGAGTGGATGCTCCGTGGCTCATGGGAACAAGCATCTCCCCCTTCCACCTTCAGACAGGCAGTGGGCTCTGTGGTTCCTTGGTCACGGTGACCATGGGGGTAGCATTTTGTCTAAAAACACCCTGTGACATCAACTATCTGTAGTACATTCTGTGTTATAACCAAGAAATGAATTGCGAGCCAGAACTGTCAGCTCTTGGTGTCGGTAGTTTAAAATCATAACTTCGTTAGTGAATTTATTGAGAGTAGTGGGGTGCAAAAACATTGAAAAAGTTAAATATTAGGCTAAAGTCTTGCAACTGGACTTGTGAAGTTTCAGGATTGCAGCCTTAATAATTTTTATCATCAATAGAAATTAATATTGTGCCTTAAAAATAGAATTAGTCATTTTTATGTGCCCTGTGAGTTGTTTGTAGTTGTTATGTGAGGTAAAAAGTTAACATCAGGTAAAGGTTCTAGTCTTTTTTTAATACTCTATTTGATTAGGTGTTGCAAGATCTATTGCATCCTTAACTTGGTCTACAAACTACCATGGATGACATGAAAAATGCTATTTTAAAACACCTTTGAAGCTCTAGCTTAGAAATTTATTTTTTGATTTAGAGATTCTAGATCAATAGGTTTGTGAGCAGCATATCAGAGAAGCTTAATTTTTTCTAGAAGGCATGACATTATTCTCATAGGACATATTTATTTATTTATTTCGTTAAATTTATTGGCCGCCCCCTCATGCCTATGGCATCTCAGGGCAGCTCACAATATCATAAAAACACAATAATAATAAAATCAACAACAATAAAAAACACCAAACCCACAACGGTTTATAAAACATCACTTAAACCCACTAAAACCCATAACGCACCCTCCCCTCCGAAGGCCTGGGCGAACAGCCAAGTCTTGCAAACTCGTCGAAAGGCCAAGAGGCCAGGGGTCAGGCGAGCCTCCTCCGGGAGGAAGTTCCATAAACGCAGCCCGGCCACTGAGAACGCCCTCTCCATTGTGGCCCCCCATTTTACACAGGGGACCTCCAGAAAGGCGCCCCGGTGGACCGAAGGCTATCGATCACAGTTGCTATAACTTGTTGATTTCTTAAATATTCACTTGACTTGAGACAATAGCAATATTTGAATGAGGAAGGTGAACAATGTAAACACACTGGGATGAGACCATTCAGCTATTTGAAAACTGAAAAGACAGACAGACAGACAGACAACTGTGTATATCGTAGGCCTGCCAGTCCAGCCAATTTGACTCTGGTTTCTAGTGGGAGTCAATGTCCCTAAATTATCTGTCATGTTTTCCTGGTGAAACAAACACAGTGTTGGCTAAGATTGACTGGGTGTAATGCACTATGTATGATCTCCCTTCACTTATATTGTTATATGGGAGAGCCAGTCTGGTGTAGCGGATTAGGTGCTGGACCTGGGAGACCAGGATTCAAATCTCACCCTAGCCAATGTACTCGCTGGATGGCTTTGGGCAAGTCGCTACTCTTTATTGACTTTGGCCGTAAATAAATTTAATTATTGATTATTAATTATTGTCGCTATTCTCGGTCTCAGTTTCCCATCTGTAAAATGGAACTTTGTGTGTGTTTGTCTTTTCCCCTGATCTTTGTTAGATTGTAAGCACACTGTCTCTGCAAATTTATGACTGTAAAGCATTGTGTACACCTAATAGTGCTATAGAAATTATAAGTAGTAGTAGTATATTGTTAGATAAAGGACCTGTGTACACAAAAAAGTTTCTCAACCTTTTTGCTTATGCATCCCCATTTTGAGACATCAGTACATTCCTATGACCAGAGACATAAACAAAGAGAAATACAGCATGTAAAAAAACCAGTCCAGATTTTGACCTCACCTGCACATGCTGTGACCCCATTTGGGGTCCCATCCCACAATTTGGTAGGGAAGACTAGCATAATGGTGATGGGTATTTAGAAGTGACTGATTGAAGGAAAGGCATAAAAAAAGACAAAACAAAACTATGTAAGTGAAACATTCCTGGGCTCCTCACATCTGGGGTGGGGGCATAACAAACTACCTTCTATCTAGTTGGCTTACAGCTCTGATGTACATGGCATAATTCCTGTTGAAGTCAATAAGTCAAATTCTGCTCTGTGACACCAGTGTAAAGCTGGAGTCATCTCAATGACTTTACTTAATCAAACTAACAAAGATGAGAATGGACTTCTACTCATTTATTTATTTATTTGGCAGGGGGTGGGGGGACAGGGACAGGTCTGATATGGGTTGGTGGAAGCCCAGTGATGATCTAAAATAACTAACACCATAAAAGAACAAATTTCTTGCCTGTGTTACGATTTTAACATGGTAGCTTGAAATTGTTTTAAAATTACACCTTTTCAAGGTGTAAACAAGCAGTGTGGATGATAAACCACAGTTGACATCACCATTGAATTGTAAGAACACCTCTCAGAGGGCTAGAGTTATTTTTAAAAAATGTATACTGATATGGAGCTCATTATTTTGCCCCATGGGTGCTCTTCCAATTCAATGGTGATGGCAACAGTGGTTTAGCACTAGCCACATGTGGGGGTACACCCACCCACCCGCACCCAGCCCACCCGCTATCCCACCGTGATGTGGTTGCGCAGGAATGGCACCAGTGCCCGCTGCTCAAAGCCCTGTAGCGGTCCTCGTCATGGGGCAGGTCATATGCTGCTTGTGTGTTTGTGCTTGCCCACAAGTGGCGGCACACTATCTCTGGGCAGATAGTTTGGGTTAAGAGGGCGACACCCTGCATCTTTAGCCTTTCTCTGAGGATGCAGAAAAAGTGTCCAGAAAGATTCATGTATAATTTAATTAAAACTGTCTTAATAATGCAGTTGCAGTGAAGCATTCAATAGGTTGTCATCTGAGATATTTACATTTTTTAAAAACAGAGACTATTTCTTCCAATGTGGAATTGAGAACCAGTGTAGTTTAGTTTTGTTGGATTTGGAACTGTCAAGACCCAGCCTCAAACCTGCACCCTAGATTTGTGGAGGCAGTGGCTTGCCCTGTGGCACCACTGCAGTACACTAGATAGAGGCTTTTGGGTGGATGGTAGGGTTCTTTGGGCCGGTGTGGTCACACACCCCTGGGCATGTGACCTGTCCCAGCTCCATGACCTTCAGCTTCCTGGTTGGCCGCCTGCCTAGATATAAGGCAGATCAGCCTCTACAGGAAGCTGGGTGGATCATCTGTTGCTGTGGTTCCTGTTCCTCCCTGCCTCCTGGTGTTCTCCTGCCTTCCTGGACTGACTCTTCTGCTCTGGGGATTGGATCTGCTTCCCCTGCCTGAGTCTGCTCTGCACCCTGTGCCTGAGTTCCTCTCTGCCTGATTTGGACCCTGTGCCTGAATTCCTGTTTACCTGATTTGGACCCTGTGCCTGAACCCTTCTCTGCTCTGATCTTCACCTTCGGCCTGAACTCCTGTTTATCTGATCCCTGCTTGAACCTTGCAGATCCAGTTCCCCCACCCAGGTGAGTGAGATCTCCTTGCCCTTAGACTTTGCCCTTTTGTCTTCCATGTCTGTGTGTTAGTCCTTGGTAGTAGTCCCATCCCCCCTGCCCCTGCATGTATTTTGTATGGACCTGATTCTGCACTGATGCACCCCAGCACCGATCCTGCACTATTTCTTTATGCCCCAGGCTGGGAATCTGATAGAAACTGGGAGACCTGAGTTAAAATCCCAGCTTAACTGTGAACTCACTGGATAGCCTTGGGCACATCACTGTCTCTCAGCCTCAGTTCCCCATCTGTGAAACAGGAATAATTATGATCTTTCTCACTGTTGTGAACATGGGCTATATAAAGGGTGCAGCCACACAACACACAATGGGAAGACAACCACGTTTTGGGTAGGCTTAACCTACTCTGGGCAGTTGGGCCACGTGATGCAGTGGCCTGCGTGCCTGGCACCCATCAGATGTTCCCCCTGCCCCAGGTGGCTGCTATATGCTGCGTCCTTAGAAAAATTTGGAGGATGCATTGCATAGCATTAACAGCCTTACCCCATATGAGGTAAGGCTGCCAAAGGAGTGACTGTGTGAATGCCAGAGCCCCTTCTGCCTCACCGCACGGCGAGCTCCACAGCTGGACTTTGAGCGGCGGGTACTGTCACCCGTCCCTCTCTGTCATGGCTGGGGTGGGAATTTGGTTGGGGAGGGGAGGAAGTTGGGCAGAGCTGGGTGCCCGCTCCTGGGGCCAGCACCTCGGCCTGCCCTATATTTGGCAGGCTCTCCGACAGTGGCCTGGATGCCATAGGCGGGGTGGGTGGGCTCATCTGACCAGTTCCCCACACTGGCCGCACAATGTGGTGGCTGTGTTTGCCCGCCACAAGGCCATGCTGGGGTTGGGCCCCAGCAGCTTGTGTGGAGACACCCGGGGATTGGAAAGCATTCTGAATACTGGAAATACTATATAACGAATAAGTAAAAATAGTGATTCCCAGTAGACATTTACCAGCTCATGTAGCTAAAACAAATCAAGAAGACTGCTCATGTCACTTCATCGAAGATATTAAATTATTCCTCTCCTTTATTGCTTAATATCAAGTTAATGGCATGAAGAATGTGTTCTTCCTTTGCTTTTGGCATCTTGTGGGTTATTTGCTTTAAAATAGTTATGGTTTATCACAGATGTACATCCCAGCCAGAAATGAAAATGTTATTGAGCCCTATGGTATATAAATGATCACAGATTTTCAAAAGGGAAGGGTTTTTGAAGGTGCCAGTGTATTAAGTTAAAATTTTTGAATTAATAAGATCAAAGATATATCATCTGGGTCAGAGAAGGACCTCAGCAGAAGTGCTTTTTGAAGCCTTTCATTACTGACCTACAAGACTGTGACAAACTTTTATATAATTTTTCAAGGGCACTCCTGATGTTCTGTCAATTAAACTGCCACACAAGCCCTTTTTCTGTGTTGGCCTGTAGCCATTATTGAATACAATTATTAAAATTTAGTTTTAGGAAATACTAGTGTGTGCTGTTTCACTGTGTACCCATTTTTTCCCTTTAAATGGTTTCTCCACACCCAAAGAAGCAGCACAGAAATAGACAGGCTGACTGCTATTGAAAGGTTACCTGTGCATGTTTAGAGGAACATTTGGAGACAGCGCACATCACAAGTATCCTACAGATATTCATTTTCCCCTTTCAAGATATTTAATTCAGAAAGGTCAGGTGTAACCAAAGAGCAGCCATGGGCCAAAAGAAGCACAAAAAGCTCTGCATTTTAAATATATATTTTTTAACAAAATGTCATTTTTTCACTTGTAAGTGCAGCCCACAGAGATTACAGAACAGCAGTCACCGTTTTAAAAGCTCACTTTCTACTGGTTTGAGCTACATTGCCTATATTTAAAAATAAAGAAACTGCTGGATCCAGTGACATCTCTCAGACACCGAATGGACATTTTGAATTTAAGAACTGCATGTGGTATTTCAGCTGAAAGGGAGAACTGATGCATACCCCAATGTTGTGAAAGAACAGAAAATGATTAGATAGCTGGAGCAAGAGATTCGGGGTGTGTCCCAGGATTTGTAGCTGACAACCAGTTCATTTAACTCTTTCATGGGGTTTCATGGGAAGTCACCCCATGAAAGAGTTAAATGAACTGGTTGTGTACATTACATGGGAAGTGGGGGGGGCTGGTGACTTCCGTGAGGGCAATATGTCTTTATCATCCTAGGAACTAGTGCATGGGAATTAGCACACGTAGAAATGTGCTATTCTGCTTTTCTCCCATGAGAACAAGTGAAAACACCCATCCGTTACAACTGGGGACCTGGTTACCCAAGAGAAAGTAAAGTGGAATTGCGTGTTTCTACATGTGCTAATCCCCGTGACAATAAACATGTAATTGCTTTCATGGAAGTTCCCCCCAAGTAGTGTGTGCAAGAGCTTTCAGTTTCAACATAGGTACAAAGGGGTATAAATTGTGCTTCCTTCCTCCCATGGGCTGGTTGGAGGCTTAAGTCATTTGCCTCTGAAGTTGTTCTAAATCCTTGTATGGATGGAGAAGGAATGTGGATTTGTAAAGTCTTATTACCATCTGTATCGATTATCATGATCTACATGGTAACCAATATGGTACTATTGGTCTTGGAGAAAGATTCAGTTTTAATAAATATGTCATATTTGCAGGTAATATTTTGGTAACTGAATATTTAAGTCTTGTTCGTTTTAGTCATCCTCTTACAAAAAAAGTACTATAACTGACTTCCATTCAGATTTTAGACTTAACTGCTAGCAGCATATAAAGACACAGTTTAAACATCTTAATTCTGCTGTCAGATCTGCATCTAGCACCTCTCTTAGGCCGTTTTCAGACGAGTGCGGCGGCGCCCGCGCTTGGTTTTTCAAAAGACCCGGCAGTCCTTTCTACACGTGATGCTGCCGCCGAATACGCGCATGCACGGGCGATGCGCATCCATTTCTGGCCGCGAACTGACCGGGTCGGAAATTGAGGCCGGTCATACGTGACCAGAAATGGATGCGCATCGCCCGCGCATGCGCGTATTCGGCGGCAGCATCACGTGTAGAAAGGACTGCCGGGTCTTTTGAAAAACCAAGCGTGGGCACCGCCGCGCTCGTCTAAAAACGGCCTTGTATTCAATCAGGAATTTTGCATCCAGATTTTTAACTGGTGCCAGAATATTGTGGAACCAAACTGTCCTCTAGAAAGCTGTAATTCTTCTCTGGAGTTTTGAAGAACCAATGGCCAAGTCACCATATGACTTGGGACTATTACATTTATCGTCTCTGTAAACCTGGCCTGAATTTTTACCCTCTGAACCCTCAATACCATCCAAACTGTGCTGAAGGACCTGTATTCTCATGCTGCTTTCTTAACTTGTGTAAGGTTGTGGAAACCAGCTATGGGTAAAAATGTTCAGGCAGCGGGGTAGCTCCCCAGCCCGGGACAGGAAACTGCTGCCACCGCTCCCTGTGTCAGCGAGGGGCACTGAACAAACGGGAGCAACCTGAGTGGGTGGCCCTTGACCCAGGATGCACCTCAATGATTTCCCCAAGGATGCATCCTGGGCCACCTGCCTCTACACCCCAGGGTCATGAGAACAGACGAGTGGGTGAGTCCTGGGATGGAGCAGGTCACCATTACGTCTGTTTTTACCTCGTGATGCCCATGCACCCAAGATCTGCCAATTCTAAGGGTGAAATCAAATGAGATGATAGCCCCGCTGGAGTATGTGTTCAGTCTGTGCAGCCCCCACGTAGCCCCCACTCACATGTTTAGTGCATCCGATTCCAGCCTAATAAACAGGCAGCCCCCTGCATGTCGTTGTGCATCTATACAGCCCCTATGCATGGGTTTAACACAATAAACCTAATACACGGACAGCAATTCTCTCCCCATTCTCCACAGCTCACAGCGACATGTGGACAGGTACAATACATGCACGTGTGGTAGCTGGAGCTGATAGGCAAGGCTAGAATTAATCTCCTATGTGTTTCTAGATTATCTCTACAGATACTGGCTTGAGAGTTTATCAGATTTCAGATTTATTTATTATGAACTAGCCAACTGGCCATTTCAAAATTATACAAATAAATAACATATAGACAACAGGAGTACCAGGGTAGGCAATTACAGGTTTACAGAATCTGCCAGGGAGGCAGTCAACACCCTCAGTTTAGCAGCAGAAACAGCAAAGGCCGCTACTTCCCTTGTTACAGACTCCCTAGAATTGTTCAATAAAAAGCAGAGCAAACATAAAAGGGATTTCAACATAGCAGTTGGAATATTAAGGGTCAAAAACAGCCATGAACGTGCACAGTTATAAAATTGACAAAAAAGTAAATGGCAGGTCCTCTGTCTCAGCAGATCCACATGTACAGATCCTGTCACAGAAATGAATCCCAGAATAATGGCCCTGTACCACCACGGGTTGCATTCGGAGAGCTGTGAAAGCTCTCCTATGCACAGAAGAGGGGAGTGAAGAAATAGAACGGGAACCTTGGGCCCCAGGATCCAGAATTGATATCAGGGAGATGATTGGGAAGCAGCAGCCTTGGATCTTGATGCCTGGAGATCCAGGTCAAAAAGATGCAGCTTAATAAAATGCCTGGCCAACCCCAGTGGAAGCGAGGCCAGATAGTCCCAGGAAAAGCCAAGTGCACAAATGTTCTGTTCCATGCGACCTTTCCAAGTGTTCAGATTGTATTTACTAGTACGCATACCTAATATCTCCCTCAAACAAAGTTGTAAAAGTGTGGAGGCGGGGGAGCATAAAACTTTCAACCAAAAAGAATGCAACATCCAGACGGTCCTAGATGATAGTGATTTATATTCCTCTTTCTGTATGCATAATTGTAGCCATTAGGCCTGGGGGGATTCCAAGGGTTCTTCTCAGCCTTTGTACAGCCTCCAAAGAGGCATGAAAGGATCTCTGCGACCTGAGCGCCATAGCAGACCTGGGAGACTATTTTCGCCTCAAAAACCCTCTGGGCTGGTTGACTAAACAACCCCCCCTCAGATTCGAGAATCTCAGAATCCTTGCGTTGTGGCCAAGGCAGAGCACACTGTATATATTACAGCTAGTTGCTTTTTCCCTGTGTGAATGTGCTGAAAGTGACTTTTTGCTGATGTTTATGGCAGTGTATGGAAGTCATGGATCTGGGTCCCATTGTGTACAAGGTGCAGTCACATTCTATAAACACAGAACGAAAAACAGTGTAGGTGAAATCAGGGGCTCAATCCTGTTCCGGGGCTCCCAGCCCCATCTCTGTATGAGAAGCAAAGCTAGGCTGGGGGTGGGAATCCAGGAGGCAGTTTAGGGAAGCACGGTGGACCTGTCATCCAGTTCCTGCTGGACTCAGTCCGCTCCATAATTGGCAGTCAGGTGGAAGGGCAGCCATTAGATCAGGTGGGAAAGGTGGGCAGGGGTGGCTGGTAGGGATGGGTGGGGGGCGCTGACCTGCCTCCCGCACCCCTAACTTGCTTTCCCCAACTGCAGGCTGCTGCAGTGCCCTAAAACCAGCCCGGCCCTAGCAGAGCCCATGAGTCTTGTGCCTGTCAGAGCACCTGAGCTCCCACTTGCTTCCCTGGGATTTGTGCATGTTCAATGGCAGTTAAAATCAGGTCTATTGCATTTTGGTGACTAATTATGGATTTTAGTACCTGCCTTTGGGTATCCAGGTTTGAAAATGTTGCCATGAGGGAAATTTTCTGTACTTGGTAATGTATTTATTTAAATACATTTCCAATTAAATTTAAATTGAGTAGCCAGAATAAGAAATAATGTACATGTATATAGGTATTATAGCTTGTATAATATATCCCTATCTCCAGGGAAATTCTGTAAATGCAGTAAGGGATCCTAAAAAAAACTGCGGCTTTTTCATAGAAATTCTGTTCCCTATCCTGTCTTATTGAGTAGCTAGGAAACCAAATTTCTTCTTTTATGGTCTCTTAATTCCATTGTTGCTGAACCTTCCTGACTCTTGGTATCTTGCTGACTCTCCCCTCCCCCCTGCCCTCCCCCACAACCTCGCAGCCTGCTGTCCCGCCGCGGTGCCTCTGCCCCGCACTTCCTGTGTTTACCGTTTGTGTCCGTTGCTGCTGTGTCCCGGGGATTTATCCTGCTGCGCCCCAGAACGCTCCTGGCCACATGTGAACACTATAAATGCGAGGACGGGGGGTGGGGGGGGAATAATTAGACAGCAATAAACAGAAGCCTTTATCATGCAGGTGTGCAAATATAGCCTCTTCTACTCACCCACCCCCAGTACATTAACTTGCCATTATCCTCCGTCTGCTCTGTGAACATCGCTGGCTCCAGGACGGGCAGGGAGGGTTCTCTGCTGGCTGTAAAATATCTGGTAAAAGTGTCTAGAGCAGCATTCCCCCCCCCTTTTCTGTATAGTCAACAATTTTGCATAAAAACAAACCAAACCTGCAGTATATCTCTGTTAGGAATTTTGGTGGAGACAAAATAGTTTGAATGCCATCTTTTACTGGACCAACTATTGTTGGTGAAAATGTGCAAGCTTTCGGACCTCACCGGGTCCTTCCTCAGGCAAGTAAGAGTCAGAACTGAAGATCTGAGCAAAGTACAGTGGTTTTATATCATGTAACAGAGGGGGCATGGGGGGAAGAGAAGGGTGATAAATGAGCCCTAGTAACAGAAGGTGAGAACAGGTGGAGATAAGCGATACAAAGGGGAAAAGTGGAAAGGGAGGGTTTGGTGCACTAGAAGATACGGGAAGGTAGTGAGTGAATACGCACTAGAAATAAGGTGTGAGTAGAGCTGTATATAAGCAAAGCAAAGTGGTCCTAGCGCAACCACTCTAGCTCCGATCTCTCAGACGTCCTCCTCAAAGGAAACCTGCACAATACCTTCAGAAGACAGGCCTGGGAACTAAAACACACAAACTTATTTGACACAAAAAACAACGGACTAAAAGAACTAAACTTCTTTAGCCAGTACAAAAACTTGTAAACATCTGACAGTCTACTGCATATTTAACTTCCGTTATCTACTCTTAACATAGTCCTTCATTACTGCTGTGTACCATTTTCTTCCTGCACTAGCCATTAATGTACTTTATAAATCCATTCTTCTGTATCCATTTCTGTAACCTCCTTTTGCGTTCCCCCTTCCCTTTGCACCACACCCATTCCCAGTCTTTTCCTTCTCCAGTCCCCCACCTCCTTGTGTTGCCCTTGTCCATTACACACACATCCCACTGTGCTTTGCTTATGTACAGCTCTACTTACACTTTATTTCTAGTGCTTATTCACTCACTACCTTCCTGTATCTTCTAGTGTACCAAACCCTCCGTTCACACTCTTCCCCTTTGTATTGCTTATTTCCCCCTGTTCTCACCTTCTGTTACTAGGGCTCATTTATCACCCTTCTCCCCCCCCCTTCCTGCCCCCCTTACCCCCCTCCCCCCCAGTTACATGATATATAGCCACTGCACTTTGCTCAGATCTTCAGTTCTGACTCTTACTTGCTTGAGGAAGGACCCTGTGAGGTCTGAAAGCTTCCACATTTCCACCAACGAGAGTTGGTCCAATAAAAGATATCATTCGAACTACTTTGTCTCCACCTCTGTCACTCAGCAGCAACACGGCAACTACACTCTCTCTGGTTAGGAATTTTAGGAGACCTCCATTTATGCCACTGAGCTGCAGCTGCCTTGCAGTATCTGCCAAAATGACCTCTATTCTGACCCAACAAAGCAAAAAGAAATAAAGCCTGACACCCTTTCAAAACCATTGCATCTCCAGGGACACATTCTGTGTTAATAAATTTTGTAGGAATGAGAAATACCTTTGCCACTTTGAAAAGATGGTGACTTTTTAGGAGGAGATTTATCTGGCATGGCTTCTAGCAGTAACAGGAGATTTTCACAGGTTGTTCATCTTCTGCTTCTTTAATAAATGATTATATCCTAAAATTACACATCTTACCACTCCTATTTTACACGGGTGCGTCCGTGTAAAGATGGCCACTTCTGCCTCGCGTTTCTACTCTTTATTGCTAGGAAACTCAAGGAGGAGTTAGTCTTTTGCTCATATTTCTAATTGAGTAATAAAAAAACTGGGGGGAGGGGGGGATTGATTGATTGATTTTATTTTCAAAACCATTTTCTACCCTGCCCCTCCTGCTCCAAGCAGCCTGGGGTGGCTTACAACATTCAAAACATATAAACTCATGAAACCAAATCAATATATTAAAAGAGAAGGCAAAAACCCCAGAAAAACCCACTCCATCCTACGCCCCATCTCCCTCGCCCAAAGCCAGGTGGAACAGCCATGTTTTACACATACGGCAGAAGGAAGGGAGATCCAGGACCACCTGAGTCTCCACCAGGAGGGAGTTCCACAGCCTAAACGCGGCCACTGGGAACGCCCTTTCCATAGTGGCCCACTGGGCCACATGGGGGGACCTTGAGAAGGGTGCTCCCAGCGGACTGCACAGGTTGCTCCAGAGTGTGGTGAGCAGGCGATCCCGCAAATAAGTCAGGCCAAGGCTGAATAGGACTTTATAGGTCAAAATCAACACCTTGAATTGGGCCCAGAAGACTATAGGCAACCAGTGCAGAGCCTGGAGCACTGGTGTAATGTGCTCATGGCGACCCATCCCCATAAGGAGATGGGCCGCCACGTTCTGCACTAGCTACAGTCTCTGGGCCGTCACCCTGGGTAGCCTCATATAAAGCCAGTTGCAATAGTCCAATCTTGAGGTAATGAAAGCATGGGTGATAGTGGCCAGGTCACTATATGAAATATACTGCCGAAGCCGTCGCACCAGATGTAACTGGCGAAACGCACTCCTCACCACAGCCCTCACCTGGAGATCCAGGCGGAGCTGTGGGTCGAGGCCAACAGCCAGACTGCAAACCTTGGAAATCAATGGAGGGTGAACCCCATACCCACTACCATCACCTCCATCTTGTCGGGATTCAACTTCAGTCAGCTCACCCTCATCCAGTCACCAACAGCTGCCAGACATCAGGTAAGCACAAAGACTGCCGGGTCCGGGTTGGATGAAAATGAAAGGTACAGTTGGGTGTCATCAGCATATTGATGACACCGCACCCCATACCATCTCATGACCTCACCAAGTAGCTGCATATACACGTTGAACAGGAGCAGAGACAGAATGGAACCTTGCGGGACGCCACACGTGAAGTCTTGTGGTGATGAATAACAGTCTCTGTGCACCACACGTTGAGTCCTCCTGGCTAGGAAAGAGCGGAACCAATCAAGAACGACCCCGCCCACTCCAGCTTGATCCTGCAAGTGAGTCACCAACATCTCATGGTCAACGGTATCAAAAGCAGCTGATAGATCTAACAGTACAAAAACTTGAACAACCCTGATCTAATTCAAGGCGAAGGTCGTTGACCAAGGACACAAGTGCAGTCTCCGTGCCATAACCTGGACGAAAGCCAGACTACGGGGAATCCAGATAACCCGTGCAGTCTAGATGCCCCTGCAGCTGCTGAGTCACAACCCGCTCAATAACCTTCCCTAAAAAGGGAAACTTAGAGACTGGCTGATAACTGGCGAGGGAATCAATGTCAAGTGATGTTTTTTTGAGCAGAGGCCACACCACCACCTCTTTGAGGCAGCCCAGCACTCTGCCCTCCTGAAGAGAGGCATTGATCACCCCAGCCAACAACGGTCCCACAGTCTCCTGGCTGGCCTAACCAGCCAGGGACGGGCATGGGACAAGTTCACAGAAGGTGGCCCTAAAAGCCCCAAGAACATACCCTTGCCTTGGTAGATGACACTGACTGGAATTGATCCCACGAAACCCGACAAGGCAGGACTTCCACCACCTCTGGTTCACCCATTGCAATAAATGCAGTGTTAAAGTTGTGGTGAATCCGAGCGATTTTCTCTGCAAAGCAATCAACAAACATGTCACAGTGGGCACTGGATGACTCCAGTTCCAGGCAGAGGGAGGGAGGACCGACCAACCCCCTCACCACCCAGAAAAGCTCTCTTGACAAAATTTTGCAGCGGCTATACGGGCAGCAAAAACTCCTTTTTTGCTGTTAGTAGAGCTACAGCATAGACACGTAAACTGGTTCTATGTTGCAATCTGTTAGCTTCAGCACACGAATAGCGCCACCATCGCTCCAGCCGCCACCCTTTCTGCTTCAACAACCTCAGGTCCTCAGTAAACCACGGAGGCCTGAGGAGCCGTCGCCGAGGGAGCGGATGCCTCATAGCTGTCCGGTCGATGACCTCCATCAGCAAAGTGTTCCATAAAGCCACAAGGTCATTGAGCGAAAGTTTGTCATCAGAGGGTAACTCCCCAAGAGCTTTCCAGAACCTCTCAGGTGTTCCATTAGTCTCCTGGGGCGAACCATCCAAATCGGTTCCCCGGGGGCAGACGTGTGCCAGGAGATGTGATTGCAGGAGGTAATAATCCGTCCATGACAAGGGCTCTGCTGACACCTCCCCATCAACGAATCCCCCATTTCAAGGCCGGTGCAAAAAATCAGGTTCAAGTTATGTCCCCATCATGCATTGGGCCGTTGACAATTGGAGACAGGGCCATGGAGGTCATGAACTCACGCTCTGTACCACTGAGACTGGCATCAGTGTGTGTGTTGAAGTCCTCCAAGACTAATGTTTTCGGGGGACGCAACACCACGTCCGATACTAGCTCCATCAAAGAGTGTAAGAATGCTGCCGTACAGGTAGGTGCACGATATACTAGCAGCACCCCCAGTCTGTCCCCTGCCAAGTCAAACACAAGATGGAGGCCTTCTACCCCTGATATGGCCTGCACCGTTTTACCTCCTGACAGACCAAAATCCTTAAAAATAATGGCTACAGCCCCCCGTCCCCCTGACCGAGGCTGATGCTGCACGGAGTACCCGCCAGAACAAGGTCAGCCAAAATAGGCCCTTACTCATCATCCAGCCAAGTCTAACTCCAAGATTAACTCCCGGACTGTAGTGGATTTATTAACTACCGACCTCACATTTAGCAGCATCAGATTCAGGCCAGGGGTCGTCTGATCACGAATCACCTCATCACCTTGTTGGGGGAAAGTGAGAGGAACAGGCAACAAACACCTGACCCATCTCATATATCTCATCACCCCCAAGGGAGCATATCTCCCCTGCCCCAGCCCTGCCCCCCTTCCTCTGTCACCTGGGGCCGGGAGATGACTATCCTTGGGGCAGGGGGGGCGAGCCTTTAGAGAGGCTCCCAGCCCTGAAGCCACATGGAGCTGGCAGACAAGAAAATGAAGGAAAACATTTATGGATGAGGCTTTTTGGAGGATACAGAGTAATTGAAAACAGACTATGTATTCTGGCCTATGAAAGATGAGCTGCCTTCATCTTATTCTCCAGTTCTCAGGGCTGCAGCAGCCAAAAGCAATAAGTAACTTCATCAGATTAAGCAATCTATTTTTTTTTTAAAAAAGATTATTATTGCAGAGCTATGTTGCCTATTTAGGGTTCCTCCAACTGACATTTGAAAACTCCCATTAACTTCAATGTGTGAAAACAGACATGCACGTAACTCCACTTTAACTCCACCGTATCATTTCTTGTGCAGGTTGCAGGGCTGTATCGGAGCCCTATGCAGCCCTGCAACATGCATAAGAAATGTGAAAGCGGTGTTACAGTGGAATTATGGTACATGCCTGTTTTCACCCAATGATACCAGCAACACCATCAAAAACTGAATCTGTCTCATGAAAAATGCAGAGATAGAGGGACTGATCCCGTGTCCTGTCACAACTCTGTGCAACCAACATGTACACGTGTGTGCAAACCGCCCACAATTCCATAGTGGAGACATTGTGCCGCGCAGATCCTGCACAGAGGGGTTTGGCACTGCGGTCATTGTGTGGCTGTCCTGTTGGTCCCAAGGGACAGAAAGACAAAGTGGTTCGAATGATAACTTTTATTGGACCAACTATTGGTGGTGGAAATAAGCAAGTTTTCGCGCCACACAGGACCCTTCCAGATTGACTTGAAAATCATGGAAGTTTACAATTAATAAGCATCAGCTATTTTTCCTACTTGCACTCTGTTTCATGTTTTTCTCCACAATCCTGTGGGGTAGAAACTTACATATAGCTGAAATTACTACGAAATAAAATGACTGCTGGCTCTCAAGCTATAAAAACGAACACAACTTATCCTTAGATTCATGATAAAATCATGAGAGTTGGCAAGACTGAGGATCAGGTCCATAATGTGCTTGCTCGAGAGAGAGAGAGAGAGAGAGAATTAACATAAAGGAAACACTGCTCCAGCTTTTGCATCAAAATCACATCGCTCCATATTTGTTAATTCTACGTCACGTGGAGCAAGGAGCTAAACGCAATTAGTAAAGCTGCAGACTGGAATTTAGCAATCAATCTCTTCCACCCCTCCTCCCTTTAGGTTTGAATTTTCATCTCTATTATTCATAAAATATCCATTCCCTCTCTTCTTCCAAACATGTACCTAGTGTAAATAAAACTTAATTAGGACCATACTTATTTGCTTACATAAAGAATTTAAAAGAAAAAATATACATCTGAGGTCTGCATTTGAGCATCAAACACTCTCCTAATTAAATTGTTCTTTCTGATCTTTCAGATACCCTATTGAGTGTGTTAAACCCTCTACAACAGATTAAAATAAAACTGTGTTCATTTTTTTAAAGACTGAAATTGGTCAGATGGGAAGAAACCCAATCAGCCGGGGATTATTTCTAGCACTACATAAGAAATGCACACTTATCGTCTGTGTAATTAGATTTTAATAAACACTTTTGATTGTTACTCTAAAAAAATATATATACTTTAATGGATAAGTGGTGTCATGTACAACATTGTGTGAGGAGAATTCTTACAAAAACAGTTTGCTTTTTAATTACATTCTGATTATGATAAGTATTTGCTATTTTTCTAAGTAAAGATTAAATTAATGTTATAAATCAATTTTCCAAAACTGATGTATACATATCAGCCAGAACCACAGAGTCTGCTGCTATTAGATTAAGACTTCTCATTTTAATTCAAAATTATAGATACACTTTATTGCAAGCACTGTGAGACCTCCAACTATTTGCTTTAGTTTTATAGTAGTATATATTACATTTAATGAATCATTTGCTAATAACAAATCATTCTTTTTTCTTTTTTCAAATTTTAAAAAGGTGGTTGGAATTATTTTTAATTGTTTGTGTCATGTTAATGTTTCTGTTACGTAGAAACATTGCTTCATAGAAAAAGCATGGCCCACTGAAGGACAGGAACCATAGGGTGTGGGAAGTTTGGTTAAGTCAATTGAAATAATTTGGTTTGGGTAAGCAAGGGAAAACGTGAATGGATCAAAAGCCGGAGGCATCATGTTTTAATGAATCCTTTGATAGCTCAGCAGCTGACAGGTCAGCAGTGGAGCCAAAGGTTTCTGCCCTTTGTCCAGTCCCCATCTTTCCAGCAGGGTAGGGACCTACAGTGTATAAGGAAGTGCAAGATATCATATATTTGCTGAATGTAGGCTTCTAAAATATTTTCCAAATCAGTTTTTCTCAATGATGCTCAGATGGTATGTATCAGAGTACCACCATTGACTTCATTGAAGAGCTACTGATCCAGGTAGAGTGTATAACTATTTGATGATGTTGGGTTTTTTTAAATCCAAGGTTGTCTGAGTGTCCGTTTTAATACAGGATGTTTTTAGAAAGAAAGACAAAGTCCCAGTATATTGTATTGATTAGCAAGCCCCAAATTCATTCCTATTGGATATTATTTATGATGGTAATTTATTAAATACAGAGGGTAGAGCCTGGACTGAAACCAAGATTGACATTAATGCTTAATACTATAATGAGACTTTAATAAGCTAGTAATAGGCAGCTTCACAAAATGAAATGAGCAATGATTACAAACACATAAATCAGTTCCCTGGATCTTAAATACATAAAGTATTAATCTGTATTGATAAAAATAATTGCTTATTTTATGTAGTCCAGATGTAATTATAGATCAAGATAACATTTCCTAATATGGCAATGAAGCCTTTTGAAATTTTAAATGGTGTTTGCAGATATCAAACTATGTTCAGGAAAGACAGAAAGAAAAAAGTTTATTTTATACATTTTAGTCTGGTTCCATATTTTCTTGAGTCTTGTTTTAAATTCTTCTGTATTTACAGTAGAGGTTAGTATGGTTGGGTACCCCATCCGGATTAGCTCTTGGAGTCTAATTTAATTGAGGCAAAACTGAGGCCCTGCACCTGCAAACACTTTTGTGCCTGAGTTACTTTTAGCTGTTCCATTGGGTGTTTTCAGACGTGATGGGGCCAATTGGCCCCGTCACGAAAACAATAGATTCATCCCCCGCCGGGATGACCCCGTCACGCCCTAACAGACATGCCGGGGGATCCCAGCGGGGAATCGGGGAGGGGGCGGGGCCGTGCGGCGCAACGTGCGGCCGCATGGCCCTGCCCCCTCCACGCTCCCCGCCGCCCTCCCTCTGGGGAGACAGGCGGCCGCGGCGGCCAATGCGGCCGCAGCGCTTACTTGCTTTGGCCACAGGCCGGAATCCCTGCAGGGATTCCGGGCCGTGGCCACCTTCCAGAAGTGACGGCGGGGTTCATCACGGCAGGGAATTGCCTTTGCCACGCGGCGGCTGCCGGTCCCGCCACTTCGGCCGCTCGTGTGGCGAAAGTGATTCCCTGCCGTGGTAACATCTGGGGGGGAACATCCGTTCCTCCCAACAGACGTTCCGTGATCACAGCCACCACAGGGAATTAACTGTGGTTGACTGTGATCTCGTAATGTCTGAAAACACCCATTGAATTCAGTGTTTAAACTTCTACATAGGGCTTGTAAGATTGGGGTATCTAGCTGGAAATCCACGCTATACATAACAGAGTGTTGCAGAAATGGCCCTGTGCCCACATGGTATTCTACTATGAGATCAATGGGTGTGAAACCCTTTTTTCCCAATAAGTCAATAGGAAAACTGCCATTGACTTTCAGTGGTGTCAGGATTCAAAATGTGAAACTGATCAGAAATCCAGAAAAGACCGCTAGTAAACTGGGGAATAAGTGGCAGTCAGGTGGTTCTTAATTAAATAAATGTGCTGAATCTGAAAATCTAGGTTGCCAAACTTTGTACCACGTGGTTTGACCACCATCTTCAAAATGGCAGCTGTTTTCCAGTTTTCTTTTGATTGTGTAGAAAATACTACAACTGGTCTTCGTTATGCTAATAGACATATTGTATCCACTCATGCAAGCATTAAGCTGAACTTTCAATTTTTAAAATCTCTTAATAAATTAGTTACACCTATTTTTACCAAGTGGGACAAACTTTTATTTTCATATAGAATTGTGAAGTTCACAATATTGATGATTTCACGACAGGGAAGCGTCTATCAACCGCTTGTTTTCAAGGTGCACTTTATTTTCATGTGCATTTCTTCCATTTGGAATTTTGAAAGGGCATGAGTAAAAATAGCTGAAAATATGTTGTTATAAACACAATATTATTATAAATGCAATGTATATAAAACACCATGTTATAGACACACACAAACCATTTTCTTATTATAGACATAACCAGAAGTTTTCCTATGTAATAGCTCACAACTTGGTCAGCATGCATTGGTCAGTTATGAAGTGCAAGTTCAGTCCGTTGATCTGTTCACACGTGGCTCCTAGGCTACACTTGCAGCGTGGAATACACATGATTCTACTATTGTTCCATTTGCACTGATGCATTCCGCATCCTTTTTTGCATCCACAAAATATAATTTCTTTGCAGGACTATAGAATGGTTTCAGTAGTCATGAGCACAGGTTTCAGTTCTCCATTGTCTAATGTCCATCCCATGTTTTCAGGGCTTGGAATGACAAGAATCGGTATATTTTCCTGGTTCCACACCATATTCTGGTAGTGAACTCTTTTAAAGATGTTGATGCAATGCGTCCTGTATGTGTGGCATTGATTCTGGTTTCTTAATTGTTGTGAACATCATACAGCAAATCTGATTGAGAGACCACATTATCACTAGTGTACCGTTGAACTTGACAGACATACAAATTTCTCAGCGTCGACTAGTTTCTCTAGTGTCAGTTCACCTTCGCCAAAACTCTTTAACAGATGGTGGTGTTTAATAAACACTTTCCACGCTGAAACCTTTGTGGTTGCTGAAGTAGGAATTACTATCACAGCCAGTCAAAGTATGAAAAGGTAACAGTACCGCCTCACAATCAGGTGGTGTTTGTGAACTTCCTGTACATCAGTGTACTTTCTGTTTGCATGTGTTCCTGATTTGATCCAGAGTTTTCTGCAAGCCAAGTATCAAGATATCAGTGTGTCTGCAGGAATTCATGACTGTCATGAGGAACATTGGCTGCGTGTATAACAATGTATGTGTTGCCCTCCTCATGTGAAGCCTTCAGAGGACATCCAACTTGTCATTTGATGGGCTTACCTCCAATGGGTCAACAAATGCTCCGGATATGATGATGCCCTTGTAAATTGATGCCTTTGCAGTTAGCTCCATTGCCAAAATATTTTCCAGGTCTGCTTTGTTATCTGATAATGCCATAAAATTCTTCAAGTTAGTTGGAAGAGGAACATCTCCATGGTCTATCACTTGGTGTATGATTCTGGTGTCCTTTACTCAACACTGTCTGGTGGTTGAACTTTCTTAAGGAGACAATGTTGTACTGATCAAATACAATATCAATTCTTCTGTATGCCTGTCCAGAGTTTAGAACTGATAAAATGAATGCCTGGGCAAGATCTGCATGTCTTTGCACCCAGAGGGACTCCAATGGAAACTATAAGAGCTTGCCCATCAGTTATTATGCATACCTGCTTGTTAATCAGATCATTTTTTTCAGGACAAGCAGCACGTGCTGCTAAGACATCAGCCAGCACCGATTTCTGTTCAGTTCTTAACACAGTACATCATTTATTTGTGCGAGTGACATAGCCACTGGCAGAAGCTCATGTCGTAGCACCTCTGACATATAAACCTGACGTTGTCCTTCATAAGCAGCAACTAGACACCACAGAACACCTGTCTGCTTTAATAATATCTTCTTTTGGGGGTTTATACGAGATTATAAATGCTGGAGTTTTGTAAATGTGTTAACACACTATTCCCCTTTTATGCAGCAAGATCTCGCAGCCTTGTAAGACCCAGACTCTTACAAGACTGCGGGATCTTCCTTCATAAAAAGGGAATATTGTGTTCACACATTACAAAACTCCAGCATTTATAACACCAGGTATTATCTCGAGCACTTATAAGAACCCATTTTGTCATGTGTAAAAGCAGCCTGAGAGTGGAACATTGTGACTTTGGATTAGCCAGAGGCCAACCCCTGTTGAGAGAGACTGGAAACCACTGGGGGTGGCATATATGTGTGTATAAAGACTATGGTGAACATTATATGGATAAAGGACTCTATGAGCTAATTCCCAAGAGACTATTTTGTTTAGTGGGCCTTGATCCCTGTTACTCTGGTTTAACCTGTGGTGGCATTTTTCATTATGTCTGAACAGATCTGTCATGAGGTATTGTCAAAGCAATTGGTGGTAAAGACACATGACCATTTTTTCTTTTGTTAAGAATGACACAAACAGTAGGTGTGTTTGTGTAAAAGTTTGCATGTAGTAGGATGTGAGATGGCAAACTAATGCTTCATTTGGAAGACTTTTTCTTCTCTATGCTTTTACATTTTAAAGTATTTTAACACTGTTATATGAATGTAGGTGTTCACATTTGTAAATATAATTTTGGCCCTTTTTGCACAAAACGCCCTTCCTCCCTCACCTACATGGGTGACTGGATGGGCGAGGGTGGGCGTCCATATGACCGCAGGTGCGGATGGGCAGGGGCGCGTGTTTGCTCCCGTGCTCTACCCATCGCCCACGGATGGAGGTATCGGGGAAAACAGAGGTGCTTCTGCATGTGGAAATCGGTGGAGGTGGGTGTGCATCTGTGTGTCAGGCACACTTGTGCAGGTGCATGTGGGTGTGCGCTGCACACCTGCTTCCAACTCCACCCATCCCCCATGGACTGTAGTGCCTCCGTGGTCCATTTAAAAAGAGCCTTTGAAACATATATCTGAGAAACTAAAAGAGAAAAAAGTCGTAAGACTAATTGGGAGTACATTTAATTTATTGTGAAGGAACTCAGTTAATTAAGACAGATAGTATACCTGTCAAAGGAATGGAATGTCTGAAAATGAAGGCATCTTAAGGTTACCATTGTGCTCAAAGATGAATGTCTGCAACAATAAATTGATATGAAATGGGACCAAAGGAAATATTAAAGTTTTTGTGAATTTGATGTATATCCAGTTTTCTTTCTAACAGCTCGGCACACCTCTGTAGCCTTGTTAAATATATTACGAATAGAAAAACATTAAAATACCTGATTATAACAATTGTGATTTTCATTAGCTGGGTAATGTTACAGTAACTATGGCTGTTGTCACACAAGACACTCTCCACCCACTACTCACCTACCACCCACCCACTATACATATTATAGGGCACCCACAGGGCAACACTGCAGCCCTGCAACATGTGTGGTGGGTGGGTAGTGGGTGGAGATTGTCTTGTGTGAAAAAGGCCTATAAGTAGCTAGTTCTCCTGTGATACAGACTCTTCTTATTAATTACTTAAGAGTAAGGGCTATTATTGCTTAGCAGGATATAGCTATTGTTTCTATGGTTGAGCTAACTAGCAAACTACAAGGCACTGAACCTGACTCTGGGGGTTAGGGATGTAAGCAGTGTCTGTACACTGACCACCTAATGGTGGGATCTACATATTTTAATGAGAATGGGAATATAGGAAAGTGTGTGTACTTCAGGCGCTGGTCAAAAATGTGCCTCCATGCCGTTCTTTTCCCTTGAAGACTACACATTGTTTCACCTCATTAACATATGATAACTAGAATATGTTTCATATCACCATTCCCCATTCCCACTTGGCTTGACATTTTCAGAGTTCTGATGGAGCACTAATAACCTCTCTGAGCTGTGCTCACTCTAATGATGTCCATTCAGTAAATGAGATGTGAGCATTGCCACCACAGTAAATAGTATACCAACAGAGTCGTATCCAATTATTTAAAAAGCTGTTACGGGAATGAAAAGGTAGTGGGTTTTTTTTGTTTTTTTTAAAACAACTAAATGAATAAAAAATACCCATCATCCTGATTTCCAATGGAACTACTTTAATTCCTCAGCTCTTAGGGGTTTTTGGAGGGAGGTGAGGGGGACAGGGTTTGGTTGGTTGGCCTTTTATGTTTGTTTTACCATCTATCCTGTTCTATTCTCCTTGTCTTCAGCATTCTTGGTTCAATAAAATCACTTGTGTAATAGTTTATTCTCTGCCTAAGCTAATCTTTTTCTCCACAACTGAAGGGAACAGTTGCAAAGTTATTTCAGAGTCTTATCTTGAACTACTCATGAATATGCTGCAAATGTCTAAACACACAAGCTGTGGTGGACAAAATGTTGTTAAACAGCATTTTTATCAGCAGAATGTCTGTAGCTTGATAGATGCTAATCAGTTATTCAAGATATGGCCAAGGAAGCAAAATATGATAAGCAGCAAAAGTTTTAAAAGTTTTTCTTTTTCGGCCTCCTCTTTTCCCCAGATACTTAATAATAGATGGTTTAAGAGGGGTTAGAGAACGGGAGAGCAGAACAAACATGTTCACTTTATGGCTAAAGTTTAAGAGAAGAAAGTGAATAATTAAAGCTGCTCCATGAGTTGCTGGAAATGCTAACCAACCATGCCAGCATTTAAACATTGTCTTTTGTATAACAGGACTCGGTCCCTTCTCATTTACAGAGGCCTGATCCAGAACAATGCTGAGCCCTTGGAAATTCCAGATAAGAGAGAGGCCAGTGCTCTTAGGCTTGGATTTACTGGAACTGAATCACAGTGTCCTTGAATGGATGCTGAGGGTGCTCAACTGTTCTCAGTATTCAGCTCCTTCTCCTATCACTTCCAGTCCAATTATAAATCCATGGATTTGTATGAGAATTAGTATTTCTCATTTCAGTGGGGACACGCATCCCCCTGTTCCACCTTCAGATGGACAGTTGGATAAGTGGCTCCTTGGTGGTCATGCATGGTAGCATCTTGTTTAAACACACCCAGGCATGATCAAAGCATGGGGTGATGGTGATTAGCTCCATCGTGTGTAAAAATACCCTATGATGACCTCTTCTCCCCTCTGCTGCAGTCAGAGTGGTACTTGTAATGTCTGACTGATCCAGTCCAGGATCATAGTCAGTATGTTGGAGTGTCTTTTATTAGTGGCATAAAATGAGTAGTCCATCCAGAGTAGTCCATCCCAGTTTTTGGACAGGACTAGGCGGCATGGTGGTGGGAGGGCAGTCTTGAGAGGGGTGGTGTTTTATTTCAATTTGTACTCTTCCCCCCCCCTCTTTTTTTTTTTTTTTTCTGGTTTGGCAATCTGTACCAAATAATGGTGAAAACTGCCTGGAATTATTTCACACAACAATTGTGGGGTGTTTTTCATTTTGTGTCTTCTAAACATTATGTGAAATACCTCAGATATGCCTTCCAAATAATACCTCAACTAAAAGAGAATAATTCAAGGAAAATGGCAGATGTGCCCACTTCCAGTCCATGATATGGTATTCAGCTCAACTCCTGATCCTCCATCACTGTATCCAACTCAGTTTGGTTGGACACATGATGAAAAAACAAAATGTTTGGTTCAAGTTGGAATTCCAAACAATGGGTGTTTTCAGACGTGACGGGGCCAATTGGCCCCGTCACGAAATCAATGAATTCATCCCCCGCCGGGATGACCCGTAACTCCCTAACAGACGTGCCGGGGGATCCCGGAGGGGAATCGAGGAGGGGGCGGGGCCACACGGCACAACATGCGGCCGCATGGCCCCGCCCCCTCCACGCCGCCCGCCCTCTGGAGAGACGGGCGGCCGCCACAGCCAATGCTGCCGCAGCGCTCACCCGCTATGGCCACGGGCCGGAATCCCTGCAGGGATTCCGGGCCGTGGCTGCCGTCCAGACGTGACGGTGGGGGTCACCATGGTGGGGAATCGCCTTCACCACGCGACGGCCTCCGGTCTCGCCGCTTCAGCCGCTCGTGTGGTGAATGTGATTCCCCGCCGTGGTAACATCTGGGAACAGACGTTACGTGGTCCAAGCCACCACAGGGAATTGACTGTGGTTGACATTGACCACGTAACGTCTGAAAATACCCAATGTATCTCCTGCTCTGAAATAAATCATAGAACTCATCAAATGTAGCTGTAGTTCTACTCAGCCTCGTGGTACCAACAGTTGTAGCTGTGCTGCAGCTAAATATAATGTACAATTGTTTGCCCTTGCCAGGGAAAGCATGACATCTGCTGTAATGAGCACACACTTGCAGTAGCAGATGCAACATCAGAAGAGGATGAAGAAGATGAAATTGTTCAGCTTTAATATGTATATATTCCACTTGTCTGGACTCTGCTGTCTTCGCCTTCAACTCACCCCTTTCTTCCACCCTTGACTTCCTTGGTCCCCTCTCATGCCTATCCATTGTATAAACCCCTGTCCTTGGCTCACCCCAACTATTCACCACCTCCAATCCTGCTCTTGAGCCTCCCAAGTGCCTCTGGTGGAAATCTCATTAGGTTGCTGACTTCATCCACTACAAGTTTGCTCTTTCTGCATTTGGTGATGTCCTTTCCCTGGCCAAAGACAACTCCACGTTACTCCACGTTAATCGAAACTCAGTCTCACAACCCCCGCCATCTCTTTTTGACATTTGCTTCCCTTCTGAAGCCTCCCCCACCTTGATCCCATTCCCTCTCATCTCCTAATGGCAATTGCCCCCGCCGCTGCACATTTTCAATCTCTCCATCTCTATTGGGTCATTTCCACTTGCTTTCAAACATGCCACTGTCTCTCCTATCCTTAAGAAGGCCACTCTTGACCCCTCTAACCCTTCCAGCTATTGCCCCATTTCACTCCTACCATTTGCTTCCAAGCTCCTGGAGTGGGTGGTCTACATGCACTGTCTTGATTTCCTCTCTTCAAAATTCCTCCCTTAACCCCCTTCAATTGGGCTTCTGCCCTCTCTATTCAACTGAGACTGCCCTCACCAAAATCACTGATGACTAGGAGTGGGACCCCAGTCCAATACTGGATACCAGATTTACCAGATTCCGGTTTCCAAAAAAAACCCGGATTCCCGGATTAAATCCGGTATACCGGTACCGGATTTATTCCATTGATTTCAATGGGGCACTGTGTCCCCATTGAAATCAATGGAATAAAAAAAAAATCTCCCCCCTCCCCCAACCAGGCTGCGCGGGTGGAAGGGGGGACACCCCCCACCCACCCTGCCCAGCCTGAATTTAAAAAAAAAAATTCCCCTCCGCAAGTTCAACCCAGAGCCCCCCCGCCAGCACCCGCGGCCGCGGTGTCCCAGCAGCAGCTGGTAAGTATTAGACCTGATCCCTACAGCGTATCTGAAGCAGGCAGCCACAGCCGGTGCTGAGGCCGCCGGACCGCCGCCGCCACCCGGAGCTGAACTGAAGGTAGGATCCTGGGGGAACTTGTACAGTAGGGTGATCCCTGGGTGTGTGTGTGTTTAAACCCCCCCCCCCCCCAGGGATCAGGTCTAATACTTACCGGCTGCTGCTGGGACGCCGCGGCCGCGGGTGCTGGGGGGGGCGGCTCTGGGTTGAACTTGCGGAGGGGAATTTTTTTTTTAAAATCCAGGCTGGGCAGGGTGGGTGGGTGGTGTCCCCCCTTCCACCCGCGCAGCCTGGACTCGGGGAGGTTTTTGGTGGTTTTTTTTTACATTGCGGCCATTCATTTAAATGGCCGCAATGTAAAAAAAAAATCCGGTACCGGAAATCCGGTAACCGGACCGGATATACCGGGTTAAATCCGATAATGCCGGTACACCCAGTACCGGCATTATCGGATACCGGATATACCGGTAGGCCCAACCCTACTGATGACCTTCCCTTAGCCAAGTCTAAGGGCCTCTACACCATTCTTGTGCTCCTCTGTCTCTCTGCTGCCTTTGACACCGTCAACCATGGCTGCCTCCTAGATTCGCTAAGTTCCCTTGGTTTCTGGGACTCTGTTCTCAACTAGTTCTCTTTGTATGTTTCGAACTGCTCCTTCAACCTTTTGCTGGTACCTCCTCTACATCGCTTTCCCTCTCTGGGAGTTCCCCAAGGCTCTTTCCTGGGCCCCCTTCTCTTCTCCCTTTACACTCTCTCTGGGTAAACTCACTGAATCTCATGGCTTCCAGTACCACCTTGTATACTGATGACACGCAACTCTGTCTCTCCAGTCCTGTGCTCTCCTCCTCCATCCAGCCACATATTGCTGACTGTCTCTCTGACATCTCTGCTTGGACGTCTCACCACCGATTCAAGCTTAATATGGCCAAGGCCGAACTCCTCATCTTCCCCTAAAAACGTTCCCCTTCTACTTCCCTCTCAGTTTCCATTGAGCGTGTCACCATCCAGCCTGCCCCTCAGGTGGATAGCCTGGGATTTATTTTTGACTCCTCCCTCTCCTTTACGCCTCAGATTCAGGCTGTTGCCAAGTCCTACCACTTGGCCCTGTGTAATATTGCTAAAATCTGGCCCAACCCTAGTCCATGCTCTAGTCATCTCCGCCTTGACTACTGTAACTTCTTCCTCACTGGTGTCCCCTGCTCTGATCTCACCCCCTCATCTCCGTTCAATGCTCTGCTGCCAAAATCATCCACCTCGCCCGTCGCTTTGACCACGTTCAGCCCATCCTCTCCGCCTTACACTGGCTCCCTCTATGGGAACACATTCAGCACAAGCGCCTGGTCTTTACCTTCAAGGCTCTTTATGGCCTTGCTCCCCCATATCTCTTCCCTCTTGTATCCCATCACATTCCTGCCTGGGAGGGTGGCTCCTCTTCTGCTCCCATCCTCACCTGCTTGCGACTCCCTTGCTCCTCTAAATGTCTTTGACCCTTCTCTCTTGCTGCCCCCCATGCCTGGAACTCCCTCCCTGGATACATTTGTTCTTCTCCCTCCCTCCCAACTTTCAAGTCCCTCCTGAAAACCTACATCTTCTCTCAGGCTTTCCCTGGTCATGAGTCAAAAGGCTTGTCATGAGCCTTGGGGGATCAATTCCTGTCAGAACCACTCACTCTGGGTGTATCAGGTTGTCCACCAGGTGTTGATGGTTTCAGAGCAGCAAGGTTATCATGTTGACCCACCCTTGATGGCTTATTGTGGTTTTGTCCAGAGAGAGTAATACCTAATTGCTTCTTCTTAAATCCATCAACCAGCAATTCCAGGCATCTGGGCTTGTTGTGCAGGTTTTCTCTGGGCCTCTTAGCTCTAATGTGTCCATGGGGGTCTCCTTCTCCTCCACTCCTTTAGCAGTTTTTAATACAAAGTCTGCTCTCTAAATAATACAGTTTGTAGTCTTTAGGCCTAGCTCCTTTCTATCTTCCTTTCTTCATGGCCGGACAGTGTAAGATATTAATATAAAAACTGGTTCTATAACATAACCTGCATAAGAGACAAAGTTTTAGTATGCCAAGATTCTCTCATGGGCACATGAAACAGTTCCTCCCTGGTATGGTTCTTTGGCTGTGGCTTAGTGATCCCAAACTGATTCGCTGGTTTCTTGTGCCTCATTCACACTAACAATAGGAGGGACATGGCCAGTGGCTGTTTAGATTAAAATACCCCACCCTAGGTTTTTGACTCTACTAACGGTGGAAACACAAAGTTCTGCTCCTGCCTTCTTCCCAGGCTTGGATGATCATAGGTATCCTATAGTAAGGAATGCTCAGCCTGTGATCTGGTGTCACCTCATTTATAGACTTGGTTACAAATTGTTTGCCATAATGAGACATCAGAATCAACAACAAAAATTTCCCTGCAGAATCAACAACAAATGGAAATTTTCAGCCTGTGGAAAGATGGCTTGTGAAATCAACATCTATGGGGTGTGTGTGTGTGTGTGTGTGTGTGTGTGTGTCCCTCTTATCACTTCTGAGCCCATAGGCTGATTTCAGCCAAATTTGACATAGAGGCAGAAGGCCCCAATATAAGTAAGTTTCATAAGTGCACCTGGAGGGTAATGATGTCCCCTTTTGTAGTTTAACAATCTCATTGGCTTTCATGGAACATTGCTGCTCTCTTAGGATACCAAACTTTGTTAGTTTAGGTTCTTGCTGTGAGAAACTACTTGTTTTAGGGACTGCCAGCATACCAAAGCCTTCAAATTCTGGGGGAGGGACGTAATGTGGATTCCCTCTGAACACACCACGTACAATTCTTACTTAGGGTGTACCAATATGGGTACTTGGAACATGCACTTGCAAACTAGGGCAGTTAAAGCCCTGAGTACTGTGTGAGCTCTAAATAGGGCAATAATTGTATCCAGGGGAGTCCTGTTGTCCACTTTTTTGAGGGTCTACCGTGGAAAGGTACCTGCGTCAGTGGCCTTTGGTCTTGAAATAATTCCATACCCCAACATAGACGTTTTAGAGAGGTTTCAAAACCTCTTTTTGCATCATGTGTTGCAAGTAGGAAAGTCTGTCCCTGGTGCTGTTCTAAGGTCTGAGACAGGTTTTGAGTCTATAGCTGTCTATGTCCAGAAGAACTATATAAGATATTGGCTTAGACTTTTAGCCCAGTGTGATTCGGAGCTTTCACTTTAATGCCTTAGGGAGGAGCTCCTCTACCCTGATCCACGGATGTGTCCCTGGCTAATTTATCTGGATGTATTGCTTAAAAAAATGGGCTTTTATTTTGATCACTTCCTGGGGCAGGGAGAGTCTGACTAGGACCAGAGATAATGCTTATCAAAACGACCTAAGTGTTTTGCAACAGTGGAAGGTAGCCCCATGGTTGGGCCAAGTCAAGATCAACTGTTCTTTTGAACCTTATCTGGATGCAATCTTAGATAGGAGGCTTCGACGTTCCTATTCACTCTTTCGATTCTAGCTAATTCAGACTCCTGTTCTTGAGGGCAGGTATAAGAAGACCAAATATAATTTGGGAATTTGTTCCTGCAGTCTAGCGGAAATTGAAACTGCAGAACATTTTGTATTACGGTGCCCTTATTATGGTAAATTGCGTGCAACCTGGGTCTTTCCGCTGTTAGACACTATTTACCAACCGGATATAGCCCAGTGTTATAAACATCTTCTTATTCTAACAGACAAGACAAATTTGGTAGCATTAGCAACCTTTATTTGGCTAGCTTCTAAACGAAGGGTTGAAATTAAATCTAAATTAAGAGCCCTCAAATAGACTGATATCAATTAATTACTTGCTAGCATAAGATGTTGGTTGTTGTGCCAAACAAATGATTCGTGGAATTTTTGCCAAATATATTTCTATTATGGAAGTTGGGTTTCTTGTTTTTGGCAAATTGGCCTGTATAATAATTATTTTCAAATCCAAATTTATTTGTTAATTTGATACTGTGAAATTATGGAATCTTGTTTTTAAATTTATTGTAATTTTTGTATTACCATTTGCTTGTTTTTGGCAAATTGATGTGTTACAGTAATTATCTTGAAATTCAAATTTATTTGTTAATTTGATATTGTGGAATTACGGAATTGTGGAACTATGGAATTTTGTTAAAACTTATTGTAAATTTTTGTATTATTTTTATCTTATGTCTTATGCTGTACTAGGCTATGGCGAAAGCCAATGCTAAATAAACTAAACTAAACTACTTAGGGGGAAACAAAGAAGATGACAGCCTGCTGCAGGCTGGGTTCAGCCGATGCAGCTCCCACTCTCATGTTGAGTGTGTCCAGCCAAATAAATGGACAGCCCTATGCATGTATTTCATGTGCTTGCCGGCAGCCCCCACTTGCAGCACCAGCAAGAGTGAGGTAGGGGTAGGAAGTGGTCATTCCTCAGAACGCTAGGCTTTTCAACCGCAACTCTGTGGTGCTGGTGGACCTATATGCACAGAGGTGCTGCATGCAACCTAATTGACGGAACAGGGACATGTGGGTGCATATTAACCTGTATTCGTCTGTGCGATGGACTTCACATACTCTGAGTGGGGGCTACATGTCCGATGGGTGGCGGCCACGTGGCTTGTGGGAGCGGCTCAAACTTAATGAGTGAGCAGATGAACAGCCACCTGTTGTGGGCTACTGTCTTGTTTAACACCCTTAGGTAAAACCCTACTTTCAGCAGATGCTTTCTGATGTGCCAGTTTAATGTGGCACAGCACAGCCTGACTTGTGCCTGTCGCATCTTCTTAACTAAAAGACAATATTATTCAAATCAGCGGGTGAACTGGATTTGGGTTACAGTGTCAATAGTTATGAATATAAGTTAGAGAGCACCTATTGCCATTTTAGCAGGTGTAGGGAAAGTAGGTTAACCAATAACCACAGTGCTCAGCTGTCCAGTTGAACTTCTCAGCATTTCTAGCTTATAGGGAGAAGCAAACTTAGAGGTAATTTTTGTGTTTGTTAAATATGGGGAACAAAACAATTTCTGTCAGTCAGTGGGTTGATATCTCTTTTGGGAACACAGCTGTTCTCTGCAACCTCTGGCTGCTTATGACAGCAAATTCTTCTATTAAATATTTCAATGCTAATGTAATTGTATGAGTATAGCAAATACTTGATATTTAAAAATTAAAATTCCCTGTTTTACATCATGTTTTTAATGGTTAAACAGCATTTTACTTACCAAGCCCGGCTCCAAAGGAAGGGGGAACTTTAAAAGCTTCCTTAAATTTATGTTTCAATAAAGGAGTCTTCACCTTTTTAAACAACAACAAAAAGTATTCTACAATTTTTAAATCTATCTCTGCTGCCAAACTGGCTGCTTTATTCAACAATAAATTGAATACAAAAGTTCCCCAAGGCGGGAAGACAGAACACCAACCTCTGAAAGTCTGGCAGCTTAATTGACATTTGGTGGCAGCCTTAGGCAGAAGTTAATTTCTACCTTGGTTATATATACATACATTTCCCCAAAAAAATTTCATAAAGCATTCAGGTTAGATTTCAGATAGATTAAGACTAACTCCTGTTGTAGTTCTTGGGTACACTTGTCAGAATGACACAAAGCTATTTTGGTTTATGACTGAAGGATTTCCTGACAATTAATAAAATGTCAGACCTCTAGAAATAGTATGGTTCATCCTACTTACATGGATTTCTGAAACGTTATTTGTATTAAATTTTCATCCGGTAGATATAAAAATGGCTTGGAGGTCAATGCTATGCATTCTAATAAGAAACAAACTAGGGCCTGATTCTGCAAACCATTATCAGGTATGTATCTTCTTGGCCTCTGTGATGCTACTTGTGGCAGTAATTGTCGGGCAACTTCTCCAGAATTATTCCATTGAGAGTGGTTGTAATTTATTCTCCCGGTGTTCAAAAGAGTTACATTGCTATTGTACTAGGTCTGCCAGACTCATACATGGGTCCAGAGTGAGTAGTTGCAGAATCTAGGACCAAGGTAAGTTATTGCAGGATTAGGGTGGACTCAGTAAGTCCAAGCAGAATCAGGGTCAACCAGAATATCTTTATCTGCACAGGGATATTATGGCTCCTTGATGACAAGATCTGGGTCGCAAAAGCTTGCTCTTACAAATGACTCAGAAAGCTGTGAAGCTCAGGGGTTGACCCTACGGGGTGGGATAGTGTAAGACCCCGGGCCTAAAAATTGTGCCCATGGACCCTGATGCTGGTGCCTGGCATCTGTGCACCACCAGGGAAGCCAGGCTTAGATCCTTGTTTACCCTTCAGGTGGGATGGTCTGATGAGGTCTCCACCACTGATGTCCTGATTGGTCCCTGTCTGGGTCTGCTCACTATTTAAGCCATGTGACTGCAAGCAGGAGGCAGATAGAGTAACAAATAGGCCACAGTGTCTCTACTTGGATTTCTGCCTCCTGACTTGGATTCCTCACCTATCTCCACTTTTCGTTCTGTGATTCCTGCTCAAGACAGGCAGCTAGTCCAAACAGACAATCCAAGAACATAATTAAAGTTCGTACCAAGGTCAAGCCTAAAGAAGCGGTCCAGATGGGTGGATCAGGTGGGAGCTGGTTCACCAAAGCAGTGTGCAGGCAATAAAGATTGGGAGTGGAGAGCTGGTGTTCAGGAGTGCAGAGCCAGGGATCAGGAGTGAAGGAGCAGAGGTCATGAATCAGGAAGGACAGGAAACCAGGAATTAATGGTACAAAGAGTAGGAACCACAGAACAAGAGGAATCCAAGTCGGGAAGCAGCAATCGGGACATGGAAGGTAGAGACCACACCAGGCCATTCCAGTTAAGAAGTAAAGTCAATTGGACCAGGACAAGGGCCTAAGCCTGGTCTCCCTGGTGGTGCACAAGAACTGGCCACAGGCATCAAGTTCCAAAGGGCACTAGACACTATTCCACCCCTTAAGGGTGACCCACAGGCACCTCTCAATGGCTTTCTGGACTGTTTGGAAGGGCATCGTTTTGCAACTCAGATCTCATCGTCAAGGAGTCATAATATCCCAGGTGGGTTCCCCTGTGCAGACAAAGGTTTGTGGCCCAAGGTCCAGCTCAGGCTCCTCATTGTCCTCAGACAAGAGGTCCCATGGCTGCAGGTCCTCAGAAATTCATAGGCAGTGTTGCAGCAGGTGCCCACTGGGGTGCAGCTGAGACCGGCTCAGAGGCAAAGGCAGATATAACTTGAATAGACAGGCCTGGCGAGTGATACCAGAGGCAGGCAGGGACACAAGGACAGGAGCTAAAAGTAGGCGACTGCGAGGCAAGAGCAGGGCCTGTCCAAGGTTTCATCAGCCTCCCAGGGCAATAGGATATCAAATGATCATACCCACCACTACAGTAATAGTGTCCTTGAATCCAGTGGCTCTCCATTTCATCTGATGGTAATCCGCATCATATTACTCCTCTTTGCATGGGCTCTGGAGGGTCTAAGGAACCAGGGATGTGATCAACAGCCAGGGCGCAACAGGCTGCGGTTGCTGGTCAGGAGAGGATGCTGAGGACACAAACACATATACCACCACCACCCCACTTTCCTTCGTGATACTCTCTGAGGTGTTGATCTATTATCAGATAAGGGATGATAAAAGCACCAACTAGGACGGTGTCTGTACCCCAGCCAGTTCATCTTTGATGGCATCAGATAATCTTCATCTGAAATGGAAGAGCTGCACTGCCTCATTCCAGCTGATGTTGGCTATCAGCCGGCAAAACTCGGTCATGTTTGTGGCAAGAGACCCACTGCCCTGCCAGAGATTCTGAATGGCTGCGTCTGCTGTGTGGGTGTATTGAAGTGGAAAGCTGAGGTCAATGGGACTACTCTGGAGTAAGTGGTTTGAAATATTGCAGCCTGTGGCCCTTTTTACATGAGACAGATCTGCGTGGGCATGAGTGGTACCGTCGTCTGCAAATCCCATGGCCAGTGAGTGGGGGTGCGCGCACGCTCCCGTGAAACACGCATCCCCACTCACCCTCCACGCATGGAGCAACCGAGGAAAACGGAGGTTGCTCCGGTTGTGGGGCTGCATGGGAGGTGGGTGTGCACCAGCAACCACGCGCTGCCCACACTGTGGCACGCACACACACCTACCCCCTATGCAGCTGTAAAAAAGGGGCCCTTTTTACACAGGCCACGGCTGTGTGGGGGATGGGGTGCCTGCCGCAGCATGGGTGGCATGTGGGTGCCCGGTGCACACGGGTGCGCTCCTACCCCCCGCCACGCATCCCACATATCCCCACGCACGGAGCAACCTCCATTTCCCCCAGTTGCTCCGTGTGTTGGGGGTAAGTGGGGATGCGTGTTTTGCGGGAGCATGGACGCACCCCCAATCACCAGCGGTGGGATTTACATGATGTACCACTAATGCCCACGCAGATCTGCTGTGTTACTGTCTCGTGTAAAAAGGACCAGGTTCTATGTAAGCAACACTTACTTATAATCATGGATGGTAGTCTAAAGTTTCTGAGTTAAGTCATAAAAATTATTTATAAGTACTTGATAAATTTATATCCTTACTTTCACTTTAAAACCAATAAACAAGAGGCTTTACATGTCTAAGGCTACTCTCTATAATAGCTGCTAGGTAAGCAGAATAATCTACGTAAACAGAATAAATTATAATTTCATGATATGACAAGTATGGTATCTCTTAAAATAAGTGATCCAGATCTCAGCTCAGCATAAATCAATTATGGTCTACATAAGCTGTTGATCATCATCTATATCATAATTAAGGTGTTAGTTTATGGGTCCTAGCCTTTATTTATATGTGTCCCATACAGACTGCAATGTGCTATTTGTATTACGGAAACATTACAATATTCATGATTATTTTGGGGTCCTAGAAGAGGGTACTTCGGGCCATTAAAAAACTTATGAGGAGCTGTTAAGTCTATCGGATGAAGCCCAAATCAAAGCGGTGTCAATGTTTTTATTAATTGTGAATCGAGAGTGTTTGTTTAATCTATTGAAATTTGTTTAATCTATTGGGTATGACATTGCTTTCTGTGGTTGTATATACCGGGATTCGTTTTCCCGTTCTGATTTTAGTTGATTTTTTAGTTATATACTTTTCTGTTCAATGTATTGTGAATAGCAGACACCTGCTGAACCAATAAAATCTTTTAAGTTTAAGATTATTTTAGGGCTAAACCTCTCTATCTAATATGAATAGGACTAGGACACATACCACCTACAGGATCGTATGAAGGTGAAAATCATAAACTCAGATGGGATCTAAGTTTTATATCTACAAATATGAACGGTCTTTCCTAAGGGAATACTGAGCTCCCAGCATAACAGTGGGGAAATCGGACCAAATACACACATCGAATATTAAATGCTGTACAGGTGGCAGCAAGTAACCAACTTCGGTTTAAAGCGGAAATGGGAGCTAATTTGCTACCCATGGGTAATACCCAAAATCCCAGGTAGCCTGTTACCCAAAATATCAAATATTACCATTACCAAGTTACCAATTTTCTGTTTTACCGACTGATTTATGACCCATTATGACTTGCTGTTTCACTGATTTTAATGTGTTTCTAAATGCTCTCAACCATTTTCTTACTCCCAACCTTTTCTTGGTACCTGACGAAAACAGAAAATCTTTAACAAAAAATCAAAAATTTGGTAATGGAAACAGTATTTCAATAAGCCAAGCAATGAGTTGGGCAATAGTCACTTACCAATTAGTACCCAATGTTGTTGCGTCGAGTGGATACTGTAATTTTGCCAGTATACCTGTTTTGTATGGGTATCTGTTTCAGCTGTACTTCTGTTGTTTAACCAGCCAAATTTCAAATGTTTGTGTGAAAACAAACTGGACAGTAGGAGTGTTAACCAGCGGTAGCCCAGATTGTGGCCTTCTTGGGGAGCCTGGGGAACCAGCTCGCCACCATCTCATTTGTTTTCGTCCTTTGTCATTGTCCAGAATATGTTCCAGGTAATAAGCAGGCAGCTCCTCTTTATGATATGGATGTTTATTTTTTAGTTGTTCTTTTCTAAGAACTTCCAGTCTCTCTCAAACTTCCCTTGTTCCAACAGGAACATAACCACCAACTCATCTGAATAAAATACCATAATAATATGGTATCCCCCCCCTGCCCCCAAAATCCTTAAACTAAACTATTGAACTGATACCAACATTTCTACTCCCTGCTTTTCTTTACGAGGATAGAAGTAATATCCAGGGAGAAGTCTCAAAGGGAATCTGTCTTTGGGGTTCTCCAGAATTTTGTTTTTGATTAAGGTTACCTAATAAATGTAGGCCTGAAATGAACAAAATCTCAGTGAGTGCAGTTTTCATCGGAAGCAGGACATTTGCCGAGATTCACATGATGCAGAAACTTACTGGTTATCCTGATGTTTTTGTCATTTTCCATTATTTTTCACAAGTTGAATGGGGCTGCGATGGGCCAATTCCAAGCCCCGCGTGTGCTCTGCATGGACCCAGGGGACTGTGGATATGAAACGTGCCAGCTCAATGGTGGGAAAGTGGTGTAATTTTTTTTAAAATTTAATTTCAGTTTGTATCCCACCCTTTCCCTTAGGCTCGGGGTGGCTACATTTCAACTTATTAACTCAACTAGTTATCCTCACAACAACCCCCTGAGGTAGGTTAGGCTGAAAGATCTGTGATTGGCCCAAGGTCACCCAGTGAGTTCATGGCTAAGGTGAGTCTTGAACCAGGGGCCTTCCTCCTACATCCTGGTCCAAGTACTGCACTCTTAACCACTACACCACACTGGCCATTGAAGTGCCATAAAACTGCTGTAAAACTCTTGTAAAATTCCCCCAAAGTGACAAAATGTGATAAAACGTCCTGGAAAGTGACGAAAAGTCCCAGAAAGTGATGAAAATTATGGAAAAAATAGCAGAAGTGTGGAATCACCTGAAACTGATGAAGTATCGATGGACACTCACAAGCACTCCTGAAAGGTCGGTATTTCCTTTCGGAACGGAAACACTTGCTTGTCTCTCAGCCCTATAAATAAAAAGCTCATTTCCAGGCCCCAACACATCAGTAACTGAGCAACATGTTCTACAAAAATTCAGAGCTTGAGAGAAGTTAGTGTCCAAATTAGTATCTAATTTGCCTAGCTTTGTTTTGCTCAGTTCGTCAGTGGGAAACCTATGGCTTGTGGACGAAATCCCATCCATGCCTGTCTTTGTTTTGTTTATTTGGGCCCTTTTCAGTTCCTAGGTGTAAGCCATGGATCCACTTTCTGTCATCAAGTAATGAAAAAGTAAGTTCAGGGGAAGGGAGCAGAGGAGAGCATGTACCTGTTTATAGAGGAATGATGCATGGCATAGATCGGAGGGGGGGAGGGGCAAAGCTCCCAATCTGAAGAGCCACACATCACGATCTTCATATGGCCAAGAGCTGTCAACAAATGTCACTCTAGCCCTCATACATGCACAGAGACTCTCACACAGCCCCCCACACAGGTGTTTTTAAACGGGATGCATCCACGCATGCCCTCCCACCATCCACACGCTTAACTGCTTGTGTGACCGTGTGGGCGGTGGCGCGCTCCCATGGCCCACGTAGTGGCCAAATACGGCCATGCACAGAGTACTCCTGAAAAATCTGGAGTGCCCCGTTGGGGCCAGGGACTGGCCACCTCTGTTGACATGGCAGCCATGCTTGCAGCCACTCATTTGAAGCGCTCCCCATGGCACGTTGGGTGCCTAGGTGCCTCGCAGCCTTGCCACTCCGCAGTCACGGACCCCACCCCCACCCCACGGCACTCGTTTTAAAAACATCCAGAGTCACACAGAGACCATCTCACAAAATCACACACTCACTGTCCTGGGGCCACTGCTGCTGCGTGCCCCTACCTGAGTCCACCTCTCCCACTGCCGCACACCCACTGACGCTGCTCGCCTCTCCTGTCTCCACTACCCACCAGCACTGGGCGCCTGTCTTTCCTGCCTCTGCCATGTACTAGCAGGGGCTGCCTAGCAATGCCGTCTCTGCTGCAAGTGCTCAGTGTGAAGGAGATGGAATTGAAAGAACCACCCAGACATCCCGACTCCAGGCAGCCATTTCTTCCAAGAGCCGCAGTAAAGGTGCCGGATGGCCACATGCAGCCCCCGAGCCTCCAGTTGCCCATCTCTCTAGCATAGATCCACCATCTGGACACACTCCCATCCTCAGCACAATGCTTAAGCGCCCCCAAACATAATTCCTACCTGCCGTGCAGATCTTTTACTCATTTTCAAAGTGGCCCATGAGAGGGAAAAGGTCCCACACCTCTAGCTTAAAACTCTCTCCACTCATAGTATGAAAATTGTGGACCTTCATGTTTTTTCCTAAATCTAATTGATCTCAAAAGTGTTAAACACGATTGGGTTTTTGGAGGTAATTTGGGAGAAGAGAACAAGGGAGTGCGTAAGCTACCCACTAATCATGAGAGTGAATGCTCTAGTGCTGAGAGCATGTAAACTGCATGACCCTTTTCTAAATTTAAATACACTGAACAGGGCAGCATAAGTAAAAATATTCTCTTGGCTTAGGGCCAGCAGTAGGTTTTATGTGCTGGTTCTCAGTGTTGCTCTTTTTCAAAGAAATGTGTCACCATCACATGTGGTTGCATATATTAAAGATCTGGAGAACTACCTTTAGTAAACCACAAGCAGGTAATCTGGAAACCATTTCCATGATGCCAGTACTGTGTTGCTAAAATTAAACTTATGGTTAATTTATCACCTACTCATCCGTTGAATAAATTACACATATGAACAGAGGTAGAGAGACTATAACAAATGTTGCTGTTGGACATGGCAAATCTGCTGGTGAGAACTTCTTATCAAATGTCTAACAGTGTTACATTTAACAACTCCATCCTGATTAGGCTACACTGTCATTGTGTACTGTTTCTGCATTACACACCTTTGATATCCATTGCACTTGGTAAGAATTTGCAATCTGATGGAACACACGGGACATGTTGTAGCAAACTCTCAAATTATTAATTTTTTTAAATGATCTGGGGCTTCATCCTGTTGCCGTTCAGAGTACAGGACTTTGTTGCATGTACACAGCCCTGCAGGCACCTGGCTCACACTGTGGAGCAGCAGCAGCCTGTGTTGGTTATACACAAAGATCATCTATGGTTTCCTTTGAGCCACCCCTGGCAGGTGTAAGTAAATTATTAATATACTCCAGGCAATGGATTTGGTGGTAGGGCAGAGCTATACATTTCTACACCGTCCTTGCTACACACCTCATCATGCTTCCTCCATGCTGGGGGCTGAGCTTAGCCATCGTGTGTTCAGTTGGGCTTCACACTGTGGCAGAGGTGACTGTGAAGGACACTGCATCTGGCTCCCCTCAGGCTACCCATGTGGTGGATCTAGCCATCATGCTGAATGTTGTGTGGTAGCATCTCTCTGCCCAGTGATAAAGATTCCTGCAATTCCTGTGGGACCAAGGCCTAGTTCAGACGTGGGCATGGCTTCCTAATCATGAGAGCTGCATCCCTTTACCACAATGGGGGCCAAAGAGCCACAGCGTACCAACCTCTGGCCTAGCTTTAATAAAGCTACCTATAGGGCATGGTTGAGAACTGCAAATGGTTAATAATTAAATCATGTGCGGAACTGATTAGGGTTTCCTCGCTAGTTCCTTTTTAGAATAATATTGCCAGCTTAATTATTTTGAAAATCCTTCTTTAACAATATCTTTTATGATATTTAATTCTTGCTTTGTCTTGGCTTGAGCAATGAAAGTAGACCGGTCATTTTCATGTTTGCCGACAAGACAGCCTATGTATGGATACAAGTTGGGATTTTCAAAGGTGTATCATTGAATATTAGTGGAATTTGGGTGACTTTTAAAATCCCAGCCATAGTTACCCTTTTCTCCAGTTCACAATCAGGTTTTCATGTACTAACAATCCTAAAAATGCAGTGCTTAGACTGAAAATCTCATGAATTACTCATTTTTAAGTATCTGTATAGTACCAGCAATGTACTTGGCACTGAAAAATCATTAATTAGAAACAAGTTCCTATCCCCTTGGGGTTTACAATCTAGAAGAGACAAGGGAGAGGGGAATACAGGGAGAGACAGGGATATATTCATGAAATCGAGAAGCTGCAGGTGCACATGCTGCTTATTGCTTAGCTTAATTACAGAGAGAAGGGGGCTGAGTCTGAATGCAAGGAGGGACAGTAGAAGAAGCATCGGTGAGCACTGCAGTCTGTAGGGATAAGGAGAAAGGCAAAGTCTGACAGAAGAGGTGGGTTTTCATGAGAGATTTGAAGATTGGGAGGGGAGCAAGTAGAATGAACGGCTTCAGGGATGGCGTTCCAGGCCTAGGGAGCAGCCTGGGAGAAGAGGTGGAAACGTTTCAGGGACCAAGAGTCATCTCTGCTACTTCTCTTTCTTTTCCTTTGTTTGCACTGGCTGTCCAGCGTATGGGAGCCCTTCTGTAGTTCTATTCATCTGACTCTTGTCTTGTCTTTGCCTACAGTACTGTTACTGCTACTGTTACTGCTGTTCTATGAAGGTCTGTTATGGAATTCTATGTGCCATTTCCTTAAAAACTCTCCGTAAAGTTACTACAACGGTTACCTACTGATTTTCTGCATATTTCCAGCTGCCCGCCCACTCACTCATTTATCCACCTGCTCACTCACTAGCATTCCAAAATGTCAAAAATCATGGGGAGCTTTTTAAATATATAAAAATAATGGACTCCATGAATCTGGCTGTGACAAATATACAAGCTTAATCAGTAGTTTCTCCAAATAATTACCCTGTTAATGGAGCAGAGCAAAATAAAAAAACAAAAAAACAAATCAGCTTATACAAATGGAAATGTCTTCAGGTTTAAGAAATGGACTAATGCTTTGGACCTTTTAAAAGTATGTGGAACTACCCAAAAAAATTATCAAGTTTTAAAAATAGTCTATCAGCTATATCCATCCTTCATGCACTTGCACCAGAGTTTCTATTGATTTTTTGTCCCTTATCTAATTCCTTGAGATCTTTGTGTCTCTGTTGTTTCCCTCTTTTGTTTCTAAATCATCCGGCACTTTGGTATGTCATTAAATGAAGCTAATTATGAACAAATTAATAATTTAGAAATTTTAAGTGACTAGTTTTTTTTCCTATCTTTTCAATGTTTTGTTAAGTTTTCCTACTTTGTTCAGTTTGGAGAGTGAAACTAGTTCACTTTGTTTTGATTTTCTTTTTCCTAGACAGTTTCCTTTTTCATTTTCTGTGGTGAAGTCACCCTAGGGTCTCCAGCACTCTAGGAGGCTGCCCTGTTTACTCATTAATGTTCAGTCCACTAGAAGATGTTGCCGTTAGAAGATATTGTCTCATTAAATGGACAGATTAATACAATATCTCCACCCCACTCCATAAAAGATCCATATATATATAGTACCTTTTTCATTGCTCATAAAGCCCTAGGCAGGGACCCATGTTCACTGCATTTCCCCCATTGCCAATGGGAAAATGCAGTAAACACAGGTCTCCGACCATGGGTAAGGGAATTTAGAGGTCTATAGCTTACACCAACCTAAGGAATGCTACTTGGACACAACTAACCCTAACATTATCTTGCATTTGTGTCATGAAAATGGTTTATGGCAAGATGGTTACAAAACCAACTTTGCTGTGGCTGTAGAGATGGATTAAAGGATGTGTGGACTAAACCATATTTTCCCCACATACTCCACACACTCCACTCCATACATGCAGTACACAGTAAATCTGTATATGGTAAACAGTATAGGTGAGAAAAACTCGAGATCAAGTTTCAGCCCTAGTTTAGACAAGCAAAGCTGCAGTTTAATAGCCACCATCCCCCTAACACTCACATTAACAACCTCCTCTCTTGTCTTGGAGCAGCATCTATGCTCCGGTGAACAAAAGCAAGGATGTGTCAGGGGGAATGGGTACAGGGGGACAATGAGGGAAGGAGAGGAGGGTTCCAACGTTCACACACCCCAAGGTCCCATGCACACGCCCAGGCCCTTTGCGTCAGGATAGTATTTGGACCCTTTGGCCTTTATAAAGACCAGGTCCTATCATCATTGGGTGCCAGGCATTGGCGGGAACCGTGGGCCGCACACACACTCTCAACTTGCAGGACCCACACCATGGTGAAGGTGGGGACGAAAGTGTGGGGGCAAGTGCAAGGGTTCCAAGGAAAGGGGTCCCCACAGGACACAGGGGAGGATTGAAGGGACTGGCACTCAGGCAGGAGGGGGGAGGGAAAGGTACAAAGCCCGGGAAAGGGAAGGGCTATTGCTCCGCTCTGTCATGCTGCAAGTTCACCTCAAAACACACAGTCAGGCACACACAGGAAGGGTGGGGAGGGTTGACAACAATTATGCACTATAAGGTATCCCCCAAGACAATACAATCTATCCACAGTCTCCACAACAATTGGTTCACTTATCTCTTTCACAGGGCTGGTCTCGTTGCCTCAGTCACCAGCACTAAGTGTCCTGCGGTGCCGGTATTTATACCTGAAGCCCCACCCCCTCCGCATTCCCGCAAGCGTGCGGAGCGCTGCAACAGGGCATGGCCTGATCCCTGTCACTGTGTGGGCCTGCGGCCACATCCAGTGCACCCTGGGAACAAGGTCCATTGGGCTGGGGGGAGGCGTGTCCTGTGCCGCCGCTGGGGCTCGGGTCGGCGGCACAGCTCCTGAGGCTCTTGAGGGGCGGAACTCAGGGCGGGGCTCTGCTCCGGGCCGGCGCGGTCCCCCCTCCCATGGGGTAGGGGGAGTGACAGAATGTAGTAAATTAAGGGGTTATTGTCTCCTACCACCAGCTTATGACAAAGGCTGCATATACAGTATACATGATACAACAGACGATTGTTATATTCATAGAAGTAGGCAAATAAACCTGGCTCAGTTTAATCCCATCTGCTCCAACAGAGTAAACCTTATCACAACATGGTTAAGTCAATATCTTGTTAAAATATATGCCTATGGCAAAGTTGAGGTTGTTAATGTGAGTGTTTAGGGGGTGCTGGCTATTTGAGGGATAGTAAAGATTTGCCTTAGATGTATACTATTCCTTTCTTTTATATGTGTAGAGAAAATAGGGTTTGTCATGTTGGTCGCAACTATAGGCAATAGAGACAACGGCCATTTTCAGACAGGACGTACCCACCCAGGTCCACCTATCCCCCACGGACCTTGGCACCCATCTGAAGGTGGCGTGGGTGGAGGCACACTCCCACAGCCCACACGCCACTCACCCATGCCCCCAGGTTGCTCTGTATGGGGGCATGGGTTGTCCTGGAACCTCTTGAGTGAATCTCTTCCTTGGGCCTGATCCTGACAACACTTACACCCATGGTAAATTGGGGCCCTGATACAATACCCCTTTCAACACATGTTTCCTGTGTTCTGATGTTCTGCACAACTTTGGGTGATCCCACACCACACATTCCGAATTTGGCTTTTTGACAGGTCCATGTACATGCCGCAAATCTCATGTGTTTCAGTAACCAGTCTGTGCCCATGTTTTGTATCTTGCGTGATTGCATGTGGCATTATAGTTACATGCATTCCCACATTCGCAATTCACATAAGTAGATGATTATGGCAGTGTCTGGGTGGGATTTCACAACCTGGTAATGCATGATTACACTGCGGGAACTTTTGTTATAAACACAGAAAAACACGTGTACACGTGCAGTAAAGTTGCAGGAAACATAAACGCAAGTGAAGAATCGACATATGTGCAAGCAGTCTAAATTTGACAAAAAGAGGTATTGTGATCTGGAAAGGGAGGGAGAGAGCTCTCCTACTGATCTGCTGAAAAGCCAGATCTTCCCCAGGTCAGCAACTTCAAGATACTAGGAAGCTGGAGTAGGGAAGATATTTCTTGCAAAATGCAGCACATTTAACAGAATCCGGGTTTTAAGTTTGACTTAAAAGGAAATTGTAGTTAACCATGGGTGAAAACAGACATGCACTTAACTCTGCTTTAACACCGCTTTAGTATTTCTTATGCATGTTGCAGGGCTGTATTTGCACCCTATGGAGTCCTGCAACATGCATAAGAAATGTGAAAGTGGACTTAAGGTGCATGTCTGTTTTTTACCCCATGTTTGACTTAGGTAGATTCCAGTATATAGCTGATATACTACGTAACTCTGATACAACTCATATTTGTGTAAAAATATCCATACTTTATTAGATTATATTCAAGTGAACCTAATGAACATAAAGTTTCTAGGAAGAGTTCAGAGTGCCAGTATTTAATGAGCACCAGTTGGCCTGTATTACATAAAGGTAGAGAGAAGGATTTGTCTATACTAAATCTTATGAAATTTTCTCTGTGATAATAGTAAACACTTATTAAAGAGCCACTTAGTATTCTAATAGGAAACATAAGACCAGGATTACATTTCATTCCACTCCTAGAGTAATGCATTTCTAAAATCAAGTAAATGTAAGCAGTTGGCTGAAATACTGGTCAAGTTAATAAATTATGACTGCGGTCTTTATAACTGAGTGTCTCTTGATTATTGTATGGAGATTTGAAGATTATATAAAGGATTATGTAACCAGTGGTATCTTTCCCCCACAGCACAAGGAGGATTTCTTATGTAGTGTATATAAGGTACGGTGTAAGCCCTGCCCCCAAATAAACAATGGTTGTCCAAATGCAAACTGAAGTGTGATTTGTTTTAAAATAGGAAATAGAAATATTAAATTTCTACCTTCAAAAAGGGGGCATAATTTTAAAATATGAAATGTAGGAGGAAATAATTTATTCCGCAGTTCACATAAGTTCTCTTGTTCCCCTGCCCTTGATATTTGATACTCACTAAGGGCTCACTACGTTACAACACAGAGCATCTGCTGCAAGGAGTTGCGTTGAAGGTGCATTTACAATGCTGAATTACTATCATGCTACTTTTCTCTATTGCACTATAGGTAGATATGTTTGCTGCTGTCAGAATGCTGTATATATCTAGCAGGTAAAGTCTGGACTTAGTTTGGTCTCTCTCCTTTCAGCTGCCTGTGATTTGCTTACAGTTTAAAAAGCTTTCGGAGTATCTTTAATTATACATGGCTCATAGAAATCGGAAACCTGACATCACACAAACTATAATCTTCCTCTGTCAGCATCCAGTTAACCTCCTTCCTCTTTTTTCCACTTCTGCTTATTAAAAATTCCTATTTATTTGCCAGCTTCTGTATTTTTTAAAATAACCTTCCTTTCACTTATTGTATAAAGAAAAGGGAACAACATGCAAACCTACAATCCTCAAAGCCCTTCTTGCCATTTCTGGCAGAGTCCCTTAGAATGAATCCTTAGGTGGCTGGCAATTTAAACTCCAGGTTCAACTCCTATTCATTAATTGCTTGAGCGACACTGTCATGGTTTATGATGTTAACACCAGTTCTCGATTGAGTTACAGTCTTGTATTCAATTAGGGACCATGTATTATTGTAAATGTTAACAGTGTAAAGCCACAGCCGCCTGCCATCTGTGGTTCCAATCCATTCCCCCGCCTCCCAAAGTGAAACCATTCAGGCTGATGCTGGGAAGCAGATAAAAAAAAAACAATATAAATCAACAAACGGATCTACTTAGGATTTCATCCACTAGTAGGCGTTCGGGGCATTACTTGGATTTGTAAATAATGACTTTATTTTCAATCCTCACCAGACCTTGTGACCAACACCTTGAAAACTCATGTCAGACTACATCTGACTTTCCTGTTCTGATAGAGTAAATGTCTTCCTGATGCAATGCACCTGGGGTGTCATTTTAAAGGGTGTAAAGCACATCCCGTTATGGCAAAACTAACAAAGCACTATGAGCCTGTCTTGAACTTCTTCTGTGCCTTGTGTAGGCAGTGAAAAGAGAAAGTAGAAGATAGTGCCGCACTCTTGCTCTGATCCTTCCTCCCCGCCACCTTCTCCAACTATGCAAAAAGTAGTACTTAGCAGAAAAGAAAGAGAAGGGATGAAGAGAGAGGCAGCATCAACAGGAGCGAGATGAAATTGAGGGAATCGGAACCAGGGTAGTTAGTAGGGGGGTGACAGAGGGTACTTTGTGTTTGAGAGTCCTCTCACTCACTCTACTACCAATGTTCCTACCACTGCTCACCCACAATGGAGCCAGAAGTTGGTCCCACCAGAGAGGGGATAGGGAGGTACAGCCAAGAGAGTGTAATCCTGGGGGACGAAGTGAATGGTGGAGAATGCCATGTCTCTGGGTCAGAGCATGGTCCCCTCTTAGCAAAATTTTTGTTGTAACCTGATGGTAGTGCTAGTACAGTCCCATTTCTACACAGAGTACAAAATGCTGGTACAATCACTTTCTGTAGAAAACAGAGTAGAGATCCCTGATTGGGACCCAGATTTGGGCCAGAGCCTGACCAAAGCTCAAATGCACTGGGACGCAATCCAATGCAACTGGGCTTCTGCGTCACAGTAATTTGTTGTGCCACATCAATAAAGGGCTGGGGGAACACTGAAGAGCCCAATGGGGGTTGGCCAAGTGGATGCCTGCCTTGAGCCCAACTGGGCCAGGCCATTCCCAATAGGCTTGGATTGGGCCAAAGGGTTCTAAATCGAATCCCGTATTTTGTAAAAACGACTCCTTCCCCTTGTGCCCTGCTGCTTGCTCCTGATGGGAAGAGATCGATCAAAACATCAGTATCAGTATGCAAAGGCTTAAGATAAGTCAGGAAAGACAGTTTAAAATTATATATGTTCCATTCTATTCCAGCCTTGCCCGCCAACCTTCCAAGTAAGACAGTGGAAGCCTGATCCAAAGCTCATAGGAACCTTTAAATTCACTTTAGTGGTCTTCTGAGTTTGGCCCTTAGTTAGTTTATAACAGAGTTACAAATTATGTAAATAGAAACGACCAGACCCAGCCTGTAGCCAAATCTGATGGGAAATCAGTCAGGATCTCGCCCCCCCCCCCCCCCCCCCCTTAATTCCAGTGGCATTTTTTTATGGTAGGGCGTGAGGTCTGGTGACATAGGCTGTTTTAGATGAGCTGCTGACACAGGTCCACCCATCCCCCACCCACCTGAACGCCCATCTGAAGGTGCCATGGGTGGGCATGTGCTCCCGTGACACACACACAAGAGCCATCCATAGCCACTCACGGAGCAACGGACTCACTCCCCCGGATATCACTCTGTGAGCCGCCTGTGTGAGTCCTGTTTGCAGCATCGTGTTCATGCCCCCACCCCACCCCAGGAGCCGTGATCCCCTTGGAGCGGGGCCCCATGAACTGCTGCTCTTTGCCCTGGACTCTGTGCTGTGTGGGACGGGTGCTTGGGACACAGTTTTGCCCAGGAACCGTCATGTTTTCACATCCTACGGTGTGGGGTGTGCTGATGTGAGTGCTGGGTGTTCTGGGCCCAGCTGTCCATTTGAACTGTGATCCCGATTGGTGGGTGGAGGCTGGGTGGGGGCCGTGAACTACATTTGCTTGTGTAACTTCGTTTTGTTGTCTGCATTCTCTGTGTAGTCTGAAGTAGATGAGAGGCTGTCCTAAACATGCTACAGTGCTTACATAGACAGATTTGTGAAGTGCTCTGCTGCTCTCTTCTAAACCTCGTACACTCTACAGCAAATGGAAAAAGTACAGTATTATTAACACAGACGTAAGATGACCAAGTCATGAAATGCCAGCTATTATATTTTCTGCTGCAGCCTCATGACAGCCACCATCTTTGTGTATTCTGTATAATTTGTGGTATGTAGGTAATGATGTCTGTAACAAGGTATTCAGGTTAACATTAAAAAGTGTGTATGTGGAAACTGTTCATGTTGTTCAGAGTGACTTGAACTTTTTAGATTGCTTTTGCTTGCTTTATCAGCCTCACTGTTGCTGCAGTAATGAAATGGCACTGTATAAGGCATTTTATTTTATTTTTTTAAAAGTATAAACCTGCTGTCTCAATAATTATCTGAGTGGAGACCAAATCAGCATGAGCTATATCACTTAAATTTTATTATTTATTCTGTTTAGGAATGTGCTTAATTCAGATTTGGGGACATGCATAATATTAAAAGTGCCACCACAATGAAGTACAATAGAAAACACACACACAATAATCTTGAACAGTTTAACAGCTCACCCAATTTCTACTGATCTGTGTACTATTCTACACTCTTTTTATGTATGGAAATTAAAGTAGAGCTCAACAAAACAACATCAGGAATTTGTTTCAGAATATACATTCCCTGGGTTCTGCATTCTTGCCTACTTGCTTTGTTTTATTATTTTAAAGAAAAAGAATGATAGACTCAAGCCCTCCTTATTTCAGGAAGCCTTAAGTGAGCTGTGTCTTTAACTGAGACATCGTGAACTGCACACACCTTGTAGGCTTATTTGCCGTAGCTTAAAGACAACGGGAGAAAATGGATAGGAAATACACTAAGTGCAAGTATTCCCACGTTAAATGTTCATAAGTTTAAAAGGCCAACCCATTTTTCTTCAAATTTGAACATTTTTTCCTTTTTAACTGATGATTGTAAATCAAATATGAAGCTCTTATATTTATTTTTATTTATTTTATAGATTTTTATCCCGCCCCCTCCTGCAATGCAGCTCGGGGCGGCTGACAACAATAATAAAAAACAATTAAAATCAATTAAAATATAAATATAAAATACATCAATAAAACAGGGCTAAAAGACAGTAATAAATAAATAAATGGGCGGGGGATTAAAATCACCCCCCCCCTCCTCCCTCCCAAAGGCCTGGGCAAACAGCCAGGTCTTACAGTTCCGCCGAAATGTCAAAAGGCTTGGGGCCAGGCGAGCTTCCTCCGGAAGGGAGTTCCACAGCCGCGGCCCTACCACCGAGAATGCTCGCTCCATCGTGGCCCCCCGCTTAACACGGGGGACCTCCAGGAGGGCACCCCCGGCAGACCGCAGGAGCCGTTCCGGGGCGCGAAGGGCGAGGCGGTCCCTAAGGTAAGAGGGGCCAAGGCCGTATAGGGCTTTATAGATCATTACTAGGACCTTGAACTTGGCCCGGCACACTATCGGCAGCCAGTGCAGCGCTCGGAGCACCGGTGTAATGTGCTCCCGGCGACCCGTCCCCGTAAGAAGACGGGCCGCCGCATTCTGCACCAGCTGCAGCCTCCGGGCCAAGAACAAGGGAAGCCCCACGTAGAGCGCGTTACAGTAGTCGAGCCGCGAGGTGACGAAGGCATGGATGAGGGAGGCCAGGTCCGGGCCAGAGACATACGGACGCAGCCTACGTACCAGATAAAGCTGGCGGAAGGCAGCCTTAGCGACTGCCTCCACCTGCCGCTCCAGCCGCAGGTCTGCGTCCAATATGACCCCCAGACTCCGGACCTGCTGAGCTACAGGGGGGCAAACCCCCCCAATCAGGGGGGCCACCACCCCCTTCGCCCTCCCCACCACCATCACCTCCGTCTTATCTGGGTTGAGCTTCAGTCTGCTCCGCCGCATCCAATCCGCCACGGCCTCCAAACATTGGGATAGCACCGAGACAGCAGGGTCTGGGTCAGTAGAAAACGAGAGGTACAGCTGAGTATCATCAGCATACTGGTGACATCGCACCCCGAACCCTCTCACGACCTCCCCCAAGGGCTGCATATAGATGTTAAATAATAATGGAGACAAGATCGATCCCTGCGGAACGCCACACGGTAAGGCGCGGGGGCTCGATGTTTCCTCCCCCAACACCACCCGCTGGCTCCTCCCCGAGAGGAATGAACGGAACCATTCAAGAACAGTCCCGTCCAGACCCCCCCGGTCACGCAGTCGTCTCAACAGCAGCCCATGGTCCACGGTGTCAAAAGCGGCCGAGAGATCGAGCAGGATGAGAAATGTCGAACATCCCGCATCCATCTCCCGGCGGAGGTCGTCCACCAAGGCCACCAACGCCGTCTCGGTGCCATAGCCGGGGCGGAACCCAGATTGAAAAGGGTCAAGGAGCCCGATATTATCTAGATGACCCTGGAGCTGGAGCGCCACTGCCCGCTCAATAACCTTCCCTAAAAAGGGAAGGTTAGAGACAGGTCGGTAGCTGGCGAGCGCGTCTACGTCCAACGATGGTTTTTTCAGCAGGGGGCGCACCACAGCCTCTTTTAAGCAAGGCGACAACCTCCCCTGCCGAAGGGACGCATTCACCACCCTCGCCAGCACCGTCCCCAACGTCTCCCCGGAAGCTTTTATTAACCAGGACGGGCACGGATCCAGTTGACAACACGTGGCCCTCACAGACCCCAGGACATCCACCACATCGGCCGGCGTCACTTCCCGAAACTCACCCCATAAAGATGGACCAGATGGACCCTCCGCCCCCCCGCGCTCTTCCCCTACTGCCATCAACCCAGCATCGAAGTCGGCCTGAATCCGAGCAATCTTGTCTGCGAAGTAGATAAACTCCTCACAGCGGGCCCGGGACAAGTCCCCATCCAGGCGGAGGGAGGCCGGACTAACCAGCCCCCGCACCACCCGAAACAGCTCTTAGGTTTCGTCTGTGTGCAGTTATGCAGGTAAATAATGGAAACTCTTATTGGCTTTAGTGGAGCAAGGATTTCACCTCTAAACATAGAGGGAAAGCTAGTTGATTGGTTTCATTTTTTATGCTTATGTAAGCAAAAACCTGGAGAGACCATGCAAGTTTCGCTGGAGCTGGAACCATTTACCTCATGCACAATAAAGAAAATAGGTTCTGCTGCATGCACAAAATAGTATTCGTAGATCAAAAACACTTGGTTCATGCTCCAAAAAGCATGGAAAGTGCAAGTCAAAGCCCCTACCCTAACCTGTCCCACACACCATGCAAGCAGCAAAGACACTGCGCAGTTTCGCACACTATGCTTGCCCACAACGCAGGCTTCATGCATCCACACCCCACCCCTGTCTCCCAACCCCAACGCTCCTCCTCTGCAAATTGGGGGCAACACTGAAGCTGGGGACAGCAAGCTCTCACTTTGCCAGTCGACAGTCATTTCTACCTGAACATATTCAGCACAAGCTCTGTCTCTTCACCTTCAAGGCTCTTCATGGCCTCATTCCCTCTTATATCCCCACACTTGTTTCCTGCCACATTCCTTCCAGGAGCTTTGTTCCTCTACTGCCACCACCCTCACCTGCTTGCAACTCCCTTGTTCCTCAAAATGTACTTGCCCCTTCTCCCTTGCTGCCCTCCATGCCTGTAATTCCCTCCCTGAATACATTCGCTCCAAAGCTTTAAATCCCTTCTGAAAACCTAGCCCTTGCATCAGTCTTTCCTAGCTCCTCCTCCCCAGAGACTCGTCATGGATGCCTCCTATTCGCTTCTTTGCTCCGTTTCCTCTTCTTTCCTGTAATCAAGTTAAGCCTGTGTATCTGCAACTTCTCATGCGTATATCATCGGGTGTTTTTATTTATTTATTTATAAATATTTGTTAGCCGCCCCCTCATGCCTACGGCATCTCGGGGCGGCTTACAGCATAAAAACACACAATAAAATTCATTCAAACAATGTTTTAAAAATAGAAATGGATTTTAAATGGATGTGGAGGCAGCTTGCCCCCAGAGCTGCTTTGGGGGTGCACCCCCATGTCCACCCACTTCCAGCTCCACCCAGGTCCATTTTAGATGGACCCAGTGAGTTTGACCATGGTCCACCCACACGGTGCCCCTCCTCCCACACCATAAAGTTGTGGGGGATCACTTGACGTTCTAGCCTGGTGCTCGTGACTCTGTGGTGCTGCTGGGGCAACAACCAGTAGCAGCAGCCTGCAGGAGTGGAGCTGCAGTGTGGGTCTGCCAAGCAGACCGAAAACAGCTCCACTCCCAGGTGGTGCCCCAGGTTTTGCTAGCCCGCTCTGCTGGCGATGCTCTGGGATGTTCTGGAATGCCGTAAGCGGGAGTGCCCTGGAGAAGGCTCAGCTTGCTGTGCTTCAACATCTGATGGGCCACTTTCAGATGGACTGGCCAGCCCGTGGCTGAAGCAGGTTGGTGCTACCGCCCATCTGTTTATACCCATTGGGGGCAGTCCAACGGGCCGTGTACGCGGCCTGCAGGCACAGAGCTCAGGCCAGAATGCGGGCGTGGCACAGCACAGCTACACGGGCAAAGGCACAACCCAGGCCGATGTGACACCCCTGAGCCCAGACACACCACGGCCTGGGGGATGGAGCAGACATGACCATGGTGTGTTTGGACTCAGTATGGGTTGCACCCTTGCCCTGCACAACTGTACTGTGCACGCAGTGCACATACACACATGAGTGCACGCATTCTGGTCGTGTGGTGCAGATGGAGGGGTCAGTGTGCGTGGGCCGTTGGATTGCCCCCATTGTCTCACCCTATGTTCTCCTTTCCCTAGTCTTTCTTCGATTGTCAGCTTCTTGGAGTAGGGACCTGTCTCTAACTACTTATTGTACAACATCAAATACGTTGCTGGTAGTATATTAATAATAATAATAAATTAATCATGTTGAAATGTTATTCTTAGGTCACATTCTGAGGTAAACTGACATTACTATTTTGTTTTAATTAAACAAAGTAAGTACTTTATTTTGATAGCATTCAGATGAACAGTGTAATCCAAAGAAGTAGGGTGTCAATTCCTTCCCCTTGCTGAGATGAAATGATCACTGAGTGATGTTCATCACCTTTGCGCTCATAAGTATTCACAGGAAGTTACTTTGAAATAGAAAACAAAAAGCAGTATATACGCCTGATTTTTCACATGCACATACTTCTCTTACTACTCCTGAATTATGTGGTGTAGCACTCTGTTCATGTGGATGCTTCACGTGTTGAACAGAAGACCTAACTACATCAGATTAACTGTTCATCAGAATGTGGCCTTACTCTTTCCTTCTAATTTTGACTCTTGATATGGACTGCATATTCGTATTGAAAATTCACCTTCTATAAATACTTTCAAATAAACAGTGAGCTGTAGAACGATTCCCTATGATACCCATGAACCTCCTTAGGAACAGACTCTTTGTAAGATATTTGACTGATTCTCCCCTCTCAACTAGGGAAAGTAGGATCTTGATGGCTAAGGAAGTGACACTCTAGTTGCCCCTGCCAGGAACAAAATCTATAAATGAAGGCAGAAAAAAAAAGTCCCACTGACAACACTGAAGCCATGTTAGATGTCCTCTATAAAGCACGTATAGCAAACAGCTCCTTTTTAGTGCTCTGCTTCCCATTCTAGGCCATTTCCACTCCCTTTTCCTCTAAGTTCTTCACTGACCTCCATATCCTGTACAGAAAGAACAAGAGGGCTTGGTCTTCTGCAATAGTGTCTGTTTATTCCCCAGCAGGAAGTCAGGCAAGGATTAACCATTTTAAATCTCCCCACCATGCCTCTTGCATTAAATGTCATTGCGTTCAGTATTTTATCACATTAAAGAAGCTGCCCTATGAGAATCCTAATTAATGAGGATACGGAGAGCGCAGTCAGTGTGTCGTGGATATCTTGTGCAATCATCCTTCCCATTTCATCACAAATTCCATGATGACAGGCTTAAGGACCACCATCCAGAATGCTGATTAACACAGTTTTGTTTGAAATTGAATCCATTACAAATCAAATAAGTGTTTTCTCTTGTCATTTTGAATTGGGGAACAAAGTGCATTGGAAGTGCTCTCAGGTAAAAAGATCGCAGAGTATATGCTGGTGTTAATTGCAATTCCTGCCTGTTTGTGGGGGGGTAAGGAAACCAAATCACAGTTGACATTTGTGAGCTTATCTTAATTAATATCTCCTGTCCAGGATATGAAACTATTTAGATACTATGGGTCTGTGGTGTGTGTGTGTGTGTACACACATGAATGCGAAGGGTTGGGGAAGGGAGCCTGTGATCACTTCTAACGTTTAGGGGATGGCAGTGGTTAAATGTACTTATTACATGTATCTAGCAAGGAACCTGTGAAATTTAATGGGCAGAATGGTGTTGAGTGGTCTGACATACTGTGTACCCCGTGCACTGCTATCCCAGGAGAATAAACTCCTGTGAGGCCACTGTGAACTATGTTGATTGTGGAATCGGTTTAGCTTTAAAAAATGACCTTTTCTTTGCACTCAGGAGGCTATTGGTTGGAAGACCTTGTGGCCATAACCACAGGTCTACCTGAATAAGGAGCCTGTAAAAGGGTCAGTCTGAGCTCCCTTTTATAGTGTGGCTTTTCTTACACAGGAAATTGTTATGGTGGGAGAGGCTTAAAGTCTTTCAATGCAGAGAAAGACAGGCAGGCGGTAGTCTCTTCACAGTCAGGTTTCGTTGGGGGTGTCTTCTTGGTTTTGTTCTTTCTATATGTCAATATTGTTACAATAGTCACTGACCTGCTGATGGGGTTTTTTTTACTGCATTTTCCCCATTGCTGTTAATGGGGAGAACACGGTGAACGTAGACCCCTGACAATCATGTTATGCGTACCAAGAGGAGCACAAAGATTAACCCTTACTTTCTGCCTTAACAAAAATTGCACTCGCCGTGTCTTGGGGTCCATATGACCCCTATAGGAAAAACCCATTATAGGTGGGGTCTTTTTATCCCCCACATATAGTCTGTGTCCCAAAACCTTCAACCAAAGCCCTGGGAGCATGCACACGCACAGAGAAGCACATGAAAGAGTCTGTTTTATGTTAATTGTTTTTAATTCCCTAAATTCGTCCCAAAGGCAAATTCTCTCATGCAAATGACTGGCTGTGCCTTATAGTCAAACTTTACTAAGCACAGTTAAGTACACTTAGCACCTTTATAGCCGGCTATTTGCATTTCTTTTGTTGCCTAGGATGCTTCAGGGCTTGTTTGCATTTCTTTGTTTGCCTAGGATTCTCGTCTCCACAAACAGACCCCATAATACTTGGCTGAAGAAATGAAATCTAACATTCCCAGACTTCATGTCTCCACAAACTTACCCCAGAAGGGAAACTTAAACTTAGCATGAAGAAATGAAACCTAACATTAACAGCTAACAGCTGAGAAATGACACAGCAAAGGTTTGTGTAAAACCAAATAGGAAAACTCCATTAACACCTTGTGTGCGTTTGCACCCTGGCACTTCTTTGGCCATTGGAGACAAACGATAAGAGATATCTGACTGAAATTTGAGTATGTTATGGACAGAGGTACCAGTGACAATGTGCTGCAAGGTCAAAGTGTAGACCCAATACGTAGCATGTTTGGTTTTTTTCAGCCATGATACAAAGGCACAAAATAATAGCAGTGAAGGGGTTAACTTTCATTGCTGCTACCAGTCTGAAGTGGCCTTGAGTTCCATGTCCCTTTGCTATCTGAATGGTCCTTAAAAACTGTTTATTTTGGTTTATTTTAAGCTGAGGTCCATTTGACCCCAATTGAAATACATTGGCTTGGGGTGGCTTGGGGTCAATTTGACCCAAATAGGCAAACTCAATGGAAACCTGGGGTCCGTTTGAAAAATGCCACTTTTTTGTTTATAGGAGACAAACGGTAAGAGGTATTAGGCTGAAAATTTAATTTGTTATGCCCAGAGGTGCCGGTGACAATGTCCTAAAAGCTCAAACTTAAAGAGCTACTAATTAACTTTTTAAAATGTTTTTGTGCTCACAGGGGTCGATTCGACCCCATTACAGAAGGTAACTGAGCTTCTGTTTGTTCTGGGGAAGATCACCAGTCTAGTATGACCTGGGGCATCTCTTAGAGCGCTTTTAAATGAGCAGCGCAAAAGCTGTCTCGCTACCTGCTGTCTCACTACCGTGACGGCAGCTCACTGATCCGGATTTGAGGGGGAAGGATTGCAGGGCCGGTCTGATGCGGGAAAGACGCAGCTGCAAACCGCATGAAGCATTTAGACAAGAACAAAGTAAGGCGGCTGATTAAAGGATCAGCTGCCTTTTTTGTCTCATCTAAAAATGCCCATAGTCTCACGAGATTTTACTTTAGACCAAAAGGTTTCCATGTTAGTTAGTCTCCCTAATTGGCCTACGCCTTGTGCAGATGGGGTCATAATCTTAATTGCTGTTTCATATGCTTTGCACTTTGTTATTTAGGGTCATAGGATTATATTTAAATCACAAAGTGAGGTTAGGCAAGCAGTTTGGAAAAGCCTGCTAAAGATTTTATGTCTTCTTGTGTAATGCTGAGAGGCCAAGAGAAGAGAGAATGAACAGGGAGACAAAGTCAAAGTAGAAAGAAAGAAGCAGGTGAAGAAAACAAAAGGCAAGATGTGAGAAGATTGGAAAAAGTTAGGAGGGAGAAAAGGAAGGAAAGCAAAAGGAAAAAAGCAGGTAAGATATGTCAAAGGCATGCAATGATTTCTGCCACTGAAAACAATGCCTCTTCCTGCTCACACTGCTTTAAGAGAATCTGATTCAAGTTTCATGAGTGATGGAATGGAAGATCCAAAGTGATAATGAAAAAAGAAAAACGGGGGCACAACCTTTCTATCTCTTCTCCTAGTGATGCAATTGTTGGGAGAGACTGTGTCACTTCAGTAGATCTCTGAAGTGAGCCATATATATAATATAGTTTCATTCATCAGTATTGCTGGATTAATACACGTATTAAAAGCAGCAGTAGTTTATTAGAAGGCATTCCAATGCTTGTAATGTTTGATGTACTTTAGGCACATTTAATGTACAACTATTTTAGCATAGCAAATTAGCAAAATAGTACTACAGTGTACTAGTGTGAGTGTCCTATTTCTCTGTTTCCTTTGAGAGCTAGGGTAGAGGAAAGCATTGTAAGAGAATCCTTGATCCCATACTTTATTATTATCATTATTATTATTTTATTAATATAGCACCAACAGTTTACTTGGCACTGTACAATCTGTAGTTACAGACAGGTCCCTACCCCTAAGGGGTTTACAATCTAAGAGACAAGGGTGGGGAAGAGACGAGGAAGAGGTAAACATTGGGAGAGACGAGTACATTCATGAGGTTGAGAAGTTGCGGGCTCACATGCTTCGCTTAGTTACAGGGAATTAGGTTCTGAGTGAGGGGGAAAGGACGCAGTATCACTCATGGACAAGCTAGGGAAGGCCTGATGGAAGAGGTGGGTTTTCAGGAGGGATTTGAAAGTTGGGAGGGAAGGAACAGAACAAAAGTATCCAGAGTGGGAGTTCCAGGCATGAGGCAGCAAGGGAGAAGGGGCAAAGACGTTTAGAGGAGCAAGGGGTTCGTGAGCAGACGAGGGTGGGGGCAGAGGAGCAGAGAAGCTCCCGGGCAGGAGTGTGGCGGGATACAAGAGGAGAGAGACATGGGGGAGCAAGGCCATGAAGAGCCTTGAAGGTGAAGACCAGGAGCTTTTGCTGAATGCATTCTTAGAGAGTGAGTCAGTGCAGGGCAGAGAGGATGGACTGAAATGTTCAAAGTGATGGGCAAGGTGGATGATTTTGTCTGCGGAACGTTGAACGGAGTAGGGTGCGGGGGGAAATCAGAGCAGGAGAGGCCAGTAAGGAGAAAGCTGCAGTAGTCCAGATGAGAGATGACTAAAGCATGGACTAGGGTTTTTGCAGCGGCAACAGTAAGGCAGGGCTGGATTTTAGCAATATTATACAGAGTGAAGCAACATGATTTAGCAACAGCCTGGAGCTGAGGCTTAAAAGAGAGGGAGGTGTTGAAGATGAATCCCAGGTTACACATCTGAGGGACAGGCTGGATGTTGACTCCCTCAGTGAAAATAGACAGGGAAGTAGGAGCAAAACATTTCAGGGGAAAGATGAGTTCGGCCTTGGTCATATTAAGGTTGAGTTGGCAACGAGACAGCCTGGCAGAGATGTCAGCAAGACAGTCAGCAATACGAGTCTGGATGGAGGGGGAGAGCATGGAAGTGGGGAGAGAGAGTTGCATGTCATCAGCATACAGGTGATACTGGAAGCCCTGAGATTCAGTGAGTTTACTCAGAGAAAGAGTGTAAAGGGAGAAGTGAACGGGGCCCAGGACAGAGCCTTGGGAACTCCCACAGAGAGGGGAAGCAACTCGAAGAGGTACCAGCAAGAGAAAATTAGATTATAAAGCAGGCACAAAATTGATGGATAGATGAAATACCACGATATATAACATGGCAGAGAAAAGAGTTAGGTTTGAGTGTGTGAAAAACTCTTTAACCAAAATTAAACATCCCATTATACTAAACGGCTTTGGCCCCATGTATCTGAAAGACCACCTCTTCCCTCATGTCCCAACATGACCTCTGAGGTCAGGTGGTTGTGCCCTCTTGCAAGTACCATCTGGCCATGAAGTTTCTACAGCAAGGGCACATAGAGTGGCGTTCTTGGTGGCTGCCCTACAATTATTGAACTCCCTCCCTTTGTAGGTTCCTCTAAGGCCCTTTTTACACAGACACTCTAACACCCATAAAATGGGTATTACATTTTATTATACATGTTGCAGGGCACCACTGCAGCCAATCACCATGGGCCCTGTGCACACATGATGCCTCCACCCAGTTCCTCTGGGTGGAGATGGGTGTTGGCATTTCCCTGGGTGGAGATGGGCGTCTGTGTAAACGTCACTTCCGGTGGGTGTTGGTGAGTGTTTGCTCCCAGCCAACACCAAAGGTTGTGGGAGGGCTAAGGGGATTTTTTGTAGATGTTCTTATTGACTGTAAGATGCCCTGAGCCATAATGGGAAGGGTGACCTATAAATTTGATTAAACAAATAAATTTGTTCATAGTTACTTCTTACTCCCAGCTGGTTGTTTTCAATAGTAGAAGTATTATTGTTCATATGATGAAATGTACAGTGTTTGTTTAGCTGCAAAACCACTCTTGCGTGTAGAATGAAAACATTTATGAGGTAGAATTGTTTTCTGAAAAATATAATCGTGCAGTTATTTCAGCAGAGAGAATAGACAAAATTTCCTATACTACAACGTTCAAATCTAGACTCCTGTGATCTTTTTGAATATCTGATAAGTGAAAATAAGCTTCTTGTTCCTGTCCTACTATAGAGTAGGCCTTTGCTAGGGATGGGACTTCGGATTGATTTCTGGATTTGGATTTTTATTTTTTACACTTTTTTATGGATTTGTCTTATGAATGCATAGTAAAAATAATAAAATCTAAAATAAAAAATTAATTTCACATGCTGTTTTGGTTAAGGCTATTGCAGTGGCCATTTAGTGCATACACAAAACAGCCGGGTGGCAATTTTGCACAAGCACATGATTTTTTAAAATATATTTTTATTATTTTTATACAGAGCCATAATATGAATCCATAATAAGCATGGTGTTTTTGGATTAATCTGTAACTGCCATTTTTGGACAGTTACAGATTAATCCAAATCCTTAACACCCATTCCTAGTATTTGCTCAAGTCACAAAACCTTACAAAAGTTTTTAAAATACTGGAAGGGTGAAAAATGGGAAAACCAAGCTGTTTAAAATCAAGAGTGAGATGAGCTAGCAGGATTATATCCTGTGTTCTATGGCTTCAGTATAGAAAGGATTACAAGTTAACAGTATAGCAAGCCGAACAAACCACACAAATAACTGTTCTTGAAGAGGTTATGCCCTAACAAGGTATTGTATCTCAAAAGAAAAATTTGGAAACAAATGTTCAAGGATATATAATATGAAAGATAAAACATTTACGGTACAACTCTAAATGAGAGGGACAAATAAAGCAAAATATACATATATATTTGCCATAATACAATAATAATGATGAAGCAGGTTAAACTTGGATGTTTGCCACAATACTATAACAATTAGATGGTCCTTCAAAAAGTGATCCATCATAGTATAAGGAAAGTGAAAAATCCTCACAATGAGTAATCTCACATCTGTTTTGTGTTTTTTCTCTTCCTCTAACACGACAGCCTCCTTGGTAGCACATATTATAATTATGTTTAAGTTGGAACTTTTGCTGGAATCTCTTGATTTCACTCAGGGCTCTCTGAAAAATTCTTCATTTAGACAGTGACAGAAGTTGAGGGGGGCTCAGTTCTTACCTCAAGTTTACCCACCAAGCACAGTCAATCCCCTGCTGCCAGACACTTATTCCTCCCAACTGTATCTGGCTTGCATTTAGCTGTGGCCAGACACATTCCCAGTTCCCACCTAGGATTATAAGATGTCCTTTATTTCATGGGAATGGCCCTCATTTCAAAACACCGCAGTTCACAACCTTAAAACAAGGGGTGCCTCATTTCAGAACGCCAAAGCTCCATAGGTCTCCCTGGAACAGCCACATAGGATCACGTTTGAAATGTTGATTATTAGGCAGTCCTACCTCATACATCTGTCTGTCCCTAAATTCATCCCAAGTTATTCCAAAGTCACAGATGGTGTGTTTAAAGGAAATGCTATATGTCCATCATGGAGCCCAACCACCTTTCTAACGGTGACGCGGGGGGAATGCACACTCCCGTGAGCCATAGAGCACCCATGCATGCGGCACGGCCGGGAAATCCCAAGTGCTTCATGTGGGGCAAGCCAAATAGCTCCATGGCAACGGGTGACTACAGAGCCCCTGCCCACATGAACTGGGGCAGCCAACCACACCAACAGACCGGGCCACTGCTCGTAAGCACTGTGGGCAGGGGAGATGGCCTTTGCAAGTCACAGGAACTGACCGGGAGCCTGGGTTCCCCAGTGCTCATGCCAAGGCTTGTCAATTGCAAAGGCCAGCCTGGCATGCTTCCCGCTCCCCCATGGTTCACAGCAGAGGGCGTTGTGGTGCCCTGCCTCTGTGGCTGGGGTAGCCACGCTGGGAGCTACCTGTTTGAATCCCTCCCTGTTCACTCTCCACCTGAGTGAGTGAAGCAGCAGTGCCACTCAGTGGCCATGGAGACACACACACACACACACACACACACACACCCTTGCTAATTTAAAAACATTCCTAGTTGCCTCCCTGCTGGTTTCTACCAATAGCTTCTCCCAGACATCTAACTCTGCCCCAACCTCCATCCACTCTAGATCCATCCTGCAGAGTCTCTCTTTCACCATGTCGTCTCTACAAATCTAGCTTCTGTTAGGTCTGGCTGGCTGTGCCTCCACCTACGTAGACATCCTTCAGTACCCACCCACAGCTGTTAAATTCTGAAAAGCTCCATTCTTGACTTAAGCTGGCATTTACAGTCATGTGCAAGTAATTCACATATATGCAAATTACTAAGTCAGTTTGCATAAAATAACACATGGAATTACACAAAATTCAGTAGCTGCAAGAAAAAACCAATCAGAAGTTAGCAGCAGAAACACTATCATTCTTTCCCTTTGGGATCAATAGCCTTTCATCTGATGCAGCAATTTTCTACTTCCCCACACACGCAGAAAAAAATTTAGGCTGAGAAATGTAAATAAAAAATTAAGTATATCTGGCTATCTACCTTCATAGTAGCTGCAGCAGGAGGGGGAAGTCAAGAAATCTAAAGATAAATAAATTAAATAAATAGTCCTGAGAAGAACATAGGAGTCCCTGAAACATAGTTTCTGGATAATACAATGCTATAGCTAGCACCAATCCACTTCTGTCAAGCCTACAACGCACCAATCAGCTGGTCCATGTTACAGCCATGGAGTAGAGAGAGAAAAAGAGGGAAAAAATGACTTGCCTTATGTAACCTACTATACTTCTCAATCAGAGAATGTATATAATGTCAAGAATAGCAGGTGGGTTCAATCTGACAGCATTACTTCCCCCAACAGTAGTTACAGGACAAATAAAACCATAAACTCTTTCATCCTCTCAAAACACACTATTATTTCATAGAACATGAAGCATTTTGAATACTAGTATACATAACAAGATAAAAATCATTTGAATGAACATACATTATTTTCTCCAAAACCATTGAAGAAGACAAAGGTCAATGCACATAAGAAAA
>QEPC01005568.1:1831535-1849445 GCA_003113815.1 Sphenodon punctatus | reverse complement strand
GGCCTCAGCGCCGGCTGTGGCTGCCGGCGTCAGGACGCTCTAGGCCTTCCGGTGAAACCCGGAAGTTCCCCGGAAGGCCTAGAGCGTCCTGACGCCGGCAGCCACAGCCGGCGCTGAGGCCGCCGGACCGCCCGCCGCCGCTGGAGCTCCCAAAGGTAAGCGGCAAGCGCACTGAGCCTTTAGTAGGGGTGATCCCTGGAGGTGTGTGTGTGTTAAACACCCCCCCCAGGGATCGGGTCAGGGTCATACTTACCGGCGGCTGCGGGGACGCCGCGGCCGCTGGTGCTGGGGGGTGGGCTTGCCTCGCCTCGGGGTCTCTGTCTCTTACTCTTTTTTAAAACAAAAAGCCAGGCTGGGCAGGGTGGGTGGGGGGTGTCCCCCCTTCCACCCGCGCAGCCTGGACTCGGGGAGGGTTTTTTTGAAAAAATCATTTTTGCTGGGGCAGTTTTTTTTACATTGCAGCCATTTTTAAATGGCTGCAATGCAAGAAAAATCCGGTACCCCGGAATCCAGTACCGGGTCCGGATTACCGGGTCGAATCCGATAATGCCGGTATGCCCGATACCGGCATTATCGGATACCGGATTCTACCGGTTTCCCACCCCTAGTGGTTACTCTCATACTGCCCTCTACTGATTCACAACAGAATTTCCTTATAATTATAATTCTTCAAATCTTGCTGTCCAGCCAAGCCATAATAGTATGGGTTACACTTAGTCTACACAGGGCCCAGGATTCAAGTTTGACTCCTAGTTCCAAGTGCATTGTAATCTACATGATTCTTCCACTGGACCACCCGGTCTCTCTTCTTACCTCTTTAATAAATACATCATCACTTTGCGCTCTTCCTCCCAACATCCCTTGCATAGAGGAAAGAAATATCCACATTTTACAGATCTAAAACCAAGGCATAAGGTGTAGTTTAAGGAAACTGTTTAAGGCTGCTTATAGAGTCTGTGACTGAGGCAGGAAAAGAAGAATTTCAGTCTCCTGAGTTCCAGTCCAGTACCCTCTGAAATAAACCATTCTTTCTGTCATTATATGTGTAATAGATGTTTAGTATTTAATCATGCCATTAATGTTGATTAAGTATACAAGCCATGTTTAGCGTGGGTGAGTTAATGCTATGGTGGAAACTTTATTGTACTCTGTATGTATTAAGAATTATTAAAGTTACATGAGGAAACAATTATTTTTTTCTGAATGAAGTGAAATGAGCACACCCTATGCATGAAGATGTTTATTACTTATTGATATTTTAAAAGTTGGCAAATTAATCTTATTTAAATGACTCTACACAGCCAAACACTATTACAATAATTTATTATACAGAATAACTTGAGGGTTTTATTTTGCTTTAATGTCAAATCCGCAAGAGCAATATATTGCCTGTAGATTTTTCTCTTACAGTTCATTGTTGCTGTGACTAATTCATCATAGCTGTTTAGATATGCAAAATCTATAATACTTCACAATGTTGATTTTTCTCTTTTTGTTTCCTAAGTCTGGAGCTTGATTTAAAACTGCACTGTGAAAGATTATATGCATCAGGCAGGGGAAAAAAAAAATATTGCTTCAACCCATCTTAGATAAATGGCAACCAACAACCATAGTAGTACAGTAGAGGATTGCAGACATACATAAAGTTAGACAACTTTGCAAAAATACGTTATCGCTCTAAATAAAATTCAGGTTATGCTTTTCCCCCCCCCCCCCTTCAATTATTTGCTTTTGGTTAGGAAAAAAAGTTCCCTAGAGTCTTCTAATTATTGTTTCTTTGTACAGAACAAAAGTCCAAATGACACTTTGGGTGATTTTAGACGTGCCAGCCTCCCTTCTTGACACAGCGCGTGGTCAATTCTTCATCCCCGAGCGGAATCAGACTGGCCGGTCAACAGACGTGCCAGACTGATTCCGCTTGGGGATCGAGGAGGGGGCGGGGCTGTGTGGTGCAGCGTGTGGCTGCCCGGCCCGGCCCCCTCCCCCCCCACTCAATCAGGCTCCTGGTCAGTTCGCGGCTTGAAAAGAATGCGTGGTGCTTATCAGGCGCACGATTGCCGGCGGCGTCATGTGTAATCTCTCCTCGTGGGGTTTTTGAAACACCGCGTGAGCGCACAGCGTGATTGTCTAAAAGCGGCCTCAGTTAGGCAGTGTAGTTTGGTTTAATGGGGCTTACTGTGCATGGGTTTGTTAGCGCATCCAGAGCTGGCCTCCCTGCAGGGTGACTTGGGGGCAGGCTACTGCCTGGGGGCCCACAGTAGCCTCTGTTTTCACCAGGGCTTGGTGTGGTGGTCCTACTCCGTCCCAGCGGGGTCCCAAACATGACCACCTTTAGGGCCCTGCAGGGGGTGGCCCTTAGGGGAGGAGCCACCATGGGCCCCACATTTTATCTTCATCCTGTAAATTCTAAGGACAGCCCGGAGCACATCAAGCGCCTTCGGACACCACCTGACTCACGAGGGAAGCCAGCACGATTTGAGATTGTGAAAATGTCCCCCCCCCCATTCTAAAACAATGTTGTATGGATGAGGGGTTGACATCTGGGCCAAGAAATTAACCTCAAGTCAGAACAATGGGTGACTACTTCCAGTTTTCTACACAGTAAGAGAAATGTTTATAGTCAAGGTTTTTAAAACTGTCTTTCTTCCACCCACTGCACACACACACCCCACCCATTTGAAAAGTGCCTAAAAAGAAAACCTTTAAAGTTTGTTTTTAAGAAATCATGACTCATCCCCCACAATCACAAGATTGACTTTAAAAGCATGGGGTTTTTTTGTTTGTCTTTGTTGGTGGTGGGTTTTTTGTTTGTTTGTGTGTGTGCGCGCCTTTGGGTTTCTGGGACTTTAAAGCAAACTGTCTCCAGTTATGCTTTCAAGGTTTTCCATACAATTAGGAAGGTTAGAAACTTAATTTAATAAACCGTAAGTTGTCGAGCTTCATCACTAGCTAAGATTCTCTTGATTTTTAGCAGCTGGGTGTGAGCATGTGCGCCCTCGTGGCAGTAGCTGCTCATATGTATATATATATATATCCCGCAGAATCGTGAATGGCTTATGGGATATACACCCCCAGCCTGGATCATCACAGGGAGACGGAGCACAATGCCTGAACCAGAGGCACAGCATAGTAGCCTACTATTCGTCTTGCATACAGGAACCTTGCTCTCTGAGTAGGGATGTGTTCAACAAGCAACGGACAACACCAAAAGGGGGGCAGTCTTGCAGGCACAAAGGCACTGATCACCGGCAAAGACTCTGAGTCGTGGAGCTGCTTTTCTCCCCTGTTGAGGGCAGGGAACGCTGGTACAGGCACTCTGAGCGCCGCGGCTGAAATGTAGGGGGCGTGGCCGAGCGGAACTGCGGTGTCATGGCCTGACCGGGCTAATGCTTGCAGCTGGCTTGCGTTGCCCTTGAGCTGCCTGTTTCTGAGCCACGGGAGCTTCCGTATCTTCTCGGGAGCCCCCTGCTGGCTCTGCTGCACTATTGCACTCCAGCACCGGATCAGACGGTGCTGGAGACACAGATCCCTGTGATGGAGTCGGGGGAACTGGATGAGCCATAGTGTGGCCCCCCAAGGGACCGTTGGCAGGTGAGTCCCGGTGATCCCATGCTTGACCCCTCCCCCAAGCCCACAGGCCCCGATATGGGGGCCTGACACTGGGGCTTTAAATGCTCCACATCATTAGATTTGTGTTGAAATTGTGTAAAGAAATTGGCAACAATGAGTGACCTTAGTATGTAATCCTACAAATATAAATGTTATCTCATAGCCAGATTAATTTTTTGCACTCCACATATGTTATAATAATAATTTTACACTACTTGCCTCCAGGAACAAAGTATATACAGTAAGAGGGAGGTAATGCAATGTCGCAATAAGGAACTAACCTGCCCCCATTCCAGACACTTCAAGTTAAGCATATGTTTAAGCACTCTTCCTGAATAAGGTTGTTTTCTTCAATTGGCACCTAAGTCCTGACCCCAGAAACAACTCTGGCCATAAGGCTTATTACTATGAGTAATTATGTGGATTTCCTGAGACTACTTATGGTATTAAGCACTAAAGGCTTGGTAGAGAGCCCAGTGCAGTCGGTGGGAGTCTTTCCATTGACTTCAATTAACTTTGGATCAGGCTCAGTAATAAATGCTTGTATGATGTGACCCTTAGATTGTCAACTCTGCAGGCAAGGATTATAAAGTTATTTGTATTAGAAGTGTCTGGCACATTGTGGGTGCTGAATATACCTTGTTACTCGCAATAATAGTTAATAAGGGATGAAGTGGCATTGGGAAAACTCCCTGACAAAAGCGAAGCAGAACTCGTGGCTGCCATGTAAATAAGAGATGTCAACAGCATAGGACATTTAGATTGCACAGTGGTTTCCTGATGTAAAAAATGCCGAGCTGAAGTTGAGAGTTTAATCAAATATAAACACAGAGGTTAAATCAGGATGTTTATTAAAGCAGGATATAATTATCTTGTCACAACAATGCGGTACAATGATAGTATCTTGCATGATTAAGAAATAAAACACTACCACCGAAGACTGAGAGAGAAGCAGCCACAGAGACTCCTGCTTACTTGCTAATGAAACTAATGCCATCTATGTAAAGAAGTAGGGGTCAGTTAAGCTATTGTCATGTCTTTGACCACTACACCACCGCTCTGCAGTGGTGAGAAGGGCAGCCACCACTCTCTTTCTTAGTTCCCTCACCAGGTGGGCAGGAAATGGGTGAGGCCCGAACTCTCTCTTTCTCTCACCTACAACACAGTGAACACAGCTGAGTGGGAGACAGAGACAAAATATCTGCTGCCAATACAGTGGTGGTACAAAATTCATCTCTGTAATCCCCTGCACGGGGACAGCAACCTCCACCTTTACTACAGTATCTGAGTTCTTCACTATTGTCAATGTACATTTCCTCACAACACCCCTGTGAGATGAGAAAGTGCTATTATCTCCATGTTGTAGATGGGTAATTTTTGAGGAACAGAGAAATGAGGATAGAGATCATATCTTTCCTGCTCAGACCTTAATTCCTATTACAGACGGTACATTCCACTGACACCCTTCTGTTACATCTTCCAGAGATGGTACACTCCGTGCTGAGCTTGTCTGAAGGGAGGGGGGTTCCTGAGCTGGGGAGTGGCCATTTTGTGAAGAGGTGGGTCTTGAGGAGGAATTTGAAGGTACGAAGGGAGGCGGCGAGGCGGATGTGGGCAGGGAGGGAGTTCCAGGCGTGGGGAGCAGCTAGGGAGAAGGGACGAAGGCAGTTAGGAGGGAGAAGCAACAGGATTTGGCAACAGAGTCAATGTAGGGTTTAAAAGAAAGGGGTGAGTCAAAGATGAAGCCTAAGGTATGGGCTTAGGGGATGGGAAGGATGGTGACCCCAACAATGAGGATTGACAGGGAGGAGAGAGAGGAAGGATGAAGGGGGAAGATAAGGAGTTCAGTTTTAGCCATGTTGAGTTTGAGCTGACGTTGAGACATCCAGGCAGAGATGTCAGAGAGACAGCTGGTGAGGCAAGCTTGAATATATGGAAAGAGAGAGGGAGTAGAGAGAGAGAGAGTTGAGTGTCATCAGCGTAGAGGTGATATTGGAAGCCATGGGAGGCAATGAGTTTGCCTAGGGACAGGGTATAGATAGAGAAGAGGAGAGGGCCAAGGACAGAGCCTTGGGGGAATACCAACTGAGAGTGGAAGGGAGGAGGAGGTGGAGTTGGCAAGAGACTAGGGATGGGCGAACAGAACGGAGTTCGGAAATTCAGTTCGGTTTGGTTTGAAATTCGGTTTGAAATTCGAGTTCGGTTCGGAAGTTCAGTTCGGTCGACCGAACAGACCAAGTTCGGTCGAATTCCGAACTTCTGAACCAAGTTCGGCCATTCAAAACCAGGTTTTTTTGGTGTGTGTTGCCACTAGGGATGGGCGAACAAAATGGAGTTCGGAAATTCAGTCCGGTTCGGTTTGAAATTCGAGTTTGGTTCGGAAGTTCGGTTCGGTCGACCGAACAGACCGAGTTCGGTCCGAACTTCCGAACCGCGTTCGCCCATCCCTACAAGAGACACGTTGAAGGAGTAGTCAGAGAGGTAGGAGGAGAATCAGTCAAGGATGGAGCCACAGAAGCCAAGGAAGTGAAGTGAATCCAGCAGGAGTGAGTGGTCAACAGTATCAAAGGCAGCAGAGAGGTCAAGGAGAACAAGAATAGAGTGGAGGCGATTAGATTTAGCCACAAGAAGATCATTGGTGATCTTAGTGAGAGCAGTTTCAGTAGAGTGAAGGGGGCGAAAGCCAGATTGAAGGGGGTCAAGGAAGGAGTTGGCAGAGAGGAAGTCGAGGCAGCAGGAGTAAACAACACGTTCAAGAAGCTTGGAAGCAAAAGGAAGGAGTGAGACAGGACAGTAGCTAGAAAGGTCAGAGGGGTCAAGAGTGGACTTTTTGAGAATAGGAGAGACAGTGGTATGCTTGAAGGTGGAGGGGAAGGAGCCAGTAGCGAGGGAGAGATTGATGATGTGCAGGAGGGAAGGGGCGACAGTGCGAACAATGGAGATCAGGAGGTGGGAGGGGATGGGGTCAAGGGGGCAAGTGGAAGGGTTGGAGGAGGCGAGCAGGAAGGAGATTTCCTCAAGGAAGGTGGGAGGGAAGGAGGATAGGATAGGAGAGGGAGTGAGAAGCAATGCCAAAGATGGATCTTGTCTATCTTGGAGATGAAGAAGGAAGCAAGATCCTGAGCAAAGAGGGAGGAGGAGGACAGGGGGGCTTGAGGAGGTGGAGAACAGAGGTGGAGGTGGAGAACAGAGGTGGAGGTGGAGAACAGGTGGTGAGGGTCCCAAGAACAGGACTCAGTGCGGGAGGCGTAGCAATTCTGTTTAGTGAGGGAGACAGCAGAAGTAAGGGAGGAGAGACAGAATTTGAAGTGAAGGAAGTCAGCTTGAGAGTGGGATTTGCGCCAGAGGAGTTCAGCAGCATGGGTGCAGGAGCGGAGGTAGCGGATACTGGGGGTGAGCCAAGGACGGGGGTTGTGGGAACGGGCAGGGTGGAAGGAGAGGGGGGGCAAGGGAGTCAAAGGTGGAGGGGAGAGAGGCATTGAAAGCAGAAATGGCAGAGTCAGGGGAGGAGGAGGAGAAGACTGAGGGGAGAAGGGGGGAGAGAGGAGGCAGAGTCCAGGGGGTTAATGGCCTGCAGGTGACAGAAGGGGCATGGAGACAGGGAAGAGGAGGGGGGACAGTGGGAGACATTGAAAGAGGCAAGGAAGAGGTCAGAGATGGGATGAGGATCGAAGGAGAGATCAGAGACAGAGCAGGTCCTATAGAAGACGAGGTCAAGAGAATGGCCCTTAGCGTGGGTGGGGGAGTTGGTCCAAAGGAGGAGGTTGAAGGAGGAGGTTAGTGAGAGGAAGCGAGAGATGGAGGACTGGGAAGGGACATCAACGTGAATGTTGAAGTCACCGAGGGTGAGAGTGGGGGTATCGTCAGAGAGGAAGAAAGTGAGCCAGGACTCAAATTCAGAGAGAAAGGAAAGAGAGAGAGCCTAGTGGGCGGTAGATGACAGCGACACGGAGATGGAGGGGGGAGTAGAGGCGCACAGGCTGAGCCTCAAAGGAAGGGAAGGAGAGAGTGGGGGGGGAGGAGAAAGTGGTTGGAATTGACACAAGTTAGTGAGGAGGAGGCCCACGCCGCCACCCCGACCTTCGGGGCATGGCTGGTGAGAAAAGGAGCGACCCCCAAAGGATTGGGTAGCTGGGGTGACAGAGTCGGAGGGGGAGATCCAAGTTTCAGTAAGGGCAAGGAGCTGGAGGGAGTGAGAGAGGAAGAGATCATGGATGTAGGGGGCTTTATTGGCAGAAGAGTGACAGTTCCAAAGGGAGCAGGAGAATGGGAGCTGATCAGGGGGAAAGCAGGGAATGGGGATAAGATTGGGAGAAGGGGGGCGGTGGGGCAGACGAGAGATAGGGAGGGTGGGGGAGGAGCAGGGGAGAAGGTAGCCAAGGGGGATGAGGAAGTGTGAGGAAGTTGGAGAGAAATTATGGGCTGGGGGGGAGGAGCAGGGGGGGAAGAAGGAGAGGAAGGAAAAGGTGGGGGGAAGGGGAGACGGAGGAAGAGGGAAGGCGAGAGATTAGGGCAGGCATGATGGTGGGGAGGATAGGTAATAGAGAAGAGACAGAGAAGAACGAGGTGGAGAGTGGCTGACATACTGGCCACCAAGGATCCACCAGTTGGTAGAAGTACCCTTAGACTTATCCTTAGCTGTTGTTGTTGGAGTATTCTGCTGGGGAGGGATTTTATGGTACACGCCAGCGCGCACCTTTTGGCCTGCTGGTCGCTGGAACTCGGGCGGCAGAAAGGCCAAGCTCCAGGAGGGTTGCGGCGTCCTCAGGTGTTGACAGCCGAGGCAGCTGGGAGAGTATGCAGATGAGCTGCAACCTCACCAGTTCCTAAGTGACAGTTTACTGATCATAAATAAAATATTTTTAAATGTTCAGTTAAGCCTTTAAAACTATTTCCTGTTTGTCAATGTATTTTCCTTTTGGCCTGTCCAGCCCTTTCCCTACCAGGACGGCATACCGTTCCTCCTCAGGCTCCACCCTCCAGCCCATGCTATTTGCTTTCCTGCCCTTTCCATTCCCTGTGTGTTCTCTATTGACATGCCAGGCTAGCCAGCTGTAGGCATGAACCCATGCTTTTTCCTATTGGCAGCAGGTGTGCTGCTGTCTCCTAGCTTCTCCCCACTGCACCCTCAAGTGCACGTGTTTCCAACTCCCTGTCCCCTAAGTGACTTATTGTTATGCTGCCATTCTCCACAGCCTCTCCGTGTGCCCCCCCAACCTTACGTCCATGTGAATGGCCAGAGGACTCCCCATCCCATCATTTTCAGTGCACCCATCCTCTTCCCTTCGAACACCACACAATGCCATACTACCCCCACTCCCCCAAACGGCCCACCCTTCACCAGAATAAGCATGAAAAACATGGATTAAGAAAAATATAACTTTATTAAACAATAAAAACATTAATTTTACTTTAACTTTTTTATACTAACTATATGGTAAAGTGTTTTTTAACACACACAAAAAGTTAAATAAATAAATATTTTTTCCCAACACCTTCCCTTTTTTGGTATAGCTGGGTGTGCTCGCTTGTGTAATAGCAGAGCAATGTTCTCCTCCTCCTCCCTCCAGTCCACATGTGGAGGTTGAGGAGGAGTGAGAGGAGGCGGCGTGTTGGACTTGCTGGTGGAGGGGGAGGCATACCTGGACCAGAGTGGGTTGACCTACACAAGCACAGGGTGGAGAGGGCTTGGGTGGTTTCTCTGTGGGGTTGAATGTTGGGAAAACCAGGGTGGATGATCGGGATCCAGGTGGGGTGACTTGAACTGCCGAAGGGGGTTTGTAAATGACATCTGCCCCTGAGCAGCAATTTTGCTTGCAGAAGCTACATGCTGGAGAAGGGAGGTCTGGATCTGGAGAGACTGGGACAACAGATCTCCCATCTCTTCGTTTGTCTTCTCCAGCATGCTATCCGAGCATTCCAGTTGCTGCTAGAAGTGGGCCCAGTGCCTGTCCTGCCAGCGGTTCAAATGGGCCTTGGTAGCAAAGGCCTTGTGTTGCAGCAGAATCTGACAGTGCTTCTGGGCCATGCCCTGAATGGCATCTTGGATCTCATCTGCCCACTGCATGGTCTCCCTGAGCAGCTCCATTGTCAGATTCTCCCTGTTTTGCAGGTTGTGGACCTGTAGGTCCTGGTTCTAGTGGTCGCTAGTGGCTGGGGGTTCCATCTGCACCTGTTGCAGTGGCAGACCTGTAGCAAGGCAACAAGGAAAGACACTTGTTCAGACCACCTCACCCACCTTCCAGACCCGATGTTTCAGCTCCTTCCCACCTTCCTGCCCAACGTAACGGCCCCCTTCCTACCCAATGACACAGCCCTCCACCTGCACTAAAACGCAGGAATGGGTACCTAGGCTAGGTCGCTGCTGGGGAGGTTGCTGCAGCAAGTTCAGAGCGGCACACGGTTCTTTTCCCGTAATTACTGTAGAGGAGTGAAGAACATACAGAAATCAAGCACCTCCCTTAGTGCCCTCAACCTTTCCCTTCACTCCCACTGTTTTGGCTTCCACCACACACACCCCAAGTCCCACTATGATGCTTCTCCCCTCCCAGCGAGACCACAGTCCTGCCATGGTGCCTCCCCTCCCACTTCTCATGCATACCATTCACATCTAGTGCTGCTATGCCCCGTGGAGTATTCTGCTGCTTTCCAGGACTCTCCTGGCCACCTGTGAACACAGTAAAGAAACGTCCGTCCCGCCCCCATAATTAGATAATAAACAGAAGCCTTTATCATGCAGGTGTGTAAACACGGCTCCCCTTCCTCAGGTGCATTAACTTACCATTCTCCCACGCCTCCTCTATAAACATGGTCTCTGACTCCTCCGTACCCTCCGCAGCCACCTCCAGTGACTCCTCAAACAAGGCTGGGTCTTGAGACTGAGAGGGGTTAGACCATAAGAGTCATGGTGCTTGTGTCCTCATTGACCAAATTTGCTGGCTCCAGGGCAGGGATGGACACAGAATGATCTCTGTGGTCACCACGGCTTCCACGGGGGGAGCAGGAGCAGTTGCAGTGGGAGTGGGCAGTGGAGGAGCCATATCAACCTGCTCCTGGTCCCTGGCGAAGGCGCAGCCGTAGAGGTGGAATGCCATGATCGCTCCATCCATGCAGAGGAATCAGTTCAGTAGCTCCTAGTAGGGAGATGTTTTCCTCTTGCAACTGGAGGCAAAGTTGTTGTCTCAGATCTCCTTGTATCCCCTGCACAAATCCTTAGCCCATATTACCTTGAATCTTATATTTGGGTGTGGTCAGGGGAGGCTGAGGTACCAACGATACACACAGCCATTCCAGCTGTTTTAATGAAACCACCTTTTTATTAATAACAAATGATTCTGAATACTTCCTAACCATGATTTCTCACCTATCTGCGAAGCAGCAAAGCAATAGTGGCAGAAGTCCACTTCAGATGATCAATCTGAAAGACAGCACTTCTGGGGCGGGGTATTTCAAGTGGTGATGTCCTTCCCTTCCTAAATAATTGGTTTTGTTCTTAGTCTATATAACATCCTTTTTTCTCCTCCCTTCTTTTGGGTTGTCCAAAATCGCCCCAGTCCTTTGGCTTTCTCCCCAAGATGCAAAACACAAAAAACAGAAATGATGAAAATGTAAATCATAATGTATAATTTAATAACAAATTTCACTTATATATAAAGTTAAGAATACAATAAAGTCTCTTATCTTCTTGGACTTTATTGTTAATTCAGATCTCATTGACATGTTAATAGTTGATAATGACTACAGAAAGTTTCCCCCGATGAAGAGTCTGCTCCTTGAAACTTGTTTTTATTGCATATGTGTTTGTAATATATTATATTTTTCATTTTATATAGAAGTCAAATTTGTTGCTATGAAATACTATTATTAAATTATACATAACGATTTACATTTTCACCATTTCTTGTTGTTGCTACTATTTTTACCCCTTCTTGTGCTTAGTTTTTTTTCCCCAGGATGACCAACCAAACTAGACTTCTTCTGCTCTGTAAGCTAGTTCTATGTTATCTGGAATATATTATACTTTTATGAATGCATCTTTGTTTAAACAGCCAGGAGATGTCCTGGAACACTGCCTCGTTCCAATAGCATGTGACCAGGGAATATTGGACATTCTTCTCCCCCCATAGAGCCATGAAGGCCTTGGTCTCTTCCTTGCTCCAGGGAGTGCACCTCTGGTGGGCGGACTTGTAGACAGAGTGTGCCTCAGATGGAATACCGGAGGTATCAGTGCTGGTAGTTGCCTATGAACACCGTAAAAAAGAAAAACCAACATAAATAGATAGCAATAAATGGAAGCATTTATCATGCAGCTGAATGATAAATGCTTTAACTTACTAGGTATGTTAACTTACCATAGTTGAGTGGCTGTCGTTCTGAGCCATGTGACCATGCCGATGGAAAGCCTGTGGAAGTCAGTCCTTAGAAGGTAACTGATCAGGAAGAGCGGGTGTTGGGCAAACCAGGACAAGCTGGGACAACGCATGTTTGAATTTGGCATGTAATAGCCTTTTAAGGCAGATGTAAAGTGAGAGCGGAGAGAGGGGCAGGAAGCTGTTGCTCCTCAAAGTGCTCTAGCCTTTTCACTTGCTACTCTATGGTGCCGGCAGATCTTTGTGTGCAAGGCTGCATGCAACCTAATTGATAGGACACAGACACGTGAGTGCACATTAGCTTGCATTTGCCTGCACAATGGGCTCCACGTGCTCCATGACCCCACCATGAGTGGGGGCTGTGTGTCCGGTGGGTGGTGGCCACGTGGTTGGTGGAGGAAAAAACCTAATAAATGAGCAAGGACACTCACCTGACGTGGACTATAGCGGGCTATCGTCTTATTTGTTAATGCCCAGAGAAAGGGGTAGCTCTTCAGTTCCACGGAATTAACGGTTTTGACTCATTGATACCTTGTTTCCTTTCTAGGATTTAGACAATTATTCAAGCTAGTACACAAAACCCAAGCAAAGTTGTCTTCTTTAAAAACAATGTTAAGATTTTATTTTTATTTGTTTCTAATTGGTGTTCTGAAAACTATGCATTTTCCTTAATCCAAATGAAATAAACTAATAAAGTCTGAATTAAATTATTTATGTGTGTTTGTTTTCCACTCTGATAATGATTCCATTGGCAGACTTCTTTGTTTTCTAATGTAAAAGTGGCCATTTAGGCTGAGATCCGGAAACCATTTGCAAGCTTATGAGCTCTCTGGATTTCAGAGACTAATGAGATTGCAAGGGGTTTCAGAATAGCGACCCTACTCATTAAAGCATATCAATGAAACAAACAAGATGCCAGGGACCATTTCAAAATGGTCTCAAGTAAAGGAACTCAGAACTGGACTTTATGAAACTTGTTTTATGTTTGTAAGTCTTGCATTGCTTTTAGGTAGAAAATTACCACCTATCTCTGAAGATGTTTGTAGCACCATGAGAGAAACATCTCTATCTAAGTGTGCTCTCTACCAGGGCTGTAACGTGGTAATCAGATTTTACTTGATTTTACTGAGTACTGCCCTATTTGGCCCGTCTTTTCAGAGTTCCGAATGACCAAGGTATATCCGGACCTTTTGGAACTTGGAAAAACCATTGGCCAAATGCTGGAAGGGAAGGGGGGAGAGGACAGTGTGGGCCAGGGAAGGAGAGTCAAGGAATAGGACAGCAGGGTGCAGGGAAGGGGTGAAGGGAGATGCTACTCACCTAGAAGCTGCAGCTAGTGCAGAATACAGCAGCCTGCCTTCTTAGTGGGATGGGCCAAAGGGAGCACATAACACCAGTACTCCGAGCACTGCACTGGCTGCCTGTTGTCTTCCGGGCCCAAGTCAGGGTGCTGGTTTTGACCTTTAAAGTCCTTCACAGTCTGGGCCCTGCTTACCTGAGTGGTCGCCTCACCCCCTGGGCTCTCGGGCAGCCCCTGCGGTCATCTGGGGGCACCCTCCTGGAAGTCCTGTGTTACCGTCGAGTTTGGACAGACAGGAGGGTGTTCTCAGCAGCTGCGCCGTTGCTTTGGAACTCCCTCCCAGTGGAGATTCGCCTCAGCCTGAATCGCCTCACCGTCTGATGTAGTTATAAGACCTGGCTCTTCTGCCAAGTGTTTGGTGTGGGATGGGGGGATGGGTTGGGGGTGGGGATTTTAGCACTAGTCAGAGTTTTATATTGAAATTGTGTTGTTATATGTTTTATAACTGTAAGCTGCTCCGAGTCACTTTGCGAGAGGGGTGGGGTAAAAAATATAACAAATAAATAAATAATAAAAGCTACCAGGAGGTAGGCACACAGCTGTCTTATGGTGTGGACTTTGCCAAGTCACGGAGCCGGTTGCATCGCTCTGCTTTAAATAAGGTAAAGCAGCTCTCTGGGAACATGCTGGGAAATATAGTCCAGCTTGTTTCCAGACAGCATAGAACTAATGCTGTCTGGGACCAAGCTGGACTACATTTACCAGCATGCTCCAAGAGACCTTTAGGAGCATGCTCGGAAATCAGCATGTTAGTCATGTACACTCATCCAAACAGCATTCCTTCCCCTGTTCAAACAAATAATGGATGTTTTTACACACACAATTCTCCTGGATGTTTGCTGTTACATCCTGAACTTTCTGTGTGTCTAAATCACTCACCCAGATCTTAAACATCCGGATCTTTGAACTTCTCCGTAGAACTTCTCACAGAACTTTTATGTGTAAAAGGTTCTTCTGGTATACTGCTTTACTCCAGGCAGCTGTGGTCACTTGGTTTCCATGACAGCCTGACACATCTACAGCTGCGGCTACTTTAGGCTGCCTCAGGGCAGTGTTCGTGTGAAGAATGCATCCAGGAACTGCCTCAGGGCAGTGTGTGTGTGTGTGTGTGTGAGAAAAATGCATCTGGAACTTACTTGTGGACTTGTAAACCCAGAAGATTGAAAAATCCGGAACTTTAACGTGTGTGTAAAAATGCCCAATATGACTCCCACCCTCCACCCCCCTACTCAGAAGTTGTGAAAAGCAAGTAGCATTATCACATTTAATAATCCCAGTTCTTACCCAGGCCTCTGTCTAGAGAACCAGTGTGGTGTAGTGGATAAAGTGATGGACTTGGACTGGGGAAGATGGGTTCAAATCCTACTCTAGCTATAAAAACTCACTGGGTGGTCTTGGGCAAGTCACAACCTCTCAGTCTAAGTTCCCCAACTGTAAAATGGGAATATGTGTGTGTGTTTCCCTCACCGTTGTGCATCTTAGATTGTAAATTCACTGGGCACAGACTTGTCTCTGAAAATCTGTGACTATAAAGAGCTGTGTACACCTAGTAATGCTATAGAAATTTAGTAGTAATGTTCTACTAGTCAAGATGGTCAGGGCAGGCGAGATACCTCTGAATGCCATGCACTGGGAGTGATCAGCAGGGATAGATTTGACCTGATTTGCACTTTTCTGAAACAACAGAGGTTGTATTCACAATCTATACTTAATATAGGAAAAGTTTTCCTTCTTCATTTTCAAACTTTGGAAAGGGCTAGGTTGGCAGATACACTGCGCGTAATGTACATTACCTCACAAAATGTTCAGCCAGAAAACTAGGTTTGACCATTGATTTAAATTCCTACCCATATTTCTTATGATGTCTTAAGTGCTTAATCCGGCTGTCAGTACTCTGTCTGCCCCACAGAAGTCGGAGCAGAGCTTCAGAACACTGTGGGATACCTGGCCAGTAGCCATGGCAATAGGGGTAACTTTTAAAATGGGGGAAGAGAATGTGGGAATATTTTAAAAGCAGAACTACATTTTCCTGGGAGAAAAGGCAGGAGAAAGTGCCTGTGTGGATGCAGCCTTGAATCTGGCCATTGTCAGAGACAGGATGCTGGGCTAGATGGACTATTGGTCTGGTCTGGTATGTTAATCTGGTTTGATAGTTTTTATGTTCTTACTGGCTCATATAAGGAATGTAACTAGTTACTTTCTCTTTTGTGCTAAGTCAGCTATGCTGCCTGGTAAATTGGGTCAAAGCTCGGTTTTAGCTTGCTTCTTGCTCATGTGTACAGGTGGAAGTTGCAGCTTGGAAGTTGCAGCTTGAAATTTTTACTCTCCATTTGTACTCTGACCAGTGATGTGAAAAGGCTTTATGGTGGGTGTTTTTACACGGACGTGGGTGTGCTCAATCCTGAAGCAAACCCTGGGCTGCACCCCCACATCTGCCTGCTTGCAACCTCACCTGCCGCTGCAGCACGCAGTCAGCCCCCACACCATAGAGCTGTGGGTGGACTGACCACGGTTCTAGGCTGCTGCCCGTAGCTCGATGGTGTTGCCTGAGGGAACCCCTGGCCAGGAGTGGAGCTGCAGCACCCATCCACCCAGTATGATTTTGTTGGGACTCAATTCTTCAGAACTGAGGCAACTCCCCTTGGAAAGTCTGACATTATCCATACTGGATCCAACTGCAGATACTTACTGTCTTGCTCTTGCATCTTCAAACAAACTCTTAGCACTTCCAACCTGAGGACCAGCTGGGACTAAGGCCCTTTTCACATGAGATGCCCACCCCCCTTGCTTACGTGGGTGACTGGGTGGACATGGGGGGGGGGGACTTCCATGTGACTGCCAGTGCGGGTGGGTGGGGGTGCGTGCGTGCTCCCGCACCCTACCCGTCTCCACTCACCGCCACCAATCTCCCATGCATGGAAGCATCGGACAAAATGGAGCTTCCTTCGTGGGTGTAGATCGGTGGAGATGGATGTGTGTCCATGTGACTGACTGCCCATGATGCGCCACCCATGGATGGTGGTGCACACCCACCCACCATCCACCCCCTGCTCCCGGCCCATATGAAAAGGGCCTAAGTATGAACTTTACAGTTCCTGTGTTGTTCCCTTTTTGTTTAGGTATGTTTTTTCTTTTATTTGTTCATCTTTGAAGTAAAGGTTATATATATATTTTAAAAAGGAACCACTATCTTTTGTGTTCAGTCTATATGTAGGATGCCAGCAGTTACTCGTGCCACTTATTTATGGGAGAATTTATGTCAATTGAGTTATGAATCTACTTGTCATGCATACGGCCCATAAATTTAGTCATACGTATATATACTTATAATAAAAGAGATACACACACTATATTTATTTATCTACACATTTATGTGTATGTGTAAAACATCCAGTGGACCATACAAAGGCAATGAATAGAAAACATTTCAATGAATAGGTGACAGATATCTTTATCTCCTACTATATCAATCTCTCTGCAATAATGCAGAAGTTCAGCAATCTCCATAAACTTTTAAATAAAATGCACTTTGAAGTCCATTTGAAAAATCTAGAAATAGCTTTTGTTTTGGTGTCATGGTGTAACTATAACCAACAAATGTGAGTTCATGTTCAGGATGTACCTTGGCAATATAGTCCCAGCTTTGCATAAGTAATGTACAAATACTGACGTTAATGTCAGCTTTAATGACAGCTGCTTCTTGAGCCCTGCTAGACAAAGCTATAGACTGCTGAGAAATGACTATTTTTTTTGGCAGAGGAGAATAAAAATGAGACCAAGAAACAAGAAACTGTAATGCCAGTGTCATGAAATGATAGGCAGTTTGCCATGGAACTTATACGCTATAAACCAAATTTGCAACTGGTGTAAGAGGACACAGCTTTATTGATGATACTGGAATTGGTTTATTTAATCTTGATATATTCATGGATTTGGCATTACAGTTTAAATAGTAACGGGCCATTTTTTTGGAGATAAGATTATACGTTCTTTGGAGATACATATTTCTGCCACAACATATGCTTCAACATTGACGGAGAGAAGTAGGTATACTTCATAACACCTTTGATTTGCATAAATTTGCATGCATTTATGAAACTGTAATTGCCCACTTGGAGGCTGAGCTGGAAAAAAGGAGGCCTGTGTGAAAGTCTGTATAGGCATGTTTGTATGTACAGAACTGATGATTCAAGTTAAAACTTAGCCTATCAAAAAGTCAAAATTTTTAGACGTGTGCAATAACTGGTTCTAAAATTTTAGTTCCAAGGTCACTCGGAGGATCCCAGGTGGAAGCAGTGACAGTTTCTTTCAGCAGTTAAAGAATTACCTCTCACAAACACTCTCCTACCCATCTTACCTTTTTTAAAAAGGAAAAAAAAAATCTTGCTCCCAGGCACCAGCTCCGTCCTGCCCCGAGTGTCACCTTTTTTTGATAGCAAGTCTTCGTCCCTTCTCCCTAGCTGCCCCCTATGCCTGGAACTCCCTCCCTGCCCACATCCGCCTCGCCCCCTCCTTCATACCTTCAAATCTCTCCTTAAAACTCACCTCTTCCACTCTGCCCTCCCCGACTCC
>QEPC01005568.1:1814851-1829690 GCA_003113815.1 Sphenodon punctatus | reverse complement strand
GCCGCGTGGCCCCGCCCCCTCCCGGATTCCCTGCCGGGATCCCCTGGCACGTCTGTTAGGGCGTGACGGGGTCGTCCCGGCGGAGGATGAATACATTGATTTAGTGACGGGGCCAACTGGCCCCGTCACGTCTGAAAACACCCAAGGGGTGTTTTTAAACGATTAAGGCTTGAGGGGTGGTGGTGGTGCGTGAGGCAACAGTGGTGCACCAAGAGGGCTTCATATGAGCAACTCCCACCATGGCTGCCCCATCCACGGAGATGGCCTCCCTGGATCGCACGGGGCATTCTGGATTTTTCAGGAATATGGTGCATGGCCATCGGTGGCTGGTGTGTGGGTCATGGGAGCGCACCTCTCAGGCACCAACTTTAAATGAGCAGTTGGATGTGTGGATCGTGGGGGGCCATGCGTGGATGTGTCTTGTTTAAAAGCAGGGTCCAAGATACATTTAGCTATTGAGTTCTCAATAGTTTCAAAATTAAGAGACAAATCTAGGCACATAAGCATGACACTTAGGTTTCTATTTTTGAAAGCATTGATTCAAATTAATGTTAATGAGAAGGCTACTAATGAATGATTAGTTAAATGAGAATACTTTGTCCAGAAAATAGTGTGGTATATCTGTTTAATTCTGCTTCTAGCGATGCAGTTGCCAACAAACTGACCTGTAATAGATTACCTCAGGGAGAGCTTGCTTAAGATACACTGGGTAGAGTTATGAACTTAAAATATGCTAATGTGAAAAAAAAAGAGTGAAACCGTATCTTCTTTTGAATATCCCATCAAAAGTCGATTAGTTCTAATTTTTAAAATAATCTTAAGAAAACCAGTAGGAATGTGTGTAATTAATTTACCCCAAACATTCCAGTTTTTAAAAATGAGAGTGAACTACATTAGCATAAATAATTTTTAATTTTTCATAATGGAAAAAGAGAATGGGTAATATCTGACCATCTGTCATTCCTTGTACAGCACAAAGTATAAAGAAAAGACAATAGGGGTGGCAAATTTAATTATCTATGTAAATTAAACTATGTGCTAGTGTCCTGTGATTGATTTAACTTTATTGCTTGGTTATGAGTGTAAACTACAGCTGGATTATATTCTAAAATCTTGATGGTTGCAGATATGCAAAGGTCTTCTTGAATAAACTGGTATACACAACGGATGGTATCTCAGCTGTCCTTTATTGAAATCCTTCTGTACTCTGCTGTACGATAGCATGGTGTAACTAACCTGTTAAAAACTGGGTTAGCCTACTTTGTCTAAAACAAGTGCACACTGTACCTAGTTCTATAATCATTTTATTTCGTCATGTGGTGTTCTAAATCTAATCACCATGGTTTCCAGAACTTATTTGAACATAAAAATGGCTCATTTGAAATGCCTTTCATAAGTTTACAAAACATTTAGGATCCGTATTCCTTTGGAGCTAAGAAAGCATCTCACGGGCCAGCAGTCATACCGTCTTCGGCTGTGATCTCATAAACCAATTAAGATTTCTTCATCTGGTCATTTATCAGGGTTTGCTCTCATGTAAATGCTAGAGGAAGTGATTTTACAAAACATGCATTGGTGTCTTTAATCACTCCCCCTTTCCCCACTACATCCCCCCTTCACAAGACTCTTTTCTCTAGCTGTAGCAGTCTAGAGCTTCTCAGCATTGCCAACCTGGAAAATAGTTACTAGCGTAAAATCAATCTTTTTTTTAAAGAAATAAAAAAAAATCTGGGTTCTTTTATCTTTTGGTTTCTGAATTGTTAGACAACCTTGCATATTTGTTTTCCATACTTATCTGCATGAATTGGAAGGTTAAAAACGAATTTAAAAAATAAAATAAAAATAAAGCTGAGATGGCTTGTGGCTTTTAGCGTTTTGAAACTCTTATGATTACATTTGATGGTAGTCCTGACTTTCCGGAACTTCTTTTTTTAGTACTACAAAACCTATTTTATTTATTTATTTATGTCAGCATTTATAATCCGCCTCCTCCTGCTCAATGCCAGTTCGAGGGGTATACAGCAAACTATAAAAACACAGTACAAAATCTCAAATACACTATAAAATATCAAATATAAACCATACAAATGCTGGGGAGTTTTAAACGAGCAAGGCTGGGGGAGGTCCATGGCCGCTGAGTGGCACTGCTACGGAGTGTGTGGGGAGGGACTGTAATGGGCAGCTCCCAGCGTGGCTAACACGGCAGCCACAGCACACGCCCCCAGCCACGGACCATGGCGGAGGGGGAAGGGTGCTCGCCTAACCTTTGAAACGGACATGTCCCGGCATGAGCGCTGGGGAATCTGGGCTCCCCAACGCTCGCGACCAGTTCCTGTGATTTTCATAGGTCATGTCCCCCACCCACAGTGCCAATGAGCGGCTGGCGGCATGGCTGGCAGCCGCCATTCATACAGGCAGGGGATGCGTGACTGGCAGTCACCATGTACCTTTTTGGCTTGCCTCGCATGGACCGCTTCAGATTTCTCAGCAGTGCGCCATGAGTTGCCATGTGTAAGTGCTGCGCGGTTCACGGGGCACTCAATCCCCCGCACCACCTTCAGATGCGTGGTCAGATGAGTGGCTCCTGAGTGGCCGTGTGTGGTAGTATCTTGTTTTCAAAAAACTGCTAACAAAGCACGTAGGTGGGTACATATCTGCACAGAACTCCTTGCAAGAATGTGGCCTTCATTATTATATAATAGCAATATTGTACTTTTGGATGTGTTAAAAACCTCCAGTACTCAGCTGGAGTTATGTTGTGAATCAGAGAGAGCGTAGATAGCTTTAAATTTGTGGATTTGGCCCACACATTCTTAATTTAAAATGTAATCTAGCCCTTGAATAATTTTAAAAGCTTTGGCATATGCTCTGAACAAAAGATTTTTTTAAAATGGCTTCACTTCAAAGGTAAACAACCAAAATTTATCAAATGGCCACATTAATAGCATGAGTAAACTTGATTTAGATGCTTGTGTATTATTTTTAATGTTCTTCTCTATTTTAAAGCCTTTGGATCACTTTTTAATTGAACAGATTTACTTCCAAGTGATTCACTCTTGGAATTCTGCTCTGGCCTCCAAAATGTTTATTTTTATTGTCAGAGGTTACTTTTGTTTTAAAATACGCACCTATCCTAGTGTCTGGGCTGATTTACAAATACTCTAAGATTCCTAATTTAAAGTAATATCCAGTGCCATAGCAAATACACAGTTAAGAAATAAAGCTTTTGACTGAGAATTTTTTTAATGGTTTTTCATTTTCACTTGCAACAAGAATATATTATGTGGGTTAAAATCTGTGGTTTCTAGAAATGACAGAGAAATGTATAGGGTTTAATAGCCATGTATGGTTCACTATTGTAGTTGCATATCTAAGAAAAACTCAAAAAGTGACTAATCTTTCTGTAAAGTGCCATTCACACTTATGGCATTGTGGGAATGATAATAATAGTGCTTGTGAGAACGAATAGAGCCTATTATTTGAAATAAGCTAGTTGCTAAAAAGATTGACAATGTATTATTATTTTTTTGCCTTGAAGACAAAGCATGATGTTATGCTTGAATTTTAAGATCTTCTGCTTAGTACTAACTTGGGACCACAGTAAAGAACAAAATTTTAACATAGCTCAAAAAAAAACCCCAATCCTGCAACTATTTGTACGCAATCGCATGCTTATTGTTACTCACATATTGTCACTGATTTGGAGTTATGACCAAATTTTTGTTGTTGTTGTTGTGACCCCAAAAATAATTCTTAATTTTATCTATCAAAATTTGCCCCAATGCAGCATCTCTATGTAATTATTTCTGAGAATTGTCCAAACCCTAATTAAAATCCACAGAAAGCTTAATCTACCCAAACCTGTAGTAACTTTCAAACAGTTAAAAATAAAGGCTGTCAGCTTGCATACTTTAATTTATGCACATATTTAATATCAATAATTACCATCTACCCTGTCACTCATATAAATTTGCCCTGGTATAATGAAAGCTGCCCACATAATTTTCTATTGAAAATAGAAAATGCACAAGTATGTTATTCTTACACCCACTCCATAAATGCATACCCAGATTTTCACCTGGCTTCTGCAGTAAGGTCCATGGTTAATTATGTGCATCAGTGTCAGATCAGTAGCTCTCTTCTATTTGTTTAGTAGTTAGAAACTGTAGAAACTATCTGGCATGTTGTGCAAAAAAGATAAACTGGACTTGTGGAATGATAGCATTCAGTAAGAGGGTGTGGGTAGATCCTGCTACACTTATTGGGAACTATGGTACCGGTGTATCCAAACAATGAAAAAGCAGTAGTTGGGTAANCCAACCCATCGGCTCCAGTCCCTGTGGTTCCCCCCACTCTGGCTCCTTAGTCCCTTGGTTCTTGCCCCTTGCAGTTCCCTTGTTCCCTGGGGTTCCCCTTGTTCCTCGTCACCCCTATTATATTTCTCTCTTCCGGATCTTGGTGTGTGGGTCTTAGTCTGCTCCTTGACCTCGATGATGAATCAGACCCTCTCTGACACAGGCTTCTAGGCCTCAAGATGAGAGCAGGTTCTAGAGACTCCGAGACGCTCTGAGAGGTCCATTTAGCCTACAGACCTCCCTTCCTGGGGTCTCTTCCCCTTTCCTTCCTTTTGGGAACGCGGTCCTTCCCCCATCCTAACCCCCCTGTTACCCTGGCCACATGACAACGTGAAGGTTAACAGGTTTTTGTTTTACATTCTTCTAAAATTGTAATAAAACATATCATGCCATGAAACTAATGACAAAATTGCGGGCTCCGTCAACACTGTCATCCCCTGCTCATATGAACTGGGGCAGCCACCCATGGCAGTAGACCAGTCTGCCCATAGACACTGTGGGAGGGGGACACTTCCCTTGCAAGTCACAGGAACTGACTGCAAACTCCAGGGGGGCTGGATTCCCCAGCGCTCACGCTGGGGCATGTCAATTTTGAAGGCCAGCCCAGCACACGTCCCCCTCCCCCATGATCCGTAGCACAGAGAGTGTGAGGCAACTACTGTGGTAACCGTGCTGGTAGAATCCCTTCTCACAAACTCCACCTGAGCGGTTGCACTGCCAACCTCAGCGTCCCCCCCCCCAGCCTTGCTCGTTTAAAAACCCCTCTATAGCACTGGGGAGCCTGGTTCCCCAGTGCTCATGCTCAGGACATGTCAGTTTCAAAGGCCAGACCGGCGTGTTTTTCCTTCTCCCATGATCCAGGGCAGGGGGAATGTGAAACTGAAAGAGAAATGAGTCAGGCCCCTGTTATGCTGGGTGAGTACTATAGTATTTACTTTACTGTGTAATTGGCTTTATGCTTGCATTAGTCCTTTTGGGTCATATCCGAAAGACTGAAGAATAATGGTATCTGCCCAAGCTTATATTACCTTCTCAGTTCTCTATCTCCTAAACGCAGGGCTGATACAGCCTAACAAACTCTAAAGAGGCTTATTTTATAGAGCTGCATGGAATCTCTGTTGGCGGCTCCCACGTCATTACTGTTGCTTCATGCAGTATTTATTAAATTTACAAAATATGTCTAAGCAACACATCACTAATTGATGAAGCTTCCGTTGTTATCTTTTGTGTAGAGTGGGAACATATGGGAGATATCATTTGTGCCACTGGAATGGTGCTCAGAAAACAAAACTCAGGGATAATACAGGATGTGTTACAGCTGTTTTGGTGTACAATTTTTGGCACCCTTTTTAGATAAGGGAGTCCTCTGAAAATTATTAAGTGTTCCAAAAATAAGAACGCAGAACTGCCTTTTGTGTTTAGCTCGTGTATTTGGGGGTTTGGTTTCTTTTTAAGGGAAAAAGTCTGCTCCTGCGGAGGTCTTTAGTAGTACAGTAGAGACAGCAGCTGATACACTTGGATACTAGTACAGCCAAACCCTTCCCTGGGGCAGTGTCAGTGACTTTGTCTTCCAGCTACCAGTTATGGTAGTCATCAGTAGTCAGAGCACTCAAGGATAGAGACCAGGATCTCTGCACTGCCAGATGGCTCTCACTCAACAGGCTCCCTCTGTATACTCTCCTACTGTTTGAACTTTGTACTGTTGATTTGAGGATTTGGTTGTTAGGGATAAGATGTCATGTCCCATTCAAGAATTAATTCTCTTTGGCCCAGCAGCTGGGGCGGAACTTGTTGGGTGCAATAAGAAAAATAATTGATAAATTAACCTTTTCCTTGATTCCCCTATGGCTGACAGACTAGTAGAGGCATTGGACAGGGCTATAACTGTAATGCCACAGCTTCCTCATACCTTGAATCCTTCTGGTGGTCCCCTCTACCATTGGAGTTATAGAGGCTGTGCCTACATATAAACAAACAAACAAATAAAAGTCATTGCATGTTTTTAGACAGACCCGGGGGTGCTCATCCCGGGAGCAAGTCCTGGGGTGCAACCCCACATCTGCCTGCTTGCAACCATGCCTGGGTCCATTTTAAATGGACCTGGTGGGTGCCGCAGCCCGTAATCCACCCATGTGGCACCCCCCATCTCCCACACCATAGAGCTGTGGGAGGATCATCTGCTGCTCTAGGCTGCTGCCTGCAGCTCTATGGCATTGCCCAGGGCAATCCCCAGCTGGTAGCAGAGCTGCAGCAGCCATCCGCCAAGTAGATCAATTACTGCTCTGCTCCGGCTGGTACCACAAGTAGGGGCGGCTCACTCCACTGGCAGCACTCCGGGATGTCCCAGAGCACCGCTAGCAGGGCTGGAGTGGAGCAGGTGGTGCCTTCTCTGCTTCTACTTTGCCTGCACACCTGGTGGCCCGCCTTTACATGCCCAAGTGTGAGGCAGAGTAGAGCCATGGCTGCCATCCATGTAAAGGCACCCATTGTGGTGACAGAAGAACAGGCTCTAGACCCAAACCCAAATTAGCCCAGGATGTGCTATTAATTAATTATCAATTATTATTATGATTAGCATTTATATAGCACCAGCGACGTACCTGGCACTTACAAAGAATAAGATAGACATGGTCCCTGCTCAAGAGTGTGCATTGATATATATGTAAGATCAGTCGCTAGCTAAATACTGTGCTCTTTTGTCTAGTAGTGACAGACAGAGCTTACAGAAACTGGAAGCAGATATATGATATAATAAGAGTGGGAGTGAAGAGGAACTGAAAATGTTCTACTGGAGCGCAGGACATGGCAAAACAGAAAATGTGGCACATGTGACTAGCTCAGCTCCTACAGTCCTTCGACTATGGACAAAGGAAGGCAGAGGACAAACTGACACTGGAAGTATAGTTGTGCAATTTTCATCTTTATTGCAGATATCACAATGGGAGGAGGTAGTACAAATTCCTTTGGAGAAAGCAGTTAAGCATTTCTCTTTTGGTTACTTGACTAAAATAGAAGCAATTGATTTTTATAGAAATGTGCGTGTATTGGATATCCCCATAGGATTGCTTTCTGTGAAATATCCAGTATATGGAAGCTTATTTCTTTGATTAATCCCCTACATATTATGGAAATGTTGATAGTAGAAAATGGAAATGCGTTAACAAGATTATTATTTTTTTTTGCAGATGTGAGCACTGCTAACTAAATTATAGAATTGGCTGTGAGTGCTATCATCAGGAAGCTACAGACCTTTTCAAAGGGCCATTCTATTAGCCATTGTCACTTGTTTTGGGGAACAGAACACGTTAGACGTCTAAAGGGTTAACTTTCTGTCACTGGTTGTTAGGTATTTACAACATGAGAGCTATAACTTCTGCACAGTAATTAGAAGGGGTTATTGTTCTTTAGTAGTTAATGTAGGCACTTAGGTTTCATTCACTGACATTTCTTTGGCAAATACTGTCAAACTCCTACCTACTCTCTGTAGGCAAGTGATTAGTGTGTGATGCTTATAAACAGTTATTTAAAATTGTAGCTTAACTGTAAGGCACTAACATCGAGGGTTCCGAATGTTTACACATTTTGGGGCCTGATTCTGCACTGTTGGGATGGCTTTCATTTACTATAATGAAAACAGTCTCAGGACAGTGAATGATCATGTGAATGAAGTCCTGGTACAAGCAAGCAGTGAACATTTATTAGGGTGCGTTGACATATTACATTAGTCACACTGCTATGGTCCCAAACTTATGTTTGCGTGAATAAAAAACAGGTCTGGCTATGTGCCAAATCTGGAGCTGTTGCTTCTTGAAAAACGGGAGGAATTGCCTGTTTAATGGCTCGCAAGCAGCCCGTGTAAGAAGGGACCAGTGCTTTCTGCAACAGTTGCTGTTTCTTGGCAGGAGAGAAACAAAAGCTGCCACAGGCAAACTGGGAGGGTGCTTCCTTCCTGTTTAGCTCTTTAGCAGCAGCTGCTTTCTCCCAAGCTGCTGGTGGATCAGGCACTGTTGCAGGTGGACAGGGGAGTAATGCCATCCTGTGTAAAATCCCAGGCATTCTGGCCATTGGATTTTGTGCGTGTACCTCCCCATGAGTATGGACAAGAGTATGGTACTTTGGGCATTTTCTTACAACACTCGCCATAGCGGAGAAGCAACGCAGAGCCCCAACCTCGATGGCTTATGTCAAGGATGAGGTGTGTGTATGTGAGAAGAGGGTTTGCAGTGCAAAGTAAACTATGCAAACCCACCCTGACAGCTTAGATTGCTATAAGTAGTTGGTGCAATATGGACTAGCTGCCCTTATGCCTTAAAAACCTTCCCTCCACCTCAAATCACTGCAGGAGCAAATGGAAGAAGGAATTTGAGAGAGAGCAGAATTAAATGTAAGAGATTTAGAAACCAGAGCTGATGAAGTTATTTAAAAAATAACTGGTGGAATCTGAAAGCCTGTGTTATTTTTGTGGGATAGAAAACCCTACCCAAAATCAAGCTGAAGGGAAGGCCTGAGGGAACCCTGAAAACTTTTAAATTTTCTATTAAGACGGAATGAGAAGATACCGGTCATATTCAGTATGCCTTTCCCTTTGTAAACGTCTCTTCCCTCTGACCTCATGCACACCATATAGGAAAATATTCATCAGCCATTTAAGGTTTTCTTGAAGGCTCTTTTATGTTACTGTGTTGAGTCCACCTGAATGGGTATTCAGGGCATTCCTTAATAAACATCTCTGCAGTATATGATTTGCACCTGACTGTAAAGCACACTCAAGTGTCCATTCTGTGACAAAATATCAAGCCATGAAGGCCTCCAAGACATACAAAGAAACCTTGTTAAGGGCTCCGTTCTGCAAGGTGCTGATTAATCCCTGTGAGATGTTATGTGCCTTGTAAAAGATGCTGAGATTGACTTTTCAAGTCAGAGATGGGTGGTGCTAAGCTCCTAACTGGAGATGCTCAGTAATAATTTGTATAATTGGACTGGAAATGCTGAGTGCATGGGGATTTCCTTTATATAATTCATAAATATTTTAGAGAATTCATGCAATTTTATTTGCAGTGCAGCACATGTATTCAAATCACACTTGTATGTCACATGATCTGATTAGACTGTGATTGGGATGTGTGGATGGATGATAAGTCCTGTGTATTTATCCTCAGGTTTTCTTCTGTCTCCTTCCCCTGCCTGCCCTCCCCCCAAGTCTTTGTGTTTTTTTTAAAGGGATAAAGCTAAGGATAGTGGCCTATAATTATGACCCCCCTTTTGCCCTCATATGCATATTGAGAACCTTGTGAACAAAGAGGTATACAGTTTAAAAACATGGGCTAATCCTCATTGGATGGAAATTGGCATTGTTTCCTTATACTCTTTGTGGAAATGCAGGTTTACATTTCACTGCCCCACATATTTTTGCATAGTCCTTTACCTGTTTCAGCTAGTAGCTCTTTAAATTATTCTAATTATAATAATATAATAAGTTTATTTATGGCCATAGGCCAAATAGACAAGATGCACAATACAAACAATACATTATTCAAATTGAATGAAAGTTAAACTTCAGTTTAATTTTCAGTCTTTGTTTTCATTCTGTGTTTCTTTCAGCTCTCAAATTATTGATGCAGGTTTCACTTTGTTTATAGCTAATTTCACCTTCAGAGTCCTTAGGCTGGCCACAGTGTGCAGGTTGTAAACATTTCAGGGGGTTGTTTATAAGTTTAAAACTAATGAATGGTTTTTATTGTTTTAATTGAAACTGGAGACGCATTTCTGATGGTCTTAGATGTCCTAAAGTAAAACTTGTTTTACTCAAGTTAAATTTGAAGCCAAATTCTTAGTTGGTTCAGTCTTTCAAACCAACGAGAAGGGCAACAAACCCCAAAGAAAACAACATCAGAAAAACAACTTACGAGAGATAAACAAAAGCATGCTGTATGAAGGTGGAATGATTATGGAAGATGAAACCTTCCTTTGAATATATAGGTGTATTTCACCCATCCTCATAGAAACCTCTCCGGCCTATGCTTTATAGACTTTACTCCAAAAATATGCTTTCTTAATAAGTAAAATGGCCAGGTTTGAAAATCCTGAAGTGGGACACCCAATGCTTTGCTCCCCCACTTCCCTGTTTTGCATACATATGCATCAACTGGTATAAATTAACATAATCTATATAAACTGTGCACTTCTAAAATAATCTCAGCCTAGCCTCAACGCTAGCAAATAGGCTATTTGTTTAAAAAAGTAAAAAGTAGGTCAACCATTCTCACATTCACTCGTACACACACACTTTTGCTGGCAGTGCCAGGTGGAAGGCAGGGACCCAGCTCTGTCTCACCCATCTGCCCCTGATGCACATGTTATCTATCCGTGGCACATGAAGACCACCTCTGTGCCACCCAGCTGTGGCACGGGCACTCAGCTCTGTCTCACGCCGCTGGGCCAGTGTCTGGTCACAGCACCCCAATCCCAACTTTTGCACTGCCCAAAGGCTCTTGCTTTTTTGGGGCTGGCATGATTGGGCAACTCCAGACACGACTGCCCTGCCAAATGTAAGTTGTCTGGTCACTATATGAGCAAGGTCTTCTATTTGGAGAAGTACCACAGTTGCAGAACAACCCATGGTGGTTCTACCATTGAGGGTTATGGGGCAGAGCCCCTCTGCGCACCTTGGACTCTACCACAGCTGATATTGCCACTGCTGCCGTTGACAGAGCTCCCCCAGTGCGATTAGTGCAGGAACAGCCTTTCCTGAACTCCCCAGCCTTCGCTGCTGCCTAGGTTACCATAATGAGAGCAGGCACATGCACAGAAAGCTGCTCTCTGCTTCTGCCTTCTGAGCATGTGCCTGCTTTTGTCAGCGCATCCGGAAGGAGATAACGACAACAGTTGTTGAATGTTAACGGCTGCACTGTTTATTCAAATTAGAATTAGGCTGGTGGGGGTAATTGCCTTTAAGCAATTTGGGCCCAGTACTAACAAAATTAACTGATCAACTAAAGTCACCAGGGGTTCGGCCTGGATGTGCCCTCCAGTTACCAGCCCCAAAGCTTATTCACAACGTCTCCCCTTCAGCCCTTGGCTCGCAGCCCTGACTAAAGGGGACAGTGTCGTTGCCGGAGGGGGGTAAGGATTTGGGTGCCACCAGCGTGGGGACCGTGCATTTGCAGGACACCCCTCCCAGGGATGGCGCTAGCCGTGCCCTGCCTCTGTGCCAGGTGTTGTCCCCATCTCTTAGGGAGATGACTCAGACTAGTTATTTATTATAAAAACATCATAACAGTACTGGACCCCCTGCCACTAAGGGGCCGCCGATGGTTACATCAGACGGGCCCGACCCCCACCCATACCCGATTCCGTCACCAACATTTCCAGTAACTTGGCTTTTAACGTGGCCAAATAATCATCGTTACCTGACAGGGACAAGTGTACCCCATCTGGGCAAAAGAATTCAGGATTCCAGTATGTAATTCCATGATGGGTCACCCTGTAGCCTCCCTTGTGGATAACCCACTTCCCTGTTGATGTTATGCTGTGTCTTATCAACCTTCCTGGGGCGTATGGCTTTATCCCAGTGCAATTGTCTGACCCAGTCAGTCCACACAATACTGGCACTTGGGCAGAGCTTCTCGATTTCGAGAAGATCAGATTTGATGTTCGTGATCAATCTGATTCCCTTTTTTCATTGGCAAATCATTCTTGCCGAAATGAATTATCAAAATGTCCAGCGACGGCCTAGTTACCTCAGCCCTAAGGGTAGGGAGCAACTGTTGCCACCTCATCCCACTGCGCCCCATCCAACGGATCACGACCTGGGCTGAGAGTCCCAACTGGAATTTTCAGCGGGTCTGCCTGGCAGCTTTCCCAGCCCAGCGCACCAAACTGTGGTCGATGATCCAGATTAGGCCTCTGTGCGGGAACCTTGCGGGACCTGGGAGCACAGAGAAAAACAAGGTTATTGCAGGAGGCTTCGCACGTATGTTCAGTAGGTCTGCGATTGCCAACGCCCTATAGCTCTAATGCCCTGCTTTGGGGATATCAGCCGCTGCTGCGGAAAATGCGGTCCCTATTCTAAACTAATATGACCTGTAGCCATTCGGGCAGAAGCTGAGGTAGCTCAAAGCGCCCCGCAGTATGGTGGTGAATTGATACCTTGTAAGGGGGGTACCAGTCGCATGTCAGAACAGGAACCCTGTGGCCGGTGGCCGGACCCCGAGGTGGTACTCAAGGACCCGGACCGGGCATAGGTCGGGGGCTCCTGCCCTATAGAGGGTGACTATCTGGCCTCTATCCTTCTGGTCAGTCTTGGACCAACGCAACCTGAGTCAGAGGGCTTGTTGCTCTATTCGTACATCCCCAATGGCCAGTACCTGGTTGCTACCTTCCTGGGCCGACCCAGCCGCTACCTTGCTGACCCTGAAAGCCCCGAAAAAAGCTATTTTCTATGCTGCAGAGAAAAGTGTAGACTCAAATTTATCTGAACAAATTCTGAGGAGGGTGTTGCAGATCCCTACCAGAAAGGGGAGGGGGGTAATAGGTGCCCTAGAATCCTGCTTTCTGGGCCCTTCCTGTGACCAACTCTCTAGCAGTCTACGTGTGAAGAAACCTTGATCTGGTGGGGGATGGCCCACCACCCAGCTCATAAATCCAGGGGCGAATAGCTTACTGGCAATAGTTCCTACTGCTGCGCCCGCACACCTTCGGGACAGAATGAACTGGAGCATCTGCACTTCAGGAATGGGAAAATCTGTTAGCCAGGCCTGAAATTCCTGAAACTCCCTAAAGGCTCAGTTGTAAGCTGCACGGGTTTGCACCACCAGGGATCCTTGTATGACGGTGTACAGTTCTAGGATCCAAGTCTCCACATAGCCAGAGGGAGGGGTTCCGGCATGAGTCTGGCTCCAGGCGCCAGGGAGTGGAAGCGCTCCATCTGGAATCGAGAGAGGGCATTGGCTATGCCATTGCTTGTACCCGGCATATGCCTCGTGACAAACATAATGTTAGGTTGCAGGCATGCTAAGACGAACGCCCTAACCAGCCTCATAACCCTGTGGGACCTGGAGGACATGGAATTGATAACGTGCACTACTGCCATGTTATCACAACAGAACAGGATGGAGCGGTCCGCAAAATCTGCTGACCAGTACGGCTACTTTGATTGGAAATAATTTCAGGCATGTTAGGTCCCTGGTAATCCCTAACTCCATCCACTTGTGAGGCCATGGAGCGGCACGCCACTTGTTCCTAAAATGTAAACTGAAACCCATTCCACCTGCTGCGTCAGAGTGTACCTGTAGCTCAGTCTCTAGGAGGAAATCCTCCCGCCAGAAGCTGACCCCATTGAACCCGTCAAGGAACTGTGCACATACCAGGAGGTCTTCCTTCATTTCCCATGTAAACCAGATGTGGTGGTGTGGTTGGGGCCTACCCTTGAGCTTGTCATAATACCGGGACAGGAAAGCTCTGCTGGGAGCGACCACCCTACATGCAAAGTTGAAACTTCCCAGGAGGGATTGTAACTCCCTGACCATAACCTTCACTGCGGTGCGGCATGCCTCTGCCTTGCCTTTTGATGCTGTCAACTTATCCACCGGGAGGCAGGAGATGCACCTAACCATGTCCATCTCAATGCCTAAATAAGTGAGAGTGGTGACTGGTCCCTCTGTCTTCTCTGGGGCTAGTGGAATGCCAAGCTAGTCTGCTACTCTTTGAAAATTTTGCATCACTCCAACATACTCCGTGGTCCCTGCTCTGCCTACGAAAAGGAAATTGTCCAGCTATTTTTGTGATGTCCCCCCTTTCTACCCGCTGCTGGACCACCCATTTGACCGTGAAGCTGAACCGCTTGAATGCGGAGCACGAAATGGAATAACCCATGGTCATCGCCCGGTCAACATAAAAACTTCCTTGAAAGTGGAAGCCGAGGAGGTGAAAACTGTCGGGGTGGACAGGCAGCAGGTGGAAAGATGATTTAATATCACACTTAGCTAGGAGTGCCCCATGGCCGGCTTTCTTTATGATTCAGACTGCACTGTCGAAAGGCACGTACTGAACTGAAGTGAGTTCCCTAGGGATGGCGTAGTTGACTGACCTGCCATGGGGGTGTGATATGTGATGTATTAGGCGAAATTCGTCTGGGACTTTTTTGGGGACTACTTCTAAGGGAGACACAATCGGGTCTGCTACTGGCGGGGTCAGGAAAGGGCTCCGGTAGGGGGGAGGGCGGAGGCAGGTTCTGGGGGGGGGTACCGCAGTGCTTACCCCAACCCCACTTCATGGCTGCCATGGTGGGCAAGCCCCGAGGCCATTCCCCAAGGCATAGGGGCAATCCCGGTGGGTATTCCCGCTGCCATGAATCTTCCCGCGTGGGTCTCAGCCCACGCGGGACCCATCAATGGGGAGGGGCTACCCGGTGAACCCAGGGGGTCCACCCCACTACCCAATGACCCCAGGGGGAAGAAGCCATCCCCCAGTTGCGGGGGGGGGGG
>QEPC01005568.1:1792039-1812496 GCA_003113815.1 Sphenodon punctatus | reverse complement strand
GGGGGGTGTCCCCCCTTCCACCCGCGCAGCCTGGGAGGGGGAGGGGGGAGGAATTGTATTCCATTGATTTCAATGGGGACACAGAGCCCCATTGAAATAAATGGAATAAAACCGGTACCGGATACCGGATTTAATCCGAGAATCCGGTTCTTTGAGAACCGGAAAACCGGTAAATCCGGTATCCGGTAATTGCCCCGGGGTCCCATGCCTAACCACTCCTTCCTCCCTTCTCTCTCATTGTCTCAGTCTCCATTTTGTCGTCTTACTAGCTAGATGCAACTAAGGATCTGTGGCTGAAAAAGCTTAAGTAAAGTTCTGTTTTTAAACCTTCAGGTTCATTTGTCCTTACTGATTGCAAATCAGTTATTACTCTGCAGCAGTTCCTACTCCCAAGCACTGAATAACTGAGCTCAAGGAAAGGGAGCAGAGATGAGGGCATGCGTTGCACGTAGGGATAGGGGACAGACCCATGATATGGACACTTCTCTTCCTGACTGCAACCCTTAAGCATCCCTGTCCCTAACTTCCATGTCATGGGTACGGAAGCTTTACCCTCCTGGAGGGCCACTTTGAAAATTGGTCTTTTCACACTGCTCCCCCCCTCCAATAAACATGTGCAGTGGGGAGAGGCACCTGTGCGAATGCTGCCCGGGGGGTGGGGGGGATCCGTGGTGATGGCTCCTGCGGTCGGCCGTGCGCGCGTGCGCATTCTGATGCTCCACCCATCACCCATGCACGGAGTAGCGGGCTCCAATGCTGGTTGCTCTGTGTGTGGAGATGGGTGGAGGTGGGTGTGTGCCCGTGAGAATGGCCGCACACCCACCTCCACTCAGTGGGTGCGCATCCATCTCACACTCACCGCAGCCCGTGTGGAAAGGGTTTTAGTACAAACTCTTGAGGGACACATAGACATTGGGTGGATGTGTGTGTGTGCTTAAGGGGCGTGCTGAAGAAAGGGAGGGCCCAGATCATATATCTGTGCTATATCTTTATGTGCATGCCCTCATGTCTGCTTACCTGCCCTGAGTTCAGTTTTTCTGTGCTTGGGGATAGCAACTGGGTACAGGGGCCAGATCCAGGAACCAGAAAGGGCCCACACACAAATTTGCTGTGGGCCACATTTGGACCCAGAGCCTGAGGATCCCCACCCCTGTTCTATATGGAACTCGGAGCTTGTTCTAATTTTCAGAGGGGTCCCCAGGAGGAAAAGGTTCTGCACCCCAGTCCTAGGGTGATAACTAACATAATGGGTGTCTTTAGGTGAATCTGGGGGTGGCCACCCCTGGACCTGCTCTGGGGGTGTCCAGCGCCACCTGTGCTGGGTTTATACAGGCCCAGCAGTTGCTGCAGCCTACAGTCCACCCACACGGCACCCCCTCATCCACATCATAGAGCTGTAGCAGAGCGCCTGCTGCTGTAGGCTGCTGTCCGCAGCGCCATGCCATTGCCTGGGGCCGTCTGCGAGTACGAGTAGATGAACGGCAGCTCCATCTCTGGCTGGTGTTCCACATTTGTGCAGCCTGCCCTGTTTGCAGTACTCAAGGATGTTCCAGAGCACTGCTAGTGGTGCTGTAGTGGAGCAGGTAATGCCTGCTCCATCTGCACATCTGGAGACCCGCTTTTAGATGGACAGACTGCCCTGGTGTGAGGTGGAGAAGAACCATGGGTGCCATCTGTCTAAAAGCACCCAAAGTGCTGCCAGGTCTGTATGGAACCAGAATTTTAGACTGACTGGGAGGTCCCTTGTGTGTGTTAGTCCTGCTCCATCACATGCCTGGATTCCCAAACAGACTCTGTAAAATCCATCCTGGCAACATGGTTGGGGAATGCACCTTTGCAAATAGAAGTTAGAAGTTTAAAGCACCTCAGACAACTCCTGTGAGATCTCCAGATCTATATTGGAGATAGCTAGGATCCCCCCATCATGCCTTACCTTGGTGGGCAATTGGGACTTTGCTAGGCCGGGTCCCTCACTGGGTAACTCAGTCGTTCGCGAAGAATCCCTTCCCTTCCTCCTCACCTTTAAAAGGCGTCTGATCTTTTTATTCTCCTTCCTCCAAGTGATCTGATGCTTGAAAAACTTTTTTCTGAACCCTGAATGATGAAAAAATGGGTTGGAATATCTTCTAGACCTGCGAGGGAAGACGCGGCAGCGGGGAGGAGCTGGAGAGCAGAAGAAGAGCCGGTGCGAACGGGGATGTGCCCCGGCTTCCCTCCGGCGCGAACGGGGATGTGCCCCGGCTTCCCTCCGGCGCGAACGGGGATGTGCCCCGGCTTCCCTCCGGCGCGAACGGGGATGTGCCCCGGCTTCCCTCCGGCGCGAACGGGGATGTGCCCCGGCTTCCCTCGCGCATGTCAAGGAGCAAAATCCTGCCCTGACACGCGCAACGGAAGCCGCGGCACATCCCCGTTAACACCGGCTCTTCTTCTGCTGTCTGGCTCCTCCCCGCTGCCACGTCTTCCCTTGCAGAACTCGCCGCTGCAGATGTGAATGCAGCCTTAGGGTGCTTTTAAACGATCCCGCTCACAAGCGGGATCGTTCAGTGGCGGCATTGGGCACCCGCCTTCCTCTCTACACCGTGTCTGATGTTTAGAAGAGCATCATACGCGGCGTAGAGTGTTTGTGCGCATGCACGCCCTTCTGCGCGTACGCACTCGGGCAAAAGAACCTGGAAGTGCGGTGTGAAGTCGGCACAGCAGCGATCCAGCTTGAAGGGGGGCAGGATTGCCAGGCTGGCTTCACGCGGCAGAGATCCGGCGTTACAGCGCGCCGGGGATTTAGACGAGCGGTAAGAATGGCGGCTGATAAAGGGCTCAGCCGCCATTTCCGCCTCATCTAAAAACTCCCTTAGTGTAGTGGAAAAAGAATGCAGGCAGAAGTGAAGCTTTTTCCAAAAGATTTATATTCAGTCTTTTTGTTGCAGTGTGAAAACTTAAATAGTTGCTTTTCATGCAGCTTCCTGTGGTTCTATAACGTTTCTGAAAGGGGAACATTGCTGCTCTTTTTGTTGTGAGAGTCCTGCTGACTTTTGTCCTCTCTCCCTGAGTTTTCCGATGCTTAGAAACATGTTTTGCTGAATTTTGAATGTTTACATTTGGGGGGGAATATATTCTGGGCTCACTGAATGCAGTGGAAAAGTTGCAGTTAGAATTGAAAAGATTCAGCAAAGAAATCTTTTTAAAACTTCTGTTCAGTCTTTCTGCTGCAGTGGGAAAACTTCAAAATACTTGTTTTTCACACAGTCCTTGTGTAGCTTGATAGTGTTTCGGACAGGAGTAGCTGTGGTGCTGCTTTTTGTTGTGGTGGTAGCCCTGTTGAACTGATGTTACTGGGAATCTTGGGATTGTCTGGATTTTTTAAATGTGTGGGTTTTTGTTTTGTGGGTATGTCGGTTTTTTGTTGTAGTTTGTTCCTTGGTCTTGGAGCTGAAGGAGACTTAACGGGCTATGTAACTATTTAAGAATAATTATTCTGCGCACACTGAAATGAACGAACTAGAATAGCCATAGGAAACAGTGGAAGCAATAATAATGGGATTGGCAAATGACAATAGACTGTAATGGCTGCCAAACAATACAGTGGAGCTGTATTTGGAGGTGGGATGCTGTGTAATGATGAGGAAGGCACCAGGGAGAGTGAGTGGAATTGCTGGAATGACAGGGAGAAGGCTACGGGCATCAGGTGCAATAGCAAGGAACTGGGTGGAATGATAGGAATGTGGCCCAGTTGCCCATAATTTCCTTGTCACGCCTCCCAATCACTTATCATTTGACCCAGAACCGTGTCATTTTACCTGCTTTTCATGGTATTCCTCCACTCCCTGGTGGCCCTACCTCACCAACCTCAAAGTTCATCAGCCACCATTGGAGCAATCTTACTTCATTTCCCTACAATTTAGAGTTCAGATGTGTCTCTAAAAACCAGGATAGTAGTTCTACTTTTGAAAAACCATCCTGGTGTCCAGACTTTTCAAAAGTGTGTCTTCTGCCTTTTTCTGGAAACGTCTACTGTTGGCTCCTCATGAAATTGATAGTAGGTTTCCTGAGTGCATGTGTCTCTCGAAAAGCTCTGTTTATCAGGCTTCTCATAAGCTGCTGTCCTGTCCAAGGTTTTCTCCTGAATAACTTGACCTTCTTGTCCCTGTTCTTGGCATAAGAAAGACCTTCAACTGTTGTTATAGTTCCAGTTCAGGAAACTCTGAGCACATTCCCACATTCAGCAGACCAGCACTTTTTTCTTTCCCCCGCATATTACCTTGCTGTGTGAAAGACTCTATGCGCTTTTTAAACTGTGCTTGTGTTTGTTTTTTAAGTGCATTGGCAAGTGGCCAAAACCTACCCTTACAAGAGCGGGTTTGAAATGACCCGCATAAATCCTCTTGTCAGCATGTTGGGCTAGTCAGTATCATGTCAGTTACACAGCGACCCCACTTCCCTGGCTCTCGGCTCCGCTCCCCTCCCCTCGAGCCGGGTAAGCGGGGTGCTGTGTAACTGACATGATACTGACTAGCCTAGTCCATGTCATGCCAGTTACACAGCGCCCCGCTTCCCCGGCTCTCGGCTTCGCTCCTCTCGCCTCTCTGGGAGCTGAGAGCCGGGGAAGCGGGGCACTGTGTAACTGACATGACACTGACCCGCTTCCCTGGCTCTCAGCTCCGCTCCTGCTCTGCTGCTCCTCCTCCTCTTCCCCCACACCCCACCTGAGTACATTCAAATGCTGCTTTTCCTAAATGCAGTCAATTTCAAAATGCGCTTAAATAAATCCACTGTGACTAGTGCATGGGTTTATTTAAGCGCATTTTGAAATTGACTGCATTTCGGAAAAGCAGCATTTGAATGTATGTGTGAATGCGCTCTCTGATTGCCAAGATGAGTCAGGAGCATAGTTCTGCAGCGGCATGTAAGATTCTAGTACCAGGCATACTGTTACATTCTCAGATCCCCAATTTTAGTCTGAACAGAGTCACCATTTGTATTTTTTTTAAGGTTTAAAGGGTAAGACTGAGTACATAAATAGCACAATATAACACACATTAAATGTTTATACTTTAAGTATAGGACTTGTGCTGATGAGTAGAAGTTTCTTCATCAATAATACTGCGTCATTTCTCACTAATTATCTCGCAAAGCCAGAAGCTCAAAAGCATGCTGTTACTAAAAGAAGTTAGAAGAAAAACCCAAGTTAAAGAAGTAATTTTCTACACTCACTCTTGTAAAGTTTAAAAAATAAACAACATATGTCTGCAAGTGTGTAGGAAGCACAACCTGGGTACACTTAACAAGTGGTATGGTAATCAAAGCACACAATGAATATTTGCAGAAACACAATGTTGACATTGATAATGTAAGCTTGAGAAAAACTCAAAGGGAGAATATTCTTTCATTAAATGTGCAATCACTTATCAGTGTAATAAAAGAAATGGTATTAGAATAGTCAGTACATAAAAAAGAAAAGTTGTGCTTTTTACTCATGAGAACGTCAATATGGATATTACAGGTATTATAATTTTTGTATGGAATGTATATATCATAACAGTACTATCAACCCCTAGCATAAAGGAATCTTGATACAGGTACCCCCAAATTGTGTGGTCTAAAATGCATGCAATTTTGTAAAATACCTTTTGGCTTCGTTATGTCTTTTGGTTTTTGAAGCAGCAGAAGTCATCACATTTTCAAGCTTCTCTCTCCATCCTTGACAACTAAAAGCTTACATATTGAAGGGAATGCTGAAATTCTCATGGCTTTTATCATAAATCTCACAACTGAAGGTTTTCATAAGCTCTTGGAACTTGGGGAGAGTGTGGTTGCCATGTTTGTCCCAATTGCCTGAGGATGGGCACTGTGTTGCCCAAAAGCTTGAATACTCTCGCCAACAGAAGTTGAATTCAATACAAGATATCATCTGAACTACTTCAGCTTCATCTAGAACTCAGAGGGACTTAGGAGTGTTGGCAATCCTGCATATTAGGGATGGGAGTTACGATTTCACATTAATCCAAAACTGCCGATAACAGGTCGTTATGTGCCCTGCTGCTTATGGATCCTGATTTGCCCCCACCCCTATCCTCTCGGCCCTTATCTGAGGCCTCTTAGGGCTTGATTGAAGCACTGCTGCTGCTGTGGAGACTCCAGCAGACTCCCTCACCTATGTGTCCTGCCTGCTCACGCAGGTGCAAAATGGCTGTTGGGGCCATTTTGCACATGTGGAAAATGGCTACCACCCTTAACCAAAATGGTGGTAAAGTAATTTTGACTGCTGACATTTTGGGCGGTGACTATATTGTGCATGTGCGCTAAGGAGCAGGGAGAATGCTGCAGCGAGGGAGCCTGCTGGAGCCCCCACAGCAGTAGCGGTGCTTCAGTCAAGCCCTCTGAGGCCAGTAGGTACCACTCGGGGGCCCCGGGGAATGGGATGCCATACCCACTGGCCAAGGACAGATGGGAGTATGGATCGGTTTCCCACTGACTTCAGTGGGAAAAATCCAAATCCATAATTAAATACAAACATCCTGGGGAAACGGGGGAGAGGGGGATGAAATTAAATTTATCCCCGTAGACCACTCCTACTACATAAGCACACATACACAGGAAGCAGTCTCAGCACACCACTCAGTCCGATCTAATCATTTGCATTTATTAAAGTTGGAAAAATAATCAGTTATTTTTGTAAGTCCTTTTATTAATTATTATTAATTAATTTATTATTATTATTTATTAGCAAGCATTTATATAGCACCAGCAATGTACCTGGCACTTTACAAAGTAGTGGAATAGACATGGTCCGTGCCCTAGGGCTTACAGTCTGAGAGACGGGGGGCAGGGGAGACGAAGGAAGGGGAACAGAGGGAGAGACAAGGGGTGTAATATTCACAAAGATGCGAGGTTTCAGGTGCACATCCTTGGCTTGTTTACATTGAGAATGATGGATGGTTGGCCTATGTGAGGATATGAGTACACAGAGTAAGAGATTGTACTGGATGGAGGGTATCAGCAGGAGTTAGGAGAGGGGAGCAAGGAGTCAGGGAGGGCAGAGCGGAAGAGGTGGGTCTTAAGGAGGGAATTGAAGGTATGAAGGGAGGGGGCGAGGCAGATGTGGGCAGGGAGGGACTTCCGGACATGAGGGGCAGCTAGGGAGAAAGGACAAAGATGTTTAGGGGAGGCGTGGGAGGGCGAGAGAGGGGACAGAGGATGAACAGAGTTCACGGACTGGAGTACGGAGGGAAATTAGTGCAGAGAGGTGTGGGGAGCAAGGTTGTGAAGAGCTTTATCGGTGAAGACTAGGAGCTTGTGCAGGATTCGTTCAGGAAGGGGGAACCAGTGAAGAGAGGAGAGGAGGGGCTGCACATGGTCGAAGCGACAGGTGAGGTGGATGACCCTGGCAGCAGAGTTTTGGATTTTGACAGAGATATGGGGGAAAAGGGGAGAGCAGGGGAGGCCAGTGAGAAATAGGTTACAGTAATAGAGGCAAGAGATGACCAGGGCGTGAACAAGGGTTTGGCAGAGGAAACAGAGAGAAAAGGGCAAATCTTAGCAATGTTATAGAGGGAGAAGCGACAGGATTTGGCAACAGAGTCAATGTAGGGTTTAAAAGAAAGGGGTGAATCAAAGATGGAGCCTAAGCTACAGGCTTGAGGGACGGGAAGGATGGTGACCCCATGGATGAGGATCGACAGGGAAGAGGGAGAGGAGGAATGGGGGCAGGGAAATAAGAAGTTCAGTTTTAGCCATGTTGAGTTTGAGTTGACATTGAGACAATGAGGTAGAGATATCCGAGAGACAGCTGGTGAGGCGAGCTTGAATAGATGGAGAGAGAAAGGGAGGAGAGAGAGTTGAGTGTCATCAGCGTAGAGGTGATATTGGAAGCCATGGGAGGCAATGAGTTTGCCTAGGAACAGGGTGTAGATAGAGAAGAGGAGAGGGCTAAGGACAGAGCCTTGGGGAACACCAACTGAGAGGGGGAAGGAGGAGGAGGTAGACTTGTCTATCTTGGAGGTGAACAAGGAGGCGAGATCCTGAGCAGAAAGGGAAGACAGAGGAGGAGGACTGGGGGGCTTGAGGAGGGAGTCAAAGATGGAGAACAAGTGGTGAGGGTCCTGAGAACAGAACTCAATGTGGGAGGTGTGGTAATGCTGTCTAGCAAGGGAGATAGCAGAAGTAAGGGAGGACAGAGATAATTTAAAGTAAAGGAAGTCAGAGGCGTTCAGCAGAACAGGTGCAGGAGGGGAGCGGAGACAGCAGATACCGGGGGTGAACCAAGGATGGGGGTTGTGAGAGCGGGTGGGGTGGGAAGTGAGGGGGACAAGGGATATGATATATATCCCTTGATATTCCATAACCTTGTTGTACACAACAAAAAAATTCATGTGTTTTTATATTAGAAAAATTAATTATCTAATATAAAATGTAGAACATCTGACTGATTGTTGTGGTGAGGCTGTTTAAACATGGCATAGACTTGAGAGTGTATGTGGAGGGTAGGATGTGTATTATTACAATGTGCTGATCCATGGTTGACTGGCCTGTACTGACCAATGTCAATTAGAGGAGATGTTACTCTGTCTCAATGTAGTCTGAGGTACCATCTTTATAGACTGTGCCCCAGCATTTCGTAAGAGCAAAATTTAGTTTTATACCTCCTTTACAATTTCTTTTCACCCAACTTCATCCAGCGTGACTTGTGCTGCATACGCTTCAGTTTTATCTGAGGATCTCATCCACAATGTTCAACTTCTGTCTCTAACAGCTGTGGACCATGCCATAATCCATTTCACGTGTTTAACAATACATTCCTTAATGACTTCGTATATCACATTTATTTAGTATATATTAATGATTTTTGAATTGTCCTACTGCTATTTGTCTCTTTTTAAGACTACTTCCAGTGTTTTAGCATCATGTTCAAAAGGCTAGTCAGACTTCTGTGCTAGCAGCTTCATTAAAATTCTGTTCTACACATCATCTGACTCACACTTTATAATCTATCAGAACACCTGTTTTCTTTACAATGGCCACGAGGCAGCTCAAAACACTGTGGTATTTAGCATTTAATAACGAGCACAAGATATGTATTTTTGACACTTAAAATTTTCTTTAGAAAAGTGCATGGAGAAAAGCCAAGTTTGCAAGAATTATCTATTTTTTCCCCATTTTCATTACATGCATTCTAACAAAACATTTAAAAAAAAAAAATATTATCAGACTATATATGCTCTCTTGCATTTGTCAGTGGACACTGCTTTAGTTAACTGGGGAGGAATCTGTGCAGAAATCACTTTTGAAAGGTCACTGCACACTCTAAGAGCAATTTTAAAATATTTTGGGCAGAATTGCTGGAGATTTGTATCTACATTTAAATAAGAGTGCTTCACAAATAGTTCATTGTAACACGTTCCCTCTGAGGGTGCTTAGAAGCTTAAGTATATTGTTAACATCTGTCTCTTTATACTTCCATTGCTCTAATCAATAGAGGGCAGTGCTAACAATTTTTCTTTTAGTTTCAGGCTTTTTAAATTGTAGCAATTAGTCTAGTATTAGCCAGTTGATACAGACACCGTTTGAGGGATCAGCATGGAGTGAAAAGTATGATCTCAAAGCGGTGAAAGTCTGTCATCGTATTGTGCACGCAAGGAAACCTTTCCTAGTGGATATGAAATGTTATAGCTTTAGTGCCCTAATAGAGGGCATACTACAAGTTGATTATTGTAATCCTACAGTGTTATCTCATCAGTGAGTGGATTAAGGGAGTTCTTTCTGCTGAGGGGTCTGAATAAACATTTTTATTTACTCCCTGCTGTGTCATTGACAAATAGAGGTGTTATCCTGGAACATTTTATAGCATACTGTAAACAAAACTATGGTAGTGCATCTCCTGGCTTGGCACTATTGTAGAGGTACATACGAATCAAACTTTGGTTAGTTTTATAACCACAGACAAGAACATAAAAGCTACCCTTGTTACTTAATAAGGAAGCTTTCATTCATCTTCCACTGAACTAGATTAAGCTGTTTTGGTGGAGTCCAGATTCAGCTGCAGCATGCTATATATTGTTCAGCCATACAGGAACAAATTCTTTCATAGCATAACAGTCCAATGGATCTGGAAGTTTTGAGGATATATTACATAACAATATTGTTTAAAACAGAAAATTAACAGCGGAGAAAAAAATAATCTCTGTTTTTCCCTGAAATGGGTAAATACTTTGGATGAAGTAACTTTTTTAGGATTTGAATTTCTCGGGTTTCTTTTAATGGAGTGCTTTCAGCTGCCTCTCTGCTATACTTGTCAAGGGAAGCCTTCAAAAATAGCATGAAGTATACCTGACTCAATTTTTTCTTGCTAAAAGTTGTTCCTTGTGAAAAGTGTCTTTGAATGAGCTGATCACTGTGCACACTTTCTTACTAAACTATGGGTGAAAACAGACATGACGTTAACCACCCTTAACCACCCTTGGTGGTTATTTATGCATGTTGCAGGGCTGTATTGGTGCCCTATGCAGCCCTGAAACATGTATAAATGACCACCAAGGGTGGTTAAAGGGTGGTTAGCATCCTGTCTGTTTTCACCCTATGTCCCTAGTCATCCAGTGGCCAAAGTGCATGTGGAATTAGAACAGTGGACAGATATGTGTGGCAGCTAATGCCAAGGGAGGAGAGAATTATCCCAGCAGAAACAACCATTTTAAAGGAGATTAGCTCACACAGGAGATTCTTGGGTTTTGTAAAGCAATCTCAGGTCTAGCTCAGTGGTGCAGGTCACTCAGTAGTACTACTGGAATTTTACAAATGGATGAACAGTCTTTCTAGATGGCAGAAGAGTGGCTAGCCTGCATTAATTATCAGAATTGATTTCTGCCTCATACCATTAATTTATAAAGATTTTTTTTAAAGCAAGTAGGTTGTTTCAGGGATGCAGAACATGTAGAAGGGTGTATGTAGACTAGGAAACCATGGTACCGATTCATAATTGCAGTGGGCCACTTTATACTGCAAGCATTCTTGCTCTGAGGTTGAATAAAGAAGCTTGGTTGCAGACCATAAAAATAAAATAATGGCTGTAGATTACAATAAAGTGCTTTCAGCTGCCTCTCTTCCTATATTTACCAAGGGAAGCCTTCAAAAACAGCATAAAATAGGAGAGGGCAGACCAAATTCTGCTTTCTACTACGTTCTCAGTGGCAGAAGGCTAAGTTGACCATGATGGTAGGGACAAATTTGCTGTGAGGGGAAACAACGTGTACATAGGCCGTATGTAGTTTTTCACAACCTTAAAAGGGGTGGGTAGGGGGGTGAAGAGCCTATGAAGTTCTTCAGACTACAACTCCCAGGATACACTTCTCTCAAAGGCATGCTCAGCTGGGACTGAGGCCTAGCTGGGAGGGAGGCATGTGTGAGAGTGTAGGCCTGAGAGAGGAGAGTGATAGCATTGGAGCCTCTCTGAGGAGTTGGGAAACTGTGAAACTTGGTGTTGGATTTCTCCCCCACCCCTCGTTTGTGAGTAGCTCCAGTGACACTACGTGTTACGCAAGGTCTGATTTGTGAAACGTTGACTGTCTCTGTTTGGGAGTTCTGAATGTGTGCCAACGCAAGAAAGCAGCAAGGACTGCGGTGATTTTGTATTTTGTGTGACTCACTAATAATTCTTTCTGTATAGTTAAGTAAAAGTTTATTGATTTAATACATAGGGTTTTCATTTTAAGTAAAACCTGTTCTTGCTTTCACTTGGGAGATGCTTGGAGAAGTGCAATGCGTTGTTGGCACCTACCACAGCAATTGCATTGTAGAGCACAGGGGTGGGGAACCTTAGGTCCGGGGGTAAATGCGGCCCACGGCAACTTTTTATGTGGCCCCTCTCCACTTCTTGGATCTGGCCCTTGAATCCAGTTCTTACCTCCAATCACTGAAAAAACCCTGAGCTCAAGGGAAGGGAGCAGAAAGGAGGTCATGCAACCAAGGATAGGGGACAGTTCCATGGCACGGATCCAGGATTTGGACCCTCCTTTCCTTGAATGCTTCCCTAAGCACCCCCACCTGCAACTTCTGTGTGGCCCTCGGAGCTTGTGCAAGCTTTCAACGTGGCCCCCAGGAGGGAAAAGCTTCCCCGCCCCAGGTATAGAGGTACACTATTTGTTTCCCCAAATACAGTGTAATGTATAGGGTTTTCTAGGTGGAGGCATTGACTTATAGTCTGTTGTTGGGACTGTGAGTGCTGCAAAAAGGGAAACAGGAGGCTCTGACAAATCTTACCCGTCTGTTGGGACATTTCCCAAGTTTTCCGCCCCCACTAAGCACAGGCACCTAGTAAAAGAGGGTTAGATACTGGACGTGAAGGACTGTATACGGCTGGGATTGTGGCAGGCTATGGGTTCAGTCGTCACTCTCTATTGTGAAATGCAAGGATGAAAGACCTTCAAGGTTATTAGTAGCTCTCTTCATGTATCAGCACACCCTCTCTGATTACACTGGTGGTGCTCTGACACTAGGGTTGCCATATATGCACATTTTAGAGGGTGCTTATGAGATATACAGGTTGCAGGGCTGCATTTGGTGCCAGTGCAGCCCTGCAACCTGTATATCTCATAAGTGCCCTCTAAAAAATTGCACCTAAGGCAACCCTATCTGACACAAGATATACCCATAATAGCTTCAAGCAGATATGAATCAAGTTGGTGGATTACAGCAAAATAAGTGTCTCAACCAGAAGTTAATCAAACATGACAAAATAGATTAAAATGTGGACAGAATTAAATAAAACACGTAACAGCCATATAAAAGGGTGAACACAAAACACTAAACAGAATAAAGCATATAAGACACTGGACACACAGCATATTAAAAACTGTTTGAATATGGCTTGTCACATGACAGGTTTCATTATATTGATCATTTGACAAAAACAAGGAAGCTTCCCCAGGGCCTTAAAGTAGCAGTACGTCAAGGTTACCATGCATTAGCTTTGCTTGCACTGCATCAGTGTAGTTACTTATGTTGCTGAAGTTCTCAGGACATTGCATTGAAATCTTATGGGATGGAAGAGAAAGGGTTTCAGCAATTGTTCAGAAGAATATGTACTGCATGACTTGAATATCTGTTGCAGGGTTAATTAGTTGTCAGAACTTGGTCTTCCCAGTTCCCAACAGAACAATGTTTTGAAGCCTGCAGACCCTGTCAATAAATCTGTTTGTGTGACATGAACAGCTGATGTAGTAGCCTTCCACATGAAGTGTGATACTTGGTGATGGAAGTGGGTTCTGCAGACCTGTCAACTCTCACGCTTTTGGAGTGACTTTGGCCCTTTTCAAATGGGCCACGGTGGGTGGGTGGGTAGGAGGGATGGTTGTGCACCCGTTCTTACGGGCACACACCCATCTCCACCCACCTCCACCCATGGAGCAATCGGCATTGGAACCCATTCCTCCGTGCGTGGGTGATAGGTGGAGATGGGTGTAGCACGGGAACGTGCACGCACCCCCACCCATCTGCTGTGGCATTCCCATGGGTGCCTCCACCCATCTCTACACAACGAAACTGCGTGGAGATGGGTGGGGGTGTCTCATGTGAAAAGGGCCTTTGTCATTACTCCCCCCCCCCACCTTTACTTCTATCTAAATGCTTAGCTAGTAACTCCTGAAGATAAATATTATTATGCAGTGGCAAGCTGCTTCTTCAGACATATGTTTTGTTTGTCGACGCACCCCCCAATGAGACACAGAGACTGTAGCTAGTTTTAACTTGGCCGTACTCTTTATTCAAACATATTCAACAAGGCCAGTGGGTGATTGCACCAGCATATGGGTCCAGTATGCTAGCTACTTAATTCTTATTAACTCGGATACTGACCGGGATGTGCCCTTCCATGTCAGTACTCCCAAACTAAACTTCCCCCTTCAACAGCACCCTGGCTCTGGCCGAAGGGGGACAGGCTCAACTGTGGGCTTGAGTAAGGAGGTGGTACCCTCAAAGCAGCAGACAGTGCATGTACTTACTGACCCCACCAGGTATACCTCCCAGGGTAATGACCCGAGTGTGTGCTGCGCTCCCTCTCGCACTGGGTGTCACCTCCCCACCTCTTAAGGAGATGACTCATCTCATCCTATTCTTACCTATTTAGCCTACAACAGCATACTGGACCCCCGCAAAGTGTGACGAATATTACCCAATTGTCTCTTAAATTAGTCATGCCAATTACCGAATTCTCCAATTACCTCAATCATGTAATCGCATTCGAACCAATTGGTAATGATTAAAATTGGATAGTTTCAGATTTCCCTGCTGCTAATCAACCTAATTATCCTATTCTGCACTGTTAAAGGTGCAAAACAAGCAACCCCTGAATCAGGCTAGTTACCAAAACTCCCCTTCGGCTCCGTAATGGCAACCAGTAACAAAAAATCCACAGTGCTAGAGGTGAGGTGGGTGGGGCTAGCTTCTCTCTAACCCAACGCCGAATGCCGCCTCCACGTGGCTCAAACGGATCCGCCCTCCCTACAAAGGGCGGGTCCGTTTGTTTCCTCACAGCGTGGCGCCTCTGCGCATGCGCTGAACCTTCAGTTGCCAGGCAACTCCCTTCCCGGCAGCGAGCGCTCTACTGCGCAGCTGCCGGGCTCCTCCTGCAGCTCCAGCCTGCGTCACCTGACGGGAGCCCGCCAATTACCCTGTCGCCGCCATTGTGGTGGCGAAGGGGGCTTCTGTTTCTTTAATCACACTGCCTTTTTTTTTTTAAATGGACTTTGAGCAGCATGAATATTTAAAAATTGTACACAAACTTTATTCTTACCTCCTTCCTTCGCCTTGAGATGCATTATGCCTGGAATCTTCCAAGTCGTATCAGAACCTGCACAAGACCATTCCTTTAACAAAGGACCTAGGCAGGGACAAATCCTGAAGGAGTTTTGCTATTTTGGACTCTAATTGGATCAAGATTTGGATTGTCGATGCTCCTGACATGGGTTTCATGCTCTCTTTTGAATGACGTCATTTCCTTGTATGTAACTTGTGTATAGAGCAACCTGGCTCTTGTTGCTGCTGCGCCATAAACCCTCACCTACCTACCTTGAATCATAGCTCTGTTATGATAATAGCCATAGGATAGAAATGAACAATTTTTACGTAGTTTATTGCAGATAAGGAAAATTATAGGTAGGATGGTTTTTAGTGGGTTTTGTTTTTAATCTTCTTGCAATTCGTGAGTGAGGGTTTAGATTAACATTGTTTGTGTAATTAATATAAATCCATTAGGAGAAAAATATCAGTTCAAATTGCACAAGTGCCTTTACAATTGCTAGGACCTCCAGACTTTCTGTCTCGTAAATTAAGTTGTTTGTAAGATAGCATGGCAAAAATAACCATGCTGTAGCAGACAAGCATTGCCTCACCATAGACAGGGTGACATTGTGTTTGTCTGTTTCCCAGCTGTCGGGATAGCCCCACTGTGGGTGCACCTGGCAACATTAAGAACAGCAATGATGCTATACTCTGTTCTGGAAGAAGGAATGACAACGTTCACCTTTTAGATGTGGCGGATGCCAAGTGGTCCTGTGAATCTGGGCAAGGATCCATATTCCACACCAAGCTGGGTCAGCCTAAAAATCAAGTGCCCTGGCTTATTTTTTATTATTTTTTTTACAGTGAAGACATTTGTCTTGTAGAGCCCTGCAGGGGCTCCAAACTCAGTCTCAAGCTGAGTCTGAACCTGATTACTTCAGGACTGGACCAAGTGTGTCCCAGTGCAGCTGGACTGCAGGCTGCACCCAGGCTTAATATGCCTGGTGGTGCCCCCAACCCCAAAGCACCGTAATGTCACAGTGCAACCAGGGGAGGGCATTGGTGGAAAAGGCAAGGTAAATGCATTCTCCCACACTTTTCCCGATATAACTCCTACCCCCACTGAGCTCTGTGATGACATGGCACTCCCGGGCGAGACGCCTCTCAGCCAAGGTAGCCTGGCCCAAGCTTCACATGGGCTCCCAAACCAACACCGATTGAACTGCTTGGGCCCCCTTGGGCTCAGTTTGGCATGCAGAACTCTATGGGTGCTCTATGACCGACGGAAGCTCTGGTTCTACTTGCACCCACCCACTTCACCCCCGAGTTAGCTGGTTTGTTTAAAAGCACCCTACCAGATGTGCAACCGGAGCAGGCTGTGCTTACTCTGGGACAGCCCCACTGGTGGTGCTCTGGAACATCCCATAGCGCCACTAGCGGAACGGACTGGCCAAACCCTGGGCACTGGCCGAAAGTGGAGTTGCTGCCTGTCCGATGTGCAGACCCATGCTGCAGCTCCACTCCTGACTGGCTGGCTTGCCTGGATAACACCACAGATTTGCAGACAACAGCCTAGAGCGTCGGGCGATCACCTGCAGCTCTATGCTGCAGGAGTGTGGGGGTGCACAAGTGGGCTGGGGAGCCTGCTGGGTCTAAACCGGACCCAGGTGGGGCTGGAAGCAGGTGGGAGTGCAGCTCCAGGGAGCAGACATCCCCCATGTCTGTCTAAAAGCACCCAATGTCTTTGAAGACCAAGTTCTGTATTAGCAATGCAACATCTAGGCTGTTTTTACACAGACGCCCCCCCCCCCCAACTCAATGTTTGGGCGGGCGGGTATGTGTCCATGTAAACGGCCGTCGGTGGATGGAGGGATGGGCGTCTGCTCGGGGTTTGTCTGTGTGAACAAACTAACACCGCGCAACACCCGCCTCCTCCCATCACCCACCCACGGAGCCCTCCGGAAAACTGGAGTAGATTCTGTGGGTGGAGATGGGTGAAGGTGGGTGTGTGTCCGTGTAAAGGGACACCCACCCACCTCCACCCGCTGCGCCAAAATACCCATCCTCCCAGTGGTGGTTATGTAACAGTCTGGAATTGGCTTCAGTGCCATGTTATAGAGAACATGATTATTTCACAACACAAAAGTTATTCAAGATGATGGAGAGTTCTGCAATCCAATTTATTAGCTAATAGCTATCTACTTTTGGTCACACTAGGTCAGGTTAATGAGTCAAACACCCTGTCTCTAACCATGGATGATAACATGCTAGAGAGAGAGTCTTAGTCAGGGATATCAAATCTAATTTAAAAATGGACATTTATTGCATATTCTATGCTTCTTGAGCGCTGGAAGTTACTTGCTGGCTTATGTCCTGAGACATGAGAGTATATGTCCCTTCCCTTTTTTTTTATTCTATGGTAACAGTGAATCTTTCTGTAATCTACATACATCTGCTAACATCTTAGTCTCAGACATACTAGTTTTAGTAAATTGTGCCAGTTGTTTGTGCACTGCTTATAAAATCATTTGGTTATTCTTCCGTTTAGCTAAGTTGTCCCCTCGTTCTCATGTTATGAGACAAATGCTAGCCGAGTATCTAGCCAACCTCTTCCCTTCCTTCTTAGTTCTTTCATACCCCTTCTATTCAGGACCATTTAAATGCCATTGTATTGCTTATGTCCATATTCTTTTAAAGGAGGGATAATGGATTGTACTATATCTGTGAATTTTCCATTTATACAATATGCACATTCATTAGAAAAGATGAAAATGAAGTAAGGAATACATTTTCAGTATGCCAAGATTTTAAAAAAATGTCATCCAGTATCCTCATATTGTTTAGAATAGTTTCTGTAATGGAATCTTCATTAAACATGGACAGTAGTATGACAAGATAGGACAGTTCCACAAATCAGGAGAATTAAACTAATAGATATTAAGTTCAGAAAAAGACCTTGCTATGAAGGTGACCGAAAATTAATTTCATTCCTTTATCAAGCATACCCAGTATATGGGGACCTAGGCTTGCAAAGTGCTGAGAGCTCTCAGCTCCCATGTATATCAGAGGGAATTGAGAATATTTTGCACATAGACTGATGCCAAAGCTCAGAAAGCTGGTCTAGTAGTGGCATGGTTCTTCTGAGCCAGGCATTGCTTATAAGCTTTTCTTTCTGTCCATTCCTAGAGTTGTTTAACTAGATTTCATACATCAGTGAGCATTTATTTATGTTTTTATTTGGGTTTTTTCTTCCATGCCACACATATTTCATCTGTATCCTGCAAGAAAAATGGAGTTAAATATGTTTTTTCCTTGGAAGTCATTCAATGGTTATGCAGATTTTGTATAAATAATTTCATCTTCATGACTGTCATTGAAACAAACGGGTTGTTGTCCTGTTTGCACCCAGTTTCTGATCAGCTACACACTTCAGAATAGCAATCCAGGCAGGTTATTTCTGCCAGGTGTTGGACCAGTCAGAATAGGAAAGACTTGTATAACAAATTTGAAGCAGCTTCTCTCGCAGTTTAGGAACCATTTTTTTTTAAGCTTAACAAACACAGCACACATACCTTTGGGGTATCTGGTGTGTGAACATTCAAGGTACCTTTCTTGGATAACAGATTCATTCCACAGATCCTCTCTTGGCCACCTCCTTTACAAGAAACAGGTGTAATTTATTTGACGCACTGCAGAACATGCAGAATTTGGTCCATCCACGTTAGATGTACTTGTATTTAGTGAAACTGACAAAATTGTAAATGCCCACTCCTTCAGTAAAAGCCTATGCAAATGGGTCCTTAATGCAGCACAGGGGCCTTTGAAAGCTGTACAGTTCTGAAGGTTCAGAAATTAGTATGGAAGTCTAAAGGCCACCTTCTAAAACACTGTGTTCTTTTTCCCCCCCAGGAAGCATTTAAGGTAATATGTAAATAGGATCGGGTCTTTAAGTCTTCTGGCAAGATGTGTGAAGAATTGGAGACTACGTGAATCCAAGTTCATTAAAATACTTTTAATAACTCCTTAGAATATGTTCTCCATTATTCATTGATAACTCTATAAAATCAGTCTTCTGACAAATTCCTTTTTCCATTTTTTAGATTAAAAAACCTCAATAATTAAACTTCACCAATAAACTCAAATTCTAGTTAAACGGGAGAGAGGGAGTAAGAACGCAGAAACAATCTTGTATAAGACAATGTAATATAGTTGCATAAAAATGTAAAATAAGTGTATTTCATTATCTGAAACAAAACTTAGGCCATTATTCTCTCCCCACACATTAAAAGTGAAATCTTGGTTATGGTCCGTAACTTTTTTTATTTGTTTTTATTTTCTTTAAATAATGCTTAATACTTTTCCAGAAAGATTAGTTGAGAATGAATTAAGGGCTCTGTCTTGTCTCTCAGGTGACACATTATTTTGCTAGGAAATATCAGAAAAATATGCAAATTAATGATCAGCTAAGGAGAAAACTTAGGCTCTGACTCTGAAGCCACTTGCTCCAGAGTAGTCCCACTGAAATCAAAGTTAAGTGGTTTGGCAATGTGGCCTTAGACAGGAAAATCTCTTCCTAGTCATAAAGATGGTGGATCATGAGGTAAGCCTTATCAGGGTCTACTTAAATTAGCATAATTTGTTTTCCAAGTCATGCAGAAGAGGTTATTAAGTACCTTTACAGTACAATACAAAGGGTGAGTTTATGGCAAAGAGGAAGCCAAGTCAAAATACCTAAATATTAGAAAAAGTTCTTTTCCCCCCATATACTAATGAAATATAAGAACTGTCGTACTAGATCAGGCCAATGAGTCACCTAGGGTAGTATTCTTATTCTGTCTTCCAACACTGGTCAAAACCAGATACTTCAGAGGAACTGTACAAACAGGTGATATACAAAATGATCTATGTCTCATCATTGACATCTAACTTCCAGAGGTTTTATCTCCTGACCAACTTGACTAATAGCCTGTTCTCCATGAGCTTATCCAGCACTTTTCTGAACCCAGTTATACTATTGACCTTCAAAACACTCCATGACAATGAGTTCCATAGGTTAATTGTGGAATGTGGGGAAAATGTACTTCCTTTTGTTTGTGTTAAACCAGCTGCCTGTTGCTTTCATCAGATGATCCCTAGTTCTTGTATTGTGAGAAAAGCAAAATGACAACTGTCTATTTATTTCTCTATGCCACTCACAATTTTTAAGCCTCTATCATATTCCTCTCTCATGTGTCTCTTTTCTGAGCTGAAGAGCGCTAATCTTTTGACTCTTTCCTTGTATGGAAGTTGTTTTCTACCCTTTATTATCTTTATTGCTCTTCTCTTCAGCTTTTTCAGTTCTGCTATATTTTTTTTTAGATGAAGTGACCAGAACTGCACACAATACTCAGTGTAGAAACACTGTAGATTTCCATAGTGAAATTTCCATTATATTTCCACAATATTTCCATTTTGTTTTTCAGTCGCTTCCCTAATAACCAAGCCAAGCCAAGTACGTGCACTTGAGACCTCGCATCTTCATGAATGTTAGACCCTTTGTCTCTCCCTCTGTTCCCCTTCCTAAGTCTCTCCCCCAGCTCCTGTCTCTCAGATTGTAAGCCCTAGGGGCAGGGACCGTGTCTATTTTATTACTTTGTAAAGTGCCAGGTACACTGCTGGCGCTATATAAATGTTTGTTAATAATAATAATAATAA
>QEPC01005568.1:1759694-1787105 GCA_003113815.1 Sphenodon punctatus | reverse complement strand
CCCCCCCCCCCCCCCCCGTGGCTTTACTGAAGAGGGCTGAAGAGCTTGATGTCCTGCTCGGCATCTCTACGTGTGTCTGCTAGCAAAGCCGCGTGGGGGCGCTTACAGACCAGCTGATCCCCACGCATTCTTGGCGGTGCATCCCTCCCCCCCCCAGCCAGAATATACGTGCCGGGGGGGGGGCGGGGAGGAGGCCTGAAAGTGGTCTAAATTCCCAAATTTATTAAATGCTATAGCTAATGGACATGAAATTTCATGTGCTGGTTCCTTCAATATTCTTGGCTGAAGATTACCTGGTCCTTCTGATATGAATACATTGAGTACTTTGAGTTGTGCTTCCACTTGCACTGTGGTAATTTCCATTACCCCACACCCATCATCAACTCTTCTGTCTTCATACCAATGGTTCCTGTCATCCTCCTTATTACAAAACTGAGACAAAATATTCATTTACAATTTGGGCCATGCCTACGTTATATTTGCGCTCTACCTCATCCGTACCGTATAGTGGTCCCGCTTGTTCTTGTTTTCTTATTATTTATGTAACTTTAAAAGGTCTTGCTATTTAGTTTAATTTTCTGGACAAGGTCTAGCTCAGTTTGACTTTTTGCAAGTCTTACTTTATTTTCTAACCTCATGGAGTTAGTTTTCTTTACTAATCAATCCATTTTCCCATTCCTTGTAAGCTATCTCTTTATTCTTAGTATGGCTTTTGATATGGTTAGTCAGCCAATTTATTTATTTTTATTTATTTAATTAAATTTATTAGCCGCCCCCTCATGCCTACGGCATCTTGGGGCAGCTTACAACATCATAAAAACACAATAATAATAAAATCAACAACAATAAGAACACCGGACCGACGACTATAAAACATCACTAAAACCAACCCGCCCTCCTACCTCACCCTCCCCTCCCCTCCGAAGGCCTGGGCGAACAGCCAAGTCTTGCAAACACGTCGGAAGGCCAGCAGGCCCGGGGCCAGGTGAGCCTCCTCCGGGAGGGAATTCCATAAATGCGGCCCGGCCACCGAGAAGCCCTCTCCATTGTGGCCCCCCGTTTTACACAGGGGACCTTCAAAAAGGCGCCCCCGGTGGACCGAAGGAATCGCTCTGAGGTGCGGAGGGCGAGGCGGTCCCCGAGATATGAGGGGCCCAGACCGTGCAGGGCTTTATAGATCAACACTAACACCTTGAATCTGGCTCGGTATGCTATAGTCAGCCAGTGCAGAGCGCGGAGCACCGGTGTTATATGCTCATGCCACCTCGTCCCCATAAGGAGATGGCCCACCGCATTCTGCGCTAGCTGCAGCCTCTGAACCAGAAACAAGGGAAGCTCCATGTTGAGCGCGTTGCAGTAGTCTAGCCTCGAGGTGATGAAGGCATGGATGAGAGTGGCCAGATCAGGCCTGGAGATGTATGGCCGAAGCCTCCGTACCAGATACAACTGGCGAAAGGCGGCTTTAGCCACCGCCTCCACCTGCCAATCCAGACGAAGGCCCAAATCCAAAACCACCCCCAGACTCCGAATGTGAAGAGCAACAGGCGAGCGAACCCCCCCTATCTGAGGGGCCAGCACCTCTCCCGCCCTCCCCACCACCATCACCTCCGTCTTATTGGGATTGGGTCTAGAATGCCTTCCTACACGATATTTCCCCTTTCAAAGTTTGCAAATTTCAGAAATCCTCTGAACCCTGGACTTGAAGAAATTCTAACCATCTTTTTATGTTATGGTTCAGAATTTCCTCAATCCAATTAGCCTCCGTTATTAGTTTTCTTACTTTCCCTTTTTAAAATAAAACAACTTTAGTTATTGTTTTGTTACTACGTATCCTTCTGACTATATTATGAATTATTTCAAGATCACCAGATCCAAGATTATCCCCAGTAACTCACACTGTTTTTAGACGTGGCGCTGAAAAGCACCTTCTGAGCCGCACATTAAGAGAGAAGCTGCACTGCGCTGCCGGAAGTGACGTTCTCCCCGTTGCCGGCAACGGTGGTGGCCGGAGACGCAGCGCTTTGCAGAGGCGCGTTCTAGAGACCTGAAAATTGCGGTCTCCAGAACGTGCCTCTGCAAAGCACTGCATCTCTGGCCACTGCTGTTACTGGCAACGGGGAGAACGTCACTTCCGGCAGCGCGGCATGACTTCTCTCAGCGCGCTGCTCAGGAGGTGTTCAGTGCCTCATCTAAAAACAGTGTAAGTTCTCAATGATATCTTTAATATTTGTTAAAACTGAATCTAAAATAGGATCCCCTTTGGTTGGTTGAGTAACAGTTTAATGAAGAAATTTGTCCCGTTAATCTCACGATTAACTGGGTATTTATTTATTTTTTAAAGTCTTGGATGAGGGACCTTGACAAATACTTTATCCAGATATATTATATCAACTGGATTGCCCTTATCCGCATGCTAGTTGACACCCTCTAAGAATGTCTAAAAGATTACTTTAAAAGAGAGAAAAAACTGCAAGAATTAAAAATTTCCCCCTGTTAATAAGTCTTGATTTTTATTCAACTTTTAATAAGTTAGCTAGTAGAAACAAAATGGAGCTTATGTTGTGAACGTTGTATATTCCAGAAGTAGATATATAAAATAGAGAAGTTCCGGAAGGACCAATATACAAGTTAATACTCCCTGGGGTCTTGCATGTTGACTATCCTCACTGGAAATGTGTTATAGAGACTACATCAAAACAGTAGCTCCTGATATTCTACTGAAGGTAGAACATGTGCAAAGTCTAGCAACGAGCTCCATGATGGAGAGGGCATTCTCGGTAGTGGGACCGCGGCTGTGGAACTCCCTTCCGGAGGAAGCTCGCCTGACCCATAGCCTGCTAATATTCCGGCGAAACTGTAAGACCTGGCTGTTTGCCCAGGCCTTTGGGAGGGAGGGTGAGTAGGGTGGGGTTTTAGTTCCCCCACCTATTTTTGGTTTTTAGTCTGCCCTGTATATTAATTATTTTTATAATATTTATGGTTATTTAAAATTGTTTTTATTGTATTTTTAAAAATTGTTGGAAGCCGCCCCGAGCTGCGTGGCAGGAGGGGCGGGGTAAAAGTTTATAAATAAATAAATAAAATAAATAATTATTCCTTGTACATTCATAGTGGTTCTATAAATGTACTCACGTATGTTGACATCAAGTACTTACAACAAGCTGTACACTTGCTTCATTCTGCTTCTCTCTGAATTAGATGCATAATGTAAACTGGAACGTTCAATATAGTGACAAAACTTTCATAAAATATGCTGGCACAGAACTATTACTTGAATTATTATATAGTACTTTATTTTGCTAAAGATGTACTCATTGGTTCTCTTCCCTTCTGGTAAGTGATATGTTTATAGCAAGATTACTTCCTTTATAAGGCTGGAAAGAGCAGCTTATTTGTTACATGTGGTGATGAACTATCCTATACGTTTGTTGGTTCTCTCAAATGTGAACACCACTGTTGATGTCCATCATGAATTGAAGTTATGCTATATGATGTAGTCCTGCTTGAGGCTTGCAAGCCATTGACCACGCCCTTTGCATCGAGAAATCTAGAGAGTATATAGTTAACTGTGATGAACAGAGAAGAGGAATAATAGTACAAAACTAGATGACAGCTAGCATAACAAAGCAGGCGAGCTTTTGACTTGATATTTTTTTCTTTGCTTTTTACTAAATAAGTTAAAATTCAATAAGTGATGCTTCAGAATAGGCACAATTCAAAATACAACAAAGTGAAAGCTCATGGGCCAAAAGTCTGCACAGGTTGACACTGTTTTTTGTTTTAAAATATGTGCCAGATTGCGTGCTTATATTTATTACTCTGAGTATCTTCCACAGCAGTGTATACAGATTCACAAAAAGTGAAGGTACTTTGTCAGCAAAGCTGGTAATAATGGGGGGGAACTGTATGTGTAAATGGTAGCCTACCTTTTAAACATTTGGTTCTGGATATGCATGAAATAAAAGGTCAGTATTTTCCCTTTTTATGTTCTCTTGTAGATGTTTTTCACAATTAGCTATACCATTTTGCTGCATTTCTTTTAGGACATTTTTGAAGGACAATTCTATATTTTAATGATCCCCAGGGTTTAAGACCAGTGTATATGATCTATAGTAATCTGGCCTCCGTATTTTAATCTTTTCTTGCCTGCCATCTCCTGTAGTGTATGGTTCAGCATTTTCTAACAATGTCTATTTAATAGTAACATGTAATCAAGCTCTTGCATCATCTCCAGGTTAAATGGCACAAGCTTGTATTTGTCTGAGCAAACCAACTTGCCATTTGCAAAGGGTAACACAAGCTGTTTAAGTAGAAATGATGTGATTCTAGGGTAACATATGGGATGAGCAGCTTTGGTAGAGAGTGGCTGCATGATATGTAGAAACTCTAAGGACAATGTTGTGGGTGGTTCTCGGGATCAGGAGCAGAATAAGTAGCATCAGCAAGGCATAGAAGAGCACCGAGATGGTGACAAAACACAAGCAGGAGGTCAGTGCCAAAGATTAGACCTTGGAGAGTCTAAGGGAGAGTACACCAGTCAGATGCTGGGAACATAAGGGGATGCCTCCGGATGAGACGGGGAAGGGAGGCTACCACGCCTTGGTTAGCCTTACCCCTCCCTGAGTACATGAGCCACGCAATGCAGTGGCTTGTGTGGGCAGCAGGTGTTCCCTGGGTGGGTCAAACAGGCAGCTGCCTACTATGCAGCACATCTTTGGAAAAATTGCAAGTATGTGTCACCAGCGGATGAAATTTGTAAGCGCCTGGGAGCCAATGGCCAACCGATGCTGGCAAGTGGTTCAGGGGTGTAGTGGGGCAAGAACTGTTTAATATAATAATAATAAAGTCTGGCAACTGAGGGGTTGGGGTTTTTTGGCTCCTGGAGCTTGATCTGAAATTTCATGCCCTGCACATTGCGGAGCAGCCTTACTCCACATGAGGGAAAGCTACCCAAGGCGGGGCAATCTGTGTGATAGGCCACATTTGTGGGCTCTATAGGGGTGGGCTCTCAGTCTGGCAGGGTTGATTGGAGGAGTGGGAGCCCAGAGGAGCGCGCACGCGCCCCTCTCTCGACCCCAACAAACAGCTGACCAGGGGAGGAAGGGCCCAGAGGGGCACGCACAGGCACTTTCTGGGCCCCTCCTCCCCCCGTTAGCTGTTCGTCGGGGTGGGGAGAGGGACGTGCATGCACTCCTCTAGACTCTCCATCAGCTGTGTGTCAGGTGGATCAGAGGGAGGAGGAGAGCCTGTGGTTTTCCCAGGCCTGGTCCCCTCGCCCCAATCCACCCAACTGGCAGCTGATTGGGTGGGGGGCTTGGAAGAGGGTGCACGCTTCCCTTCCCCACCAGCTGTCAGGTGGGAGGAGGAGCACCTGCTCTCCTCTGCTCCCCCAACAGTGAAGCAGGCAGTGGACCCGATCCAGTACCATGCAGTTGGTTCCCCGCACTTGCCCCGCTGGGGAGAAGGAAGTCTCCGAGGACCTGCGTTGGGAAAGAAGTGTCCAGGAGTAGGGTGCCAGTGATGGGAGAAAGCGCAGGAGGGGAGGAGTAGAAATGAGAGAGAGGCAGAAACAGGTTGAGTGGAAGGCAGGGAGGAGGAGAGGGGTAGAAATGGGAGGGTGGATGTGGGGGGAGAGATGTAAAGAGGTAGTAGAAATTGAGGGGAAGGCAGAAAGAAGGGGAAGATGGGGAGGAGGGAGAAGAAAAAAAGGATGAAGGGGAAAGCAGGGAGAAGGGGGTAGAAATTGCGGGGTCAGGGTGAAGGCAGGGGTGAGGAGGGAAACCGGTTTGGGGAAATGCAGGGAAGGAGGGGAAGGGTAAAAATGGATGGTGGCAGAAGGCAGAAAGAAGGGGTAGGAACAGAGAATGGGGTGGGGGAAGAAGGTAGGAATGGAGGGTGGGGAAGGCAGGGAGGGGTAGAAACGGAGGATAGAGGGGAAGGCAGGAAGGAGGGGCGGATCATTGACTGCCAAGTCCGGCAGCCATGTTGGCTCTCTGGGGTGGGAGGTGTGGCTCCCGACATCAGCCAGGAAGACATTCCCCCCCCCTTTCTGGGACTGTTTGTTATTGGTCTGGGACAATCTGCATTGCTGACCAGAGGCCGTTTTGATTGGAGCGCGCACTCCCTGCATTAGGAATTGCAGGGAGTCCCCCCAACCCTCGCCTCCAACTCCTCCCATTGCCTTTCTTGTGCAAATGCCCCCAGGACAGCTGGGCGGGCCGGCCACCCTGGCACCTGCACAGGGTAGGCAGTAACTGGTCCAACCTCTGCCTCTCACTCCATCCCCTTCCCTCGCTGACTCACAGTTGAGATGGCTTTGCACATGCTCTGCCAGCTCAGCTGCGAGTTGAGCAGAGGGGAGGAGAATAAGGGAGGGGAGGGGGTGGCTCTGTGGAAGGCAAGGGTGGAGCCCCAATGCCCCTCCCCCACCAGCTGCCCCCCAAGAAAAAGGCAGGTGAGGCGAGGGTCCAGGACAAAGTTGCAGAAGTAGGGTGCTGGTTGAGGGAGTCAGGGCAGGAACAGGAGACTCTGGCCAGCAAGAAAAGAAAGCATGCTTATATTAAAAAGAAAATCTGTAAATATAGCAGGAGTGAATAATAGGTATATAAGAGATAGCATTATGGTTTTAAAAGTTTGAAAATAATGCAGTGTTGCCTAAGTTGCCATCTTTAATAATTAGTCCAAAGTAGTCTTTTTATATTGATAATGTATGTAAACAAACAGCCATCTACTACTTTTACATAATTCTGTTGCCTGGTTTTCATTGTGCTGTCTTGATTTGATCTTCTCAACTCATTTCCTTGTTGGTAATTACAAGTTCATTTGTTTTGCTCTTGATGTAGTGATAGGTTTTAAGTAAATTTTGCCTGCCTTTAACTCTCTGTCTGTGTCATGGAATTGGGGGCTCAGTACCACACTCTAGGCTGTTGTGACTGAGTTTCCCTGGCTTGCAGCTCTCACTGGACCAGCTCACTCTCTCTAGAACTGATTAAGCCTGCAACGGATGAACCTTCTTGTCACCTTTTCAGCCACACAGTTTCCCAGCACAGACTCTTTCTCTCTAGGTTCGTCTGTGTTTGTAAACACAGAATTAACCCCAAACTGTGTCCCACCAATGTTAGGATTAGCGATTCCACTGGACCATATGAAGTTCAGTAAAAAGTAGTTTAATGAATAAATAATGAATAAGCATGCAGTACAAGATTATACTTGAGAGTGCAGAAATGAAAATAACATAACCAGTAACACATTCCTATCTGTACTTGGATTCTCCTGATTTAGGCTTACCCTAATCCAGATCCAAGGGTATTTCAGTTCATGTCACAGCCAGCGATGGAAAGCCTGGCCAGGTATCAGTATTTAGAGTTCCAAAAAACCTTACTTCATAGTTCTGTTGGTGCAGCCCTTCCTGGCTGGTAAGCTAGCATCATGCAGATCAAGCTCAACAAGCTGGTCTCAACCAACTCCCAGGTAGAAAGATTGCTCTCTATTAAGTACCTTTCCAGGGTCCTTTGTTTGATTTTCCTGCCCGGTGACTGTGTGCTTTCAGTCATGTCCACAGGAAGAAATACATTTGCAACTCAATTTGGGCTTTTTCTGAATACACATTCGGCACAACTTTGCATTTCTCCATTGCATGAAGTGAGTTTCCAGTTCTCAGCTTTCACATTACATACATGTTTAACCTTTACCTTTACATATTTGTTAGACCTGTAGTCTACATGTAGCCCAGTATCTCCTTGTGACAGGCTGTTTTTACTTTGTTTTTAGTTGATTTTTTCTTCTTCAGAGACTCAGACTGTCTTGAGGGATTCTGAGCTCTCCCATGTGAACTTTAAAGTAAATGGAGTTCGTTACACAGGTGTAAAACCCGTGCAAATGAGATAAGAATCCAACCCTGAATGTCAGGGCAAATAGTGTTGATGTTTTACTCCTGGGGTTTGGATAAAGACCTCAAAGCTAACCTGCAGTATGAACTATAGTTGTGGGATAAATTTGTTTAGCTGACCTTATTCTCATATCAAGTGTATGAAAAGCAGAATGCACATTGAGTTGGTAGAAAATACTGTATCAATTTCAGTTTACAGAAAGCCCTCTGGGACTAATGAACTGTCTGACTTTAAACTAGAATGAAGGCACATTATTGAAAAAGCATGAAACAAAATTGTAGCTTCACTCCCTATGCACTAACATGACTAGGTCTGTTTTTGTTCTGATTCTCAGAGCTTTCCCCTTATTATCGTTTTAATCATCTTGATCAGCATTATTATAATCGCAAAATGTCAGGCTGAGAATCTATTCATTATTATGTTTCAATGTCACCTTTGTCAGCTCATGCTTAGCTATCATTTGAAACTGCTATACCAATCCTGTGATTAGATATAATTTATGATATGACCACCATTCACAGGTGAGTAGTTTAAAATAATACAGCTAAATACACTATTGGATGGTACAAACCCGTGACTCCTAAGTTATTCCCATATGAGCCGTAGATAAGACATTCCTTTGAAAAATATTTTCTGAATTAAAATATTGTATTTTTCCAAAGAATACGTTTTTTTCCTTTGATCACCAAATGAGATTTCTGAATACAGTGTGGACTCATTTTTATGCATCACCAGTGATTGACAAATTCTACTTCGGCATGCCCTTCTTGATAGTTTTAACATATGCTTTTTAATCAGTTACACTTTGTGGAGGTAATGAATAGATTTTTAAAATTAACCCTTTAAATGCCACTAAAACCTACTGTGGAAGTGAATATTCCAGACAAATAGCTGATATTGCCTCTGCCTATAGTTGTAATAAAACAGGCATTACTTTTATAGCCCTTATTTCCCCCCCCAATAGTTACAAGATAAACTTAACAAGATTGCTCATTACTGGAAAGGATGATTTGGTTGTACTTTGCGTCTTCTCCCCCCCCCTTCATTTCAGAAGGGTAAAAGTTAAACTGAGTTAAAACGTGGAACCTGTTAATGCATTATAAAAGTGATGCATGAAATATGACATCTTTTTAACATTGAGGGAAAACATTTCCCTCCATTGAGTGCTTTGCACTGAATGCAAAATATTGACATATCCCTATTGTATCAAACAAAAGGTTTCATTTTGAAAGATAATTTTATAGAACAGGTAGTATCATGTGATCTTATTAATATTTATGAAATATGATAACATAGAGAAAAGGGGAACTGGGATATAGCCGCTATCTTTATAGACCCTATTCATTTCAGCTTCAAAATGTTTTTCATTTCACACATCAGACACTAATTAGCAAATATCTAATTAGTGTTAGAAGATTAATCGCTCATGGGAGTTGTTGAGACTTTGAGCTTTCATGCATGCAGAAATAGTTTCACTTTAGGTGCATTTGTTAAGGTACAGTAACTTTACATGATGCAACTTTTATTTTCCTGTGAAACTGTAAATTGCAAAAAAAAACACACAAAAAAACCACTAAAATTGAGCTGAAGTAAATGAGGAATAAAAACACTAACAAAGGTAAAGAAAAAAGTGCAACAGTGTGAAAGAGAAGTTAAGACGTTTACAAGGAACTGAGAAGTTGATAAGATTCTGAGGCAGCTTTCAATAGTTTCGTGTTTGCTGTGCTTGCTTACATATTTGTGCGCTCATGTTTTTTCTGGTAAAAAATTCAGCTGCCAAACTCTTATTGTGAATGTACTGAAAGAATTTTAATGCTTTTTGCAAAACCATAATACACATCTACCATATACATGAAACATAGCTAATAATTTACTTTTAAATGCTAAATTCTCACATCATATAAGTACAACTTGTGTACAACTATAGTGTTTTTAGGGCGCTGTATATGACATAATACATTGCTAAATTTTGAAAATACTTTGTGTTTTTAAGAAAAAAGTTAAATACTTCATTATATAAATTAGGGCTGAAAGTTGGTTCTCTCTCTCTCTCTCTCTCCCCCCCCCCCCCATCTTGACGAGAATGCCGGTTCTCCGTTCATTCTGGGAACTGGGAACAAACTAAGAACCAGCAGCGTCTCGATTAATTCTTGACGAGAACGAAAAACTTTGTAAAAATCACCGCACATGCACAAAATGGCCGTTCTGGCATGTGCAGCCCTTCTCCAAACTGGTGGCAGTAGTATCCCCACCATTTTAGAAAAGAGCAGCTGTTCTGCATGTGTCCGGCAACCATTTGCGCCATGCGCAGACCTGCTGTTCTTTTCCACAATAGCGGCGACACTGCTGCAATCATTTTGGAAAAGGGTTGCATGTGCACAGAGTGTCCCGGCAGCCATTCTGTGCATACACAATGATTTTTTTAAAAATTACTTTATATTTATTTATTTTTATACCGAGAACTCTTACTGGGATTAAGATCTTGTCGAGTTTTTTAGTATTTTTCATAAGAAGCTAAAACGCTGCTTGCTTCAGCCCTAATATAAATACTATCTGCCTTGTTAATATGGGTAGACAAGTGTCTTTAAAATGGAAGTCTGATTGGTGCCCACTTGGTAGCATCATGACTGGTCTGGCTTAGAGAGCTGTCAACTACTAAAAGACGCTGCTAAACCAGTTTGAAGTAAAGGAAAACCATCTTGTTGTATGTTTTGTCATTTATGGTAACATTAATCCATTCACCCTGGAGCAATAGAACTAGAATCTAATTTTGAAAGTAGATTTGTTTTGGGTGGATTGCACCTGTGACCATGTTTTTTTTAAATAGGCATACAGTAAAATTACATCTAGCTATGTAGAAAGTTTTAAAGTGAACCACTTACATTGTAAAATTTGTAACTAATTTTAACACAATTTTTAAAAAAATGGTGTTTCCACTAGTAAACTGGGCTGCAAGAAATTAAGTTCTTTAGTACTTCCTATTTTAAAAATTCACAAGCTTTAAAAAGTTTTATTCAATTATTAATATTTGTATTCTTTTGGTTAACAAGAATATAGGCTGTGTTAAGGCCCAAAAAGCTCTCAAATCGACAGCTATGGATCCATTTTAGTGTAATAGGTTGTTTCAAAGGAGTAACCCTTTCCAAGCCAAATGTGGCAGCATTCTACTAATATGTGCAAAATGTTAATGGTGAGCTACTGGAACCTGACTCTATACATATATGAGAAATCAATCACCCTATTTTCACTCTTCAATCTTGGTAAAATACAAAATGTGTTTTAAAAAAAAGTGTGAAGAGTGAAAAGTTTTATTGTAAAAACATTCATATTTCATATTTGCAGGGAAACAAATCTGTACGTAACTTCAGGTCAAGGTTCGAAGATTATCAGTAAAACCAGTTTTTCAATATATGACCAAAACCAACCGTTCAATAGGAGAAGAAATACTGAATTATCTGCCTACTTTCAGTTCTGTCATGCAAACATAACTGTGTAAAGTTTATGACTGACAGAAATCCCACTTGAAGCCACTAAGGACCCAATTCAGTAGCACAACGCAGTTCAATAGCATGTACACATAGTGAATATACGCATCGCGCAAACATCCTGCATGCGTGTGGTGTGTATGCATACCTTGGATTGACCCTTAAGGATGCTTTTACACAAGCACCTCCCTACCATCCACTACCCACCCACTATACGCACTATACATGTTGCAGGGCTACAGTGCAGCATGTATAATGGGTGGGAGGTGGGTGGGGAGGTGTTTGTCTAAAAGCACCCTTAGAGTATTTCCAGCAGCAAATGTTTGCAGTATCTTGCATGCTACTTCTGCTTTCCTAATAGTTGTTGGCTTGTGAATCTGCGTCTTTTTAGAGTCCCTGAGCAAACTCATAAACTTCAGATGTCAGAATTAAATAAATAAATAAAATAAAATAAATATAATTGCAGTTCCTCAATAATATATCTCAGAATGTTGCTCAGATGGTTCTGTTGTGAAAAAGAGGATGGGAGCCAGTTACACAGATGATTAAGACTCTGTGTTCTAACTAAAGTTTCAAGGATATAATATAGAGAAAGTAAGGTTGTCGTGTTGGTCCTAAATATAGGCAATAGAGACACAGGATGTTTTTACACGGACTGAGCTGGGGGGATGGGTGTTTGACCGCGGTGGGTGGAGGTGGGTGTGTGTGCATGTAAACCCATCTCCACCCATCAAGCCTCCTCCAGTTTTCTGGAGGGCTCCGTGGGTGGAGATGGGTTTGCGATGGGTGGAGGTGGGTGTTCCGTGGGAGCACACACGCACCCCCACCCATCCCGCTCGGTGCTCACACAGGCAAGCATTGAGTGGACACCCATCCCCTCATTCACCGCCGGCTGTTTACATGGACACACACACACACACCCAACATCCTCCCGAACACTGAGCAAAGGGGAGGGGAGGGGAGGGGGCGTCTGTGTAAAAACGGCCAAAGTAGTGCAATGATATCTTTTATTAAACCAACTACAGTTGGTGGCAAGCTTTTGGACCTCACAGGGTCCTTCATCAGGCAGGTTAGGAATTAGAACTGTAGACTGAGGGAAGCAATGAGCTATATACATTAATTGGAAACAGTGGCAAAGGGAGATGAGGGGAAGAGAGGGAAGGAGGTGAGAACGAGCCCCAGGTAGGAGGTCCACAATTCAAAAGAATAGAATAGGAGCCACTGATAGTAAGTAAATTTAAAGCTTCCTGTAGTTGTAGACAGTCAATAGACTTACAAATCTCTGTAATGGCTTGTGAAACCCATGTCTAAATTGAGTCCATTGTTCTTTGTGTCTAGTAGAGCTATACATTTTTGTTCCCAGGCTTTTAAGAGAAGGACAGAGAGGTCAGAAATGGAGTGGTCATTTTGTAAGAAGTGAATGCTAACAGTAGAATTTGTGCTCTTGTCCATGATCTTTTTTCTTGTGTGAGTTCATGTGTTTGTGCAAGGGTTGGTGGATTTCATTTACATAGTTCCCATAGGGACATTTAGTGCACTAAGGTCGTTTTCATACGGACAGTTAGTCTGCGCTAACTGAATCTAGTGCGGACTAGTTTGTCCATCTGAATGCTGTCAATGGTGCTTATTAGTGTGAATTAAGAGATAAGTATTGTTCTTATAAAACCCAGACCACTTAGAGGGGATTCACACGTGCGTTTAAATCGCACAGCCGCCTCGGCGGCATAGTGCGATTTAAAGACCCCCGCACTTCCGGGTTAGTGTGAATGCGGTGAGCGCGCACATTTCCACTTAGCCCGAATGTTTGGAGTGCGGTTTGAAAAGTTGCTCGGAGCAACTTTTTAAACCGCACTCCAAACATTCGGGCTAAGTGGAAATGTGCACGCTCACTGCATTCACACTAACCCGGAAGTGCGGGGGTCTTTAAATCGCACTATGCCGCCGAGGCGGCTGTGCGATTTAAACGCACGTCTGACTGTGCCCTTAGTTTTATAAGAACTGTACTTAAACTAGTCCGTACTAATGTCCTTGTTTAGTAGGTTACAATTATTTTTTGCGTCATTAGTCCGCACTACATTGTCTGTATAAAAGGCATCACTATGTTAGTGTGGACTAACAAACACTGTACTTATTTCAAACTAGTGCACATTACTTTGGCTGTCTGAAAAGGCCCTAAGTGAGGTATACCAGATTTTGAGATTTACACTTGTAGGTACCTTGTATTCTGAATAGATTTCTATGGGATATCTGGATGCTGTATGCAGTAGAAATGTGCAGAAACATTTTACATCTCCTGTTCCTGGAGGGGTGTTGGTGTCCTGGGTGGTGGGGGATTTGCTCTGGATAATTAGCTGGATTAGGAGTTTTTTTGAAAGCCAGAAGAGGGGGTTGAGGGAAGATCTCTTTCAGGGTTTGGAGTATACCCCATGCAGTATAGGCTGAATTTCTTTGTTGATGTTATGTATATTGTAGAATTAGCTTTCTGTTCAATAACACACACCAGAAGTTTCTTCAAAACAGAACTTTACTAAGAGCTCAGAAGACATGCTTCCATACCGTACAGACTGCATGGGACAAGATGGAGGACAGAGAGAGGAGAAGAGAGGAGACAAGGAGAGGAAAAAAACCTGTCATCCCCTAACCCTCCCCCTACTGGACAAGCCCCATATTGAGCTTGCAAGGCTTGCTATTTTTACTTGTGACTTGCACATTCCAATTATGTATGGGTTCCAGTTTGGGATGGTAGGTAACAACTAAAGGTGTGCAATTGGAGGGTTCCTTCTGTTTGTATTATAACAGGTTCTCTTGAGGTATTTGGGTAGTCCGTTCTGTTATACAATCCATTTCTCTGCTAGAGTGCCCTTGTTTGGTGAAAGCAGTTTTTACTGTGGCAAGGTAAGTATCGCGGGTCTTCTTGTCGAAGCAGATTCTGTGATACCTGAGGGCTTGACTATGGATGACTGATTTCTTGGTGTGTCGAGGGTAGTTGCTGGATCTGTGGAGATATGTATGGTGGTCCGTAGGTTTCCTGTATACTGTTGTTTGTAGTGTTCCATTGTTTATGCCAACGGTGGTGTCCAGGAAATTGATCTTGTAGGAATGTTCCAGTGTAAGTTTAATTGAGTGGTGATGTTTGTTGAAGTTTTGATGAAATTCTAATGGAGTGTCCAGGCTTTCAGTCCATGTAAGAAAGATGCCATCTATAAATCTCAGGTACAGGAAAGGTTTGGTTGTACATATTTATAGAAAATCTTCAAGGTGTCTCATAAAAAGGTTGACATATTGAGGGGCCATCTTGGTTCCCATGGCTGTCCTCCTGATTTGTAAATAGTATTTGTTGTGGAAAGTGAAATTGTGTATGAAAAGATGAAGTACGTAAGTTGCCCAATGTGTTTGGGGTGTATGACTGTGTTTCCTGTAAGCCTAGAGATATTTGAGGCATATTTTAATTCCATCGGTGTCTGAGATATTGGTGTAAAGTGAAGTGACATCCATGGTTGCCAGGATGGAATTTTGTGGGAGGTTACTTACGTTGTGAAGCTTGCAGAGTAAGTCCGTGGTGTCTTGGATGAATCTGCCCCTTTGCCTGGCTAGTGGCTTGAGATTGTTCTGTATGAATCTTGATATTCCTTCAGTGAGTATGCCATGGCTGGATTTGATGGGCCTTCTTTCACCCTTTATGTATCTTGGGAAGCATGTAGAAGGTCCCTGGTTTGGGGCTGGTAGGGATGAAGTCAGATGGTTCCTCATGTACAGGGGAGGGGTTTGATGGTGTATTTGAGCCCTCTGGTGAATTGTGATGTGGGATCTTTTTGGAGTTGCTTGTGATAATTGTGGTCTGAGATTTGTCTGTTGGCCTCAGAGATGTAGTCATTCCAGTTGAGGATAACTGTGTGGAGCCCCCTTTGTCTGCTGGTTTGATGGCTATATGCTGATTAGATTTAGGGGACTGGATGGCTTTTCTGTTTTGGAGAGGTTATGTTCTGGATTTGATAATTCATTCTTTTTCTGAAGCAGTCAGTATAGTGGTCTAGTATAATCTAGTGTGGAGTTGCGTCCATCTTGAGGTGTCCAGTCAGAAATGTGTTTTTTTTTTCTTTCTGTTCTCTGTTTTTTGGTTTTGTGTTGGATTTAGGAGATGGATTTTGTTTTCATTGACTCTAGCAAAAATATTTCTTCATGAGGAAAATGTGTGGTAACAGGAGGCAGTTGTGCTTTGTTTAATCAAATAATATAATGGGTGGCATCTAAAATATTCACAAGAGTAATAAAGGACTTTTCAACCTCATTAAAATACTACAACATAAATGTCTGGCCAGGGTTAATAAAGCTGAGATCTCTGTTGTGAAAATGCTATCCGTATAAGTTACCATGCCCACAACATCTTGTTCTTTTGACTTGAATTCCAATGCACTGGTTGTGTTGCTTCACCCTTTCCTGTCTATGAATAGCCCATTGCCAAATATAACAAGGAATGGATAATTATTTCATTGTGAGAAGATTCTTGCAGGTAATAATTTATGGGGTTATTTTACAAAGAAACCTAGATAATTTTGAATAATACACTTTCATAAACTGTGTGTGTGTGTAAGTGTAATTTGCATTGCTTTTAAATTCTCTTCATTTTTGTCAGATTAGGAGATATTATGGCAGAAAGTCTTCCTCTTTATTGGAGAGCACACATGGAAAGACACCTTTCAGAGCTGAAGCAGGAATCAGCTGGCATGAGGGTTTTTTTAACGCTCTGTCTTTTTTCCTTCCTCAAAGACTGAGCTAATCTGTCAGTTTGAGCGTCCAAATTTATAAAGTTGGTATCCTTAGGCAATATTTCTGCCCCCTTCTCCTTAATTGACATCTCAACGGAAATTCAGGAGCAACTCCCCTATGGGTAATGGGGATACCAAGACACTGCTATTATTTCCCTTTCAAAGGATCCCTGACTATGCTTTCAGTTGATTCACTGTTGAATGCCAGCTCCTGGGTTCATTGTCATTCCAGTGGCAAGGTGTTTTATAAACTGAAGCCTTTTTTTTGGGGGGGAATACCAACATCTAGAGAAGTGTTCACAATGAGGATATTTGCTATTCTGTACCCATTATATACAGAACAAAAATAAACATCCGAGGATAGACAAGTCTACTGAATTCTATCTGAACTGAATTGAGCCCGTCTGCCATGCTTCAACCCACCCCGGGTTTATATTGTTTAATTGATTTTTAATGGCTCTTGCCTCCCAGATGTTTGCTGTGGGTAGGAGCAGAAGTAACCCTGGACCATGGCAGGGCTAACTCTGGATTGTGCGCTGGGCTCCCTGCCAGCACACATCCCGGAGTTAGCCCTGCCACGGTGTGGAAAAGGCAACCCCAGACCGTGGTAGAGTGGGCGATCATGGCTGATGGATGGCCCACTCTACCTAACCCTGGCCGGTGGCAGGAGCTTTTGAGGTCTGCCAGCACACTCTGCCCTCGTGCAGGTCTGCCAGAACACTAGCGTCCCAGGGGCCGCGCCTAGAGCAGTCCAAGAAGCAAGCGCTCTTTCCGTGCTCATTCTCGCTGTCACTTTGACACTCTACTTTCTCTTCTGGAGCACTCCAAAAAGGGAAGGAAGGAAAGAAAGAAAACAAAACACAGTGAGGGCAGCTTTCTATACCACCGCCCCCCCCCAATGACTCTCAGCCATAGCAAACCCCTGGGTATAGAAAGCCACCCTCACTGTGTTTTCTGTCTGTTTCCTTTCTTTCTTTCCCCCCCCCTTTCACTTTTTGGAGTGCTCCAGAAGAGAAGGTAAGTGTCAAAGCGACAGTGAACGGGGATAGTACGGCGGTGGTACATCCCTGTTTACTGCATTCGTGTGCTGAACCATGTGAGTTGTAGCTGCGTGTTATGGATATGTTTTTAAATCAATTAAACAATATAAAATAATACAACAATTACAATTAAAAAGTATTGCACATGTGCAAAATGGACACCGGGCCTTTCTGCGCATGCAAATGAAAATCTAAAATGGCAGTGGCAGTATCACTGCCATTTTGGGAAAGGGCAATTGGTCTGTACATATGCAAAATATGCAAAAAAAATGTTTTTAAATTTTTCAGTATATTTTAAACTGAATTGCAATGGGCGTGTTACCCACTGTTGCAGTTTGGTGAGGATTAAGCCGTATCCGCTCATTACTGGCAGTCACACAGTAATCCAAATATTATCTGCACACCCCTATATTTAATATCCTGTATGTAAAATGGGGCTTAGGGCTGCTCATCTACTCCCATATTGCTACTTTCTATCTGATAACTCTGTTTGAAGGTTTCCTGAGTGTGTGAAATAGTCCTGTTAAAACACCTACTTTTAAAACCCTTTTAAAACCTTCTTATACGTTCCCTCAGGGTATTTTTTCTAGGAAAAATGAAACCAACTCCTCTTGTCTTACTTCGTAACTTAGATTCTTGAGACTCTTGTATCTGTTTGAGTAAAATCGAGTTATTAAAAGTTTTCCCAAGGTAACTCAGTATTTACTGTTTGTATTCTTGAGGATAAAATGCACTGTGCTGTGGAGACCAGACCAATCTTATTTTGTCCTCCAAAGGTTGTCATGTTATTGTTAATGTATCTTAGCCTTTAGAAATAGCCTTTTGTCATATTCTTTCTAAAAATTAGAGAGAGGCCATGTTTTAAATACCAGAATATAAAATACAATTTAAAGAACAAAACATTTGGTTAATGCTTTTAGCAAACCTCTTGTTTTGCAGACAGTACATTTAATAAGCATGGATGAAATTTGTGAACATTTTGTGTGTGTGTGGAAAATCACTGCACAGTCTTTTACCTGTGCATTTCTCTTTATTCCCCACACCAGAAATGGAATTTGGGAAGCCTGAACAATTATTCACCAAGTGTATGAAAGCCCATAACTTACGTGTGTGCAGTTGTGATAGTCTTGCTTTCTTTGAAACTTCACAGTTTTACCACTATAAAGGAGAGCATAAATCTGTTCCCTCCCGTAGCTCAGTTTGTATACTTTACAATCACATGTTTGAACACAAGGGCTTTTGTTTGTAACACTTCACTATTCTACAAATTATAATATATGTCTAAGTTAGGTAAATAATACTGGACCCATTTTACAAATAGGGAAATGAAGTTTAAGGGGCATGCCCAAAATCACAATGCAAAATCGTTGTCAGCACCAGAAACCAGAATTGCTGAATATTATGCCCTTGTCTAATTCTCAAGCGTGTAAGTCTCTTGCAAGCTGTCTAGAATGTAAAGAAGGATATGTAAAATCAAAGGCTATAGTCTATAACCCTACATAAGTTGCCTTCAGAGAAGTGTTGAAGGATGGAGACTAAACTACTGTTCTGTTCTATACTGTGCCTACTGTGTGAGCCATCTCAAGCTGCCTGAGGCAGGAGGGGCAGGATATAAACTTATAAAATAAATAAATAAAATAATACTGGTCATAATCAATTTACAGTTGTTGAGATATTAAATTACATTAAAACTAGTGCTCTCTTTGTTGCCAAACAGTGCATTTCCTGAAAGGCTTTAAGTGCTCTGTTCTTGTTTTATCTAACTTAGGGTAGAAGTAAACTTTTTAAAAAAGAACAGGCTGCCAACTGTATTTGACATCTGTGGCAAAAAAAATCAGCAGAATCTGAGTTTGGGGTTATGGAAGCCCAGCCCTGTCCTGTTTGTTTGGATCATTTCCAATCGGTATCATCCACCAACGTGGGGGAGGTGTTTGGTTTGGGGTGTTGAAGGCAACCAGTTGTGCATTAGATCCTTGCGTGTCCTGGCCTGGTAAAAGCGGGAGACGCTGGGATCATTGCTGGCTGGGGTTGTCAGCGCCTCTCTTGGGGATGGAAGAGTGTCAGATGTCCTTAAAACTACAATTGTCCAGTCCCTGCTTAAGAAACCATCTTTGGATGCTGTCTCACTATTGACCTGTCTCTAACCTTCCCTTTTTATGGAAGGTGATTGCCCAACAGCTCCAGGCCCATCTTGATGCCATAGGACTCCTGGACCCGTTTCATTCAGGCTTTCGTCCTGGGTATGACATGGAGACCGAACTTGTGGCCTTGGTCAGTGACCTGCACCTGGAGATTGACAAAGGGAATTCTACCTTGTTGATCATGTTGAATCTTTCAGCGGCCTTTGATGCTGTTCATCACGCGGTGGTGTTGACACAACTGTGGGAGCTGGCGCGGGTGTGTGGAACCACTCTTGAGTGGCTTTGCTGCTTCCTGAGGAGGTCCCAGAGAGTGATGATGGGCAATTGCTCGTCGGCCTCTTGGGACCTGCCCTGCGGGTTTCCGCAGGGTTCTAGCCTGTCTCCCCTCTTGTTCAACGTGTATATGAGGCTGCTGGGCGAGGTCATTCGGAGGTTTGGGGTGAAGTGCCATCAGGATGCTGACGACACCCAGCTCTACCTCTCTTTTTCATCCGACCTAGGCCCTGCAGTCTCGGTGCGTACCTGAAACCTGACTGGATGAGGGTGAGCTGATTGAAGCTGGACCCAGACAAAACTGAGGTGATGATGGTTGGCTGATCTTGTAATACTGGGTGGGGTTTTTTCTATTAGTTTAAAATACTGGGTGGGGTTTTTTCTATTAGTTTAAAATGTTTTTATGTATTGTAAGTTTGTTTATTTATTTATTTATGACATTTATATCCCGCCCTGATATAAGTTGCCCTGAGCCTCTGGGGAGGGCAGCATATAAATTCAAATAAGTAAATTTATCACCATTTTTAAACTAGGCTTCCCTTCCCCACCACCATGGGTATTTTCAGACGTTACGAGATCACAGTGAACCACGGTGAATACCCACCTGTGGTCACTGTGTCTCGAACGTCTGTTTGGAGGCCGCCAGATGTTCGCCACGGTCAATACCCGCAAGGGGTCAATTTGAACCACGCTTCCCGGGCTAGCCGGGGGAATGTCCTGGGAAGCGTGGTCAAAAAGATCCCCAGCGGGGACCAAAAAAAAGTAATGTCTGGCCGGTTGCCACGGCCCGGGATGCCCGGCGGGATCCCGGGCCATGGCGCATCTGGCCCGACGCGGCGGCCGCATTGGCCCCGCCCCCCGCCCGTCTCCCCGGAGGGCGGGCGGCGGGGTGCGTGGAGGAGGTGGGGCCGTGCGGCCGCACGTTGCTCCGTGCAGCCCCGCCCCCTCCCAGATTCCCCACCGGGATCCCCCCGGCATGTCTGATATGGCGTGACGGGGTGACCCCGGTGGGGAATGAATGGGTTGTTTTCGGTACGGGGCCAAGCGGCCCCGTAACGTCTGAAAACACCCCATGTGTGGGGGAGGAGGGTGTCCATGCCACATTTAAAGTAAAGGGGGCTGCCGAGGGTGCTGGCTGGTGACCCTAGGCCCCTTTCCTGATGCTGCAGAGTGGCGGGAAAAGGGATGAAGCAGCTACAAGGGGCAGGGCAGACAGAACAGTTTAGAGTGGTGCCATTGCTCCAAAAGAGGGGTTTAGGTGGGAAATGCAGGAGGCGGAGCCATCCCCAGTAGGATGTTAACTTACCTGGAGGCTAGGAGAGCTGCCAGTTTGTCGGGCAGCACCAGAGCATGAGTCCCACCCACCTGCCCACTTGAACTGACACTACAGGCTCAGCTGGTCGCCTTAATTAGAACAAGGAAGAAATATTTCCCTTTTTGGGATTGGACAGATTGGCCAAGCTCAGGTTGGGTTTTTTTCTGCCTTCCTTGTAGTGCCATCCCTCACAGTGTGCAGGTTGTGCAGTCAATGCTGTATTCAAGAGGCATGCTTCTGTTAGTTGTCACAACTCGGTAGTCCAGTGTCAAGTTAAATAGAGAGCTCACAAAATTGGTTCTGAACCTGGGAATGAAACGGAACTTATGGACGGTAGAGGCACTTCAGAAGAAGATGAGGGAAGGGGGAGTCATTCAGTCAGGGGATAAGCAACCCACATGGTGGGGGGGACTGTGCTACTATGCAGAATACGTGCTGTCCTTAGTCAGTGCAGGAACCGTCACTCCTCCTTCAGGACCCCAACTTGGGAGGTCAGGGTTCTAGTGAATGGACTGGTATCTCCATTTGGGCTTAGTGAGCTAAGGCACTAGACATGTTGGGGGAAGGGATAGAGTTCTGGTTTCTGTTGGATTGTTTACCCCTCACCCCCTTTTCATCCAGACTGCCAAGTTATGTTTAATGAAGAGTTGTGGCCAGTTTTAACCCAATGTTTGTGTCTGTAGCCTCCTTTTGTGTGTGTGTGTGATGAAGTTTATATAAGCATTGATCAGTTTTTTTATTTCTAAATGCATTTATTGGCTCTTTGAGAGCTATAACGCAAGTGTTGGCATCTTCCTACAGCAGTTTCAGACATTTTCCTTAGTGGAAATGGCTCACTTGGAAATTTGTGAAAGGCATATCCATGTGGAATTCATAGGTTTTCATTTTTTTGTTGCAGTGGGAAGGCTTGCCAGTAATTGCCTGTTTCAGGCTGATGCTGCAAAACTAGACACCTGTTAAATTAACATCTACCTAACATTTTTGCCTTTCAGTCAAATGCATTCAAAAAAAAATTTTTTTTAGCTGCTAAAACAATGTCACAAGATGATGATATTATTATTATTATTATTATTATTATTATTATTATTGCATAATAGGTTACTTAAGAAAAGGAGAATATGGTTGAGTTAGTTGCACCTATGCTCAGGTCTGTGCTGCTTGCAAACTACTGGAAAATACATATACTTTATAATCACTTTTATTTGCAATAATTGCAACTGCATGTTTTCTTTGACCAATGCATCTCTATTTGAACAGACTTACTCAATTGCCCTTCCTTGTAAGAATCCTAGATACAATAGTGTCCTGCCATTAAACTCCTGGTTTTTTTTTTCTTGTAAGAATAAAAATAGGAAGATAAATACTCAATTATTAATTATCATGCACTGGCACTAACTCAGCTCTCACTTCTACTAAAAGCAGGCAAAAATTAGACTTTTTAAAGTTTAATCTATAGTTGATCCTGTCTCTCGTTTCTATAGAGAAAATAAATAAATTAAATAAAATAATGATCCAAACAAAACCTTCACAGAAATATTATGCGACGCAGGGACATAACCAGAATTTTGTAAGGAGGCGCACCTTTACACTTTCTACCCTGCCCTCTTTTTAGTAAGTGCGGGTAGGGACAGGGGCTGTTACCTGGCTCTGCCCCCTTCCCAGCTGCTGTCAGGCTTTGGGAGGAACAGTGGCAGGAGCAGGAGCAGTAAGGGACTGCTAGAGCCCGAGTGGTTTCTGCTCCATTCCCTTTCCAGTTTCAGGGCCCTTCTTCCTTACCTTATTTGCTACTCCTGCTACGCTCATTCTCTCTCTCTCTCTCTCTCTCTCCCAACTGGGTACTGTCTCCTTGTGCCAGACAGGGAGAAGAGAGAAGAATGTGCCGGGATGAGACCTCCTGAAGGGCAGAGGAACACTTGGACAGGAGGGGAAAGGGAAGGCGTAGGAGTGCCAGCTGAAGGTTTTGAAGGTCCCATCCAATGGGCTAGCTATGGCCAAGGAGAAGTGTGGGCCAATGGCTCGCCTCCTAATTGCACCCATGGTGTAATGTATTGGGGGTGTTTAACTGTTTATCGGAAAATATTGGGTGAATTTAGAGAAGCACCCCCCCCCATCACCCACCCATTATGCATGGTGCAGGGCAACATAGGGCACCAATACGGCCCTGCAACATGCTGGCTTGTGGGTGGGTAATGGGTGGAGAGGCGCTTGCTAAAAAAGAGTCATTGTCTCATCATGGGGGAATATGACCTATGTAGATTCTGTGGCATGCTCAATGCAATTTTAACATCGCTTTTTCGGTTGAGGGCCCAATTGCCTTTCCTGTTCAGACAAAACTGCACCTGACTTCAGTGGTAGTTTATGCCAGGGTCAGGATGGACAGTGGAATTTAGGTCCAAATCTTGAATGTCTCTACTGAAATAAGCAAAATGCGCAATAAATCAGCTATGTCTGGACTGCTTTTTAATTATTTCTTGGGGATGAATTTCCTTAGTACACATTTTCTTTGTTCTCAGTTTGTGGTTTTTATATACACATGGGTAAAAAAGAAGCAGAAGACGAAAGAGGCGGGCGGCTTGGTTGGCCTTCTAGCACATAAGAAGCATGTGTGAATGTGAGATATCCTGCTCTGGGAATAGCCTGTAGCTTTCTAGGCTGTTGAAGATTGGAAGAACTGAGGATACGACACACTTCACCTCTGGGGAGACAAGAAAAGTGTCAACCACACCACTGCAGCCCTTCAGGGAGCATCCCCTACTTGCTCATTCATAGAGCTGCTTGGGTTTTAGTTTCAGAGCAGAAAGAGCCCTGTATAAAAACCGTGCAATAAATCACTGCATTTCATTAGTTATTAATAGAAATTTCTCAAGTGCCCCGAAAGGAATTTCTAGGCCTGTGTTTCAGTGCAGCTTTTTCAGAGAGACAGCGTTTGAACACTGCGAACATGTGTGGATGTCTGCAATACGAGAAGCATTTGCTTAAATGTCACCTTTGTCTTGGATTCGCTGTATAATTTGAATATTTTTAACATCATTAATACTGTGACATTGTTGCTTGCATTACAGTGCATCAGCTTTTAAATGACATGCTTTTCCAACTTGCCAAATGCGCGTGCGCACACACACACAAATATAGAATTAAGTTCAATTATTTTTTAAAGAAAAATAATCAGCTAAATATAAATTTCTTTTTTTTTATTTTGAAACTTACTCTTACGCTGAAGAAACAATTTCAGAGATATTTAAAAGAGGAGTTTTAAAAATCAGTGGGTGACATTCTGAAGTTTTGAAAATTTTACCCTTAAATTAGTGGGCATTTATTTATTTATATATATATATATATATATATATATATATATATATATATATATATATATATATAATATACACCGCTCCCTCCAGCCTAATGGCAGCTCAGGGCGGTGTACAGCATATAAATAAATCATAATACCAAAAAGTATAAAATACAATATAAAATATCAATTTAAAATCATAAAACAACCAGACAACAAAGGCCTGAGGAAAATACCCCCACCCCTCCCCACTACCCATCTCCCTCACCAAATGCCTGGCAAAACAGCCAGGTTTTGCATTGTCTACAGAAGGAGGGGAGATCCAGAGAGAGGCAAATCTCCATTGGGAGAGAATTCCATAGTCACGGCGCGGCCACTGAGAACATCCTCTTGAACGTGGCTGCCCGGGAAACCCAGAAGACCTCAAAGAGGGTGTCTCCGGCTGACCGCAGGGGCTGACCCAGAACATGAGGGATGAGGCGGTCCTGCAGATAGGTGGGGCCTAGGCCGTATAGAGCTTTAAAGGTAATAACCAACACCTTGAACCTGGCCTGGAAGACCATTGGCACCCAGTGCAGATAGTGGAGCGCTGGTATCGGTGGCCCGTCCCCCTCAGGAGGCAAGCTGCCACATTCTGCACCAGCTGCAGCCTCTGGGTCATCACCAAGGGTAGCCCCATGTAGAGTGCGTTGCAGTAGTCCAATCTCGAAGTGATGAATGCGTAGATGACGGCGGCAAGATCGGAGCCTGAGATATTTATTCATTTATTTATTTATTTGTTTACAAAACATTTATATCCCGCACCCTCCTGCAACTCGGCAGCTCGGGACGGTGAACAGCATAAAAACATCACAATAAAATCATCTAATTACAATATAACTATATAAAATCAACACATAAAATAGCGGCTAACAGATAAAATAAAAGCCCCTCCCCGAAGGCCCGGCGGAACAACAAGGTCTTACAACATCTGCGGAAAGAGGGGAGGTCAGGGGACAGATGGGCCTCCTATGGGAGAGAGTTCCACAGCCGAGGTGCAGCCACCGAGAATGCCCTCCCTGCTGTCGCCACCCGGCATACCCGGGGGACTTTGAGTTGGGTGCCCCCGGCTGACCGCAAGGGCCGCAGAATGACCCGAGGCTTGAGGCAGTCTTGCAGGTAACCAGGACCCAAGCCATTTAGGGCTTTATAAGTCATAACCAGCACCTTGAATTGGGCCCGGAAGACAAAGGTAGCCAGTGCAGAGTCTGGAGCCACTGGTGTAATGTGCTCGTGGCAGCCTGTCCACGTTAGGCGGTGGGCCGCCACGTTCTGCACCAGCTGCAGCCTCCGGACCTTCCTCGAGGGTTGCCCAAAGGCATTGAAGCAGATGTTATTTACCAAATAGGGTGAAGACACAAGTGACAGGGCTACCGTGGCAACCTAGCCCTTATTGGGAGGAAAAGCCGTGGTGGATACAGTCAGGATTGGGTCCAGCTGCCAGGTAGGATCGGGAGCCACGCGAACGTGGTCGTCTGGCCCTGCCGTGACTAGCAACCATGGTGGCCCCGATCTGGACCGGGCCATGGTGGACTATAACAAATGCTATAGCCTTCTATAACCCACTCTGGCCCAATCAGGCAGATGGTAGGCTGTCTGTGACCCCTGATGTCTCTGGGATCACATCCTGAGCTAGCCACTACCATGCCTGGGAGAAATCTCGGGCAAAAAAATGGCACTGCTCCAACAAATCTGACTGGCCCACAGGCCACTGTCACACTTGTTAAGACCCAAAGAGTGTTAATGTCTGAGAGGGGAAGCCCCCAGTGCCCTAGCGGGCAGGTATTCCTCCCTGCCTCAGTCCCCCTCCCCCTCTCCATAGATTTATTTATTTATTTTATTTATTTCATTCCATTTGTTAGCCGCCCCCTCATGCCTACGGCATCTCAGGGTGGTGTACAAAGTTGGAGTCACTTCCCGGATGCCGTAGGCTGCCGGCTGTGTTTATGGTGGTGAACGCAGGTGGAGGCATCTGAACACCCAACATATGGGGAGGCAGCGATGGGGCAGTGTGTTATCTCGCTTTCCCCTGGATTCACGTGCATCACATCATAAGCCTTTCCTGGGATGTCGCTGAGAGTAGTGGCCCTGGGGTAAGCATCTGGCGGCCGCCTGACAGATGAGTGGATGAATCTGATGTTAGTGGGGGGCCAAAGTGGGGCAACATCTTGTCTGTTTACACTCATTCATGCTGTTTTGGATGCACGCACGCACGCACGCACGCACACACACACACAAAATCAATTTAAAGTCTAGAAGGGTGGGATACCTCAGAGCTGGCCCCTAAATCTAGTTCTTACTACAAAGTACTTAAAAAACGGAGCTCCGATGAGGTAAGGGAGCAAATATGAGGGCATGCGCACAAGGACAGATCTATGGCACAGAACCATGATCTGGATCCTCCTCTACCTGAGTGCAGTGCTGCATTCCTTAAGCTCTCTTGCCCGCAACGTCTATATATCCTTCAGAGCTTGTACTAATTTTCAAGTAGTCCATGGGAGGGAACCAGTTTCCCGCCCCTGCCTGAAGCGATCTCAGAAGTTTTGCATCTTCCACCCACCCTTTCTTCTTGCCTGAGGTCCTTGACACTACCTGGCATACTTACGTTCATATTGTCCCTTCTTTCTCACTCCTGCTTGTCAAGCTGCCTTTGCCCAACTCTCTTGCCCCCTCTTCCCTTTGTTGTCTCCTTCGTTTTCTACCTTGCTTTCCTGCTGCTGCTGCTGCTGCTAACTGCCATAGCTCAGAGCAGTTAAGCTGCCCACTTCTAGAACAGGAAGCTTGCTTGCAAAGTACTGCAGTACTGATCAGAATTCATGTCACCCCCAAGTAGGTGGGGCTATTACTGTTTGGATGATCCTTCCTGGAAGAGCCAGAACGTAGCTGGAAGAGCTGTATTCCATCTTAGGGTCCTCTTAGGATATGTTCCCCACTGTCCCTGGGGCTTGACCACTAGTTTGAGAATCACTGGTCTAGTAAAGAATCAGAAAAGTGCAGGGCAGAATTCTCAATTAAAAGCAAAATGTATTTTGGCATAAATGCAAACTATGAAACTGGCGCAAATCCCATTCTCACGCTGACTTCCTTCACTTCAAATTCTGTCTCTCCACCCTTACTTCTGCTATCTCCCTTGCTAGACAACACTACTATGCCTCCCGCATTGAGTCCTGTTCT
>QEPC01005568.1:1740040-1757690 GCA_003113815.1 Sphenodon punctatus | reverse complement strand
ATTACACACTAGTTAAAACCAGTACGATGTTGCTTTCACACTGCTGTTAAGTGCGGATTTATTGAAAACGGACAGCAAAAAGGTAGGTTTGAGTAGCTTTTCAACACGCATTGCTTTAGTGCGATATTGACTACATTTAATCGAATTTAGGTGTTCAGACAGGCATGAAACATTCGTTTTTTTTTAAAAATCGCACAAATCAGAATGTCTGAATCCCCCCATAGTGGTAGACATTAATCAACTGAAGTAGAGAATGTTCTAAGTGGGAAAAGTGAGATCACAATCAGACCATAAGGGTTTAGAGATGCTAGTCTACTATTGTAAAAAAATAAAATAAAAAAATAGAAACGCAGTTGGTTTAAAAAAATAAAATAAAAAAAAAAGGAACACAGCAAACCCCTTCCCCACCCAACAGTATGTAGGAGCAGTGATTATCATACTCGGAGCCAAGATTCTAAGGCAAACTAAAGCAGAAGAAACTCATATAACCTGTTTACTTCAGAGCGTCCCCTCACTTCTTTAAGTGTGCATTTCACGTCTCTCGGGGAGCTGGTACCTAGAGGTATTATAAGCTGAGAGCAAGAATGTCCTTTCAAACATTTGTTGTGTGGGTTTGTTCCCAAACATCTGCTCTTTCGGCTTCCCTGTAAAATGTCATGTCCATGTCTAACTCCATTCTGTCTCCCCTCTTGTTCAATGTGTATATGAGGCCGCTGGGTGAGATCATTCCGAGGTTTGGGGTGAAGTGTCATCAGGATGCTGATGACATTCCGCTCTGCCTTTCTTTTTCATCTGACCCAGATCTCGCTGTCTCTGTGCTTACCCGATGCCTGGCTGCTGTTGGGGACTGGATGAGGATGAGCTGACTGAAGCTGAATCCAGATAAGACTGAGGTGGTGGTGGTTGGCTTGTCTAGTGATCTGGAGGGGATTGGGACTCCTGTTATTGATAGAGTCCGCCCCCCTCTGGTCCGTCAGGTTTGCAGTCTTGGAGTGCTTCTGGATTCCTTGTTGCACCTCGATTGTCAGAAGCGCGTTTCACCAACTCCATCTGGCGAGGAGGCTGCAGCCTTTTCTTTCTGATTTGGATCTGGCCACCGTTATCCATGCTTTCATCACCTCAAGGCTAGACTACTGCAACACACTCTACGTGGGGTTGCCCTTGATTACTGTTTGGAAACTGCAGCTGGTTCAGAATGTGGTGGCTTGCATCATTTCAGAGGCGAGGTGCTGGGAGCACATTACACAGGTGCTCTGAAGTCTGCACTGACTCCCTATAGCACAGTTCAAGGTGTTGGTTTTGACCTTTAAACCCCTAAACGGCCTGAGCCCCACATATCTGAGAGACCACCTGTCCTTCCATGCCCCACTGCGGCCCCTACAGCACCTCCCTGTGGGTACAATCTGTTGAGGTGGTCTTGGATCCACTGCAGCGCCTGCATTGTCAGGTTGTGGTCAGGAGTGCTTTTCACCAATTATATCTGGTGAGATGGCTGTGATCGTTTTTATCCGATTCAGATTTGGCTACTGTCATCCATGCCTTCGTAACCTCCAGGCTAGAATACTGCAATGTGCTCTATGCAGGGCTGCCCTTGAACCTATAGTCACCTTGGGCTGTGCAAGCAGTACACTAACTTGTGTTTATTGGCCCCAGTTTAAGCTGGAACTGTACTCTAACAGATTCACTATCAAAGAGCTCTGGAGGGTCTCAAGTGGCGATTGATATGTGGAAAAAAACATGGGAGAGAAGGGCCCAAGCCTGGGTATCCTACAGTGAAGAACAATGTACTCTCAGGTATCCTTTGACGGAGGGGCGCGGTGTGTGTGTGCGCAAATGTGTTGAGGAACAGATATGTAGCTGTAGTGTTCACCGTACACCATCTTATGTAAAACCCTGCTCCTTGATTACTTGTCACTTGATGTGCAGCTTTCTGCTTGAAAAGCATAAGATGTAGAAGAGACCGAAATTGATTTTCTTTTTGCATTCTTTTACGCATCTTGCAGTGACCTTAATTGACCTAGCATTTGGTTATGGTTTACGGTTTGCGGGAACAAGAGTTTTTATGATGTATTCTATATTTATAGTAGTAGTTTTGCATTTGCAAATAGCTGCTCGGGATGGAATGAGGACACAAATATTAATAATTAAGACTTTTAGCTTCTTGTTTGTGCCCACAAATTAAATTTGAAAACCAAAACTTTCTCTGGAAAATGGAGGAAATGTATGTTAAAAACCCAGCTGAAATCAGACTCAAAAATGGCAAAGGAACTTGTGTGCAGAGAGTTATTTTTGTGTGCAGCTGTATTGTGCAGATAGCTATTAACGAGGGAGTAATGCATTCTGATGTCTTTGAATCCTAAGGAAGATATCTTGTCTATACATTATAATTTTCCCTTCATTGTTTTGGCTGCTGGTCAACATATGGAGTCATTATCCACTTAATACTTGAGGTGGATGCAGCCTCCCTTCCTCTGAGTTATTGCTGATATGGGAGTAGGCAGCATCTGTCACCTGTGAGCGCAGACTGAAAAGTGGAAGTTAAGTCAGTTGGCACTCTCATTCCCATCATTCCCAGTAGGGCGATCTTACTTTCCTACAAAAAATAATAAATCCCTCCCTGACATGTTAAGGTTCCAGTAACTCACTACATCAGCAAAGAAAGCAGACTCAAAATAAGCCGTGTTGATCTGTAGTATTTGTTTTAGTCCAAAGAAAGCTTCAGTTTGTCCTAAAGTTGTTGTCCCGATATTGCATACATGTCTGCTTAGTCAAAATATTGGGGAATTTCCTAGTGGTGAAAGAATTAAAACACAGATGAGAAAAAGCATTTTAAAAAATGTGTGTGCGTATTCCTGTTCTTGCATTGACTCCACATATCCATGTCTCCTTCTGTGTTTCAAGCTTCAAACCATTCTCCCCCCCCCCCCTTTTCATCTCTTTCAAGCCCTAATAAATTACGACCAATCAGGGAACAGCAAAATTGGATTTTAATGAGCTATTTGATTTTCACTGTTTTATTGATTTAATTGGGAGCTTTCAACTCGGATTGGATGAAATGAAGGCTGTGAGTCAGAAGCAAAATAAATGCAGGTTTTTATGTGTGCTTGGTGGTGATAAATTTAATAATTAATAACCCTAACTATTTTAAATTATTATTCTGAAAGAGGAAAGCAATGCTATGATCAGATGGGTTTGTTTAACTGGATTTATTTTGCTTTATTCCAGTCTGCTTGCCACTCTACCACATACTGTACAACCTTATTTGGATCACACTGCTATCTTCACTCAGGTTGTGCTCATTTTACTACTTATGCAGCAACAAAACCAAATCTACACCTGACTTTTGGAGAAGAAAATCCTCCTTGTCTTCAGGTACCTAGAGCGCTAGTCTAGTTGTGCTGATGACTTTGGTGAGACAGGCTTACCATTAGTGTTTGGCACCTCTATTTGATTACTGACCCCTGCTGCTCAGGTATTCCCTGTGCATCACAGCGTCAACTGGTATCTAAAGGATCTTACTGTTCTTTCTCTTTTCTGGACCACTTTCTCAATTCAGACAACATGATTCTTGGTTTACATCAAAGGTTGTTCTTGTCTTTCTCAGCCCATCCTTAGAAAATGGGCATCATGGAATCCTTGTTGTGTTCCACAGCTTATGGGACTGGGTTTTACTATGCCATGGTCCATTTTCCTGGTTCTCAAATTATGCTTCCTTTGTCTGACATTCTGCTAAATTAGAGTTAGATATGTATTTTTTAAAATAATAATAATAATAATAATAATAATAATAATAATAAAAAAAATTATTATTATTATTACTATTACTATCTTTTACCCTCCCTTCCCACCAAAGGCAGCTCAAGGCAATATTAAAAATACAAAGTATAACACACAATGAGTATAAAACTACATAATCATAAATACCCCCAACCCTACACCATTCCCCCAACCCTATCTCCACCCTAGTTCCCAAACCCCTAGCTTACCCTTATCCCCCACAATTCCCTCCTCCCCTAGCCCCCACTGCCAAATGCCCTTGTAAACAAAACTGTTTTGCACTGCCTCCTAAAGGTTCTCAAGCCCAGAATTAAATGAACCTTATGGGGGAGGGAATTCCACAGCTGTGGAGTGGAGGCAGAGAACGTGCTCCTCATTGTGAAGACCAAGTTGAAGACTGGTAGCTCCAAATAGGTGTTCCTGGCTGGCCGCAATGGGATGTGGTAGGCCTGACGATCTTGAAAATAACTACATGCCAAGCTGTTTAGGGTTTTAAAGGTCAAAAGCAACCCTTGAATTGTGCCCAGAAGACAATAGGCAACCAGTGCAATTTAAGTTAATGAAGACAATAGGCAACCAGTCAATGTTATGAAGATTGTATCCCATTGTTGTATTTTATAGCTTAATATTAGAGATTTGGGAACAGAAATTGGGCACAATCCGGCTCTCATTAAAGTCAATGGCTAAACTCCCATTGGTTTGTATGGAACTGGATTACGCTCATTGACGCGCCATAAAAAAAAAAAAAAGAATGTGATTAATATAGGGTACATTTGTTTAATTTTAAAAATTGGTTCATGCTTCATTGCAAAGTATGCTATATAAAAACTGTGTACGTGCACATATGTGAAATATATAAGTATTCCCACTTATATGTATATGTTGTGTGTGTGTGTGTGTGTGTGTGTGTGTGTGTGTGTGTGTGTGTGTGTGTGTGTGTAAAATATCACTCGCAGTATACATGTACATTGTACCTAAATGACAATCAAACTTCGCCGAAGAATTTTAGGCAATGACTTTAGATTCTAAAGTAAGTGTTAATTTCTGTGAAGTATCTGAGGTTCTACTGCTAAAATTAAGGAGCTGAAGATTCTGTAATGCTTTTTTCCTACTGTGAATAGAATTAAGTAGACACCAATTTACACCTCATTTTTAAGAGTAGCTGATTTTTCCACAAGTGAGACCACATTTACATCTTTTGTAATTAAGCCAAAAGGAAAAAATGACATTTTTTCCTCTACTGCAAATCACGAAGAAAATATTTAATGTTAAATGAGTTCAAATGCTAATATATACACTAGTTCTAAGAGGGGAAAAAAAGAAATGCTTGATTCTCCTGTAATCTACTGAATTGAAATATTAGCAATTTCTGTTAAGGTTTTGTTTCACAAAGTAGGAGAATGTCTAAATGCTACTGTGTGTTAAGGGACTTAAAAGATTTGATTCAATATATATATATTTTAGGCCTGATGAACCAATATCAGTGCATTTATCATTGTTTTCATCCTCCTCCCTGTGCTGCTTAGAAGTCCCAGTCACAAAGTAGCAGCTCATTGTACTAGGCACTCTACAAACATATGGCAAACTGTTACACTGTAGTTCAGTAAGGAACTGAGTGCAAAATCCTTCAAATTCTTACACATATGAAGAGATCCCTCCGACTTCAAAGAGACTTTGTGAGAGGAAGGACTACCCAAGTAAGAAAAGGTTTACAGCAATGTGCCCTAAGGTTCCATGCCTTCAAATTATGTGTCATCCATCGACGTTTCCATTTTTTAAAAGATGTTTTTGTTTTATGAGAAGGGGTTAGTCTAAATTGCAATTGATATATACATCTAGGACTCAGCTGGAGAAGCTTTATGTTTGTGCCTGGGACGACTTATTTGTATTGTGGGGCATGAAAGGGGAGTGGGATTTGAGAAAGTGAGTTACAGACTGGATGGAAATGGGTGATATGCGGGCGGGGCTCTCAAATAAGAGGTGAGGGAGTGGGGGCAATATTTTTATGGGTGGGTGGTTTTTTATTTTGTATTGTGGGCATGGTAAGAAGGGTGGATTTGGGGCTTATTGTTCCCGGGTGATTTCAATATCTACTCTGCATCTAAGGGTGATTTCAGACGAGACAGGGCGGCATTCGCCCCGTCCTGGAATCACCCTTCTGATTCCCTGCTGGAATCAGCCCGTCACGTCCAACAGACATGCCGGTTGATCCTGGCGGGGAATCGGGGAGGGGGCGGGGCTGCGTGGTGTAACGTGCGGCCGCACGGCCCGCCCCCCCCACTTCCCCGCCGCCTGCCCGAATTGACCACGGCCCGGAATCCTGCCGAGGATTCCAGGCCGTGGTTGCCATCCAGACGAGACGGGCCCCTTCATCGCGGTGGGGAATCACGTTCACCATGCGATTGGCGCCGGTCCCGCCGATCGCGTGGTGAATGTGATTCCCCGCAGCGATTGAGCGTGACTAACATCTGGGGGGAACTTCTGGTTCCCCAACAGACGTTACGAGGCCATTCCCCACCACAGGGTATTGACTGTGGTTGAGTGTGGTCTCGTAATGTCTGAAAATACCCTGACTGTTCAGGGCCAGCTCAAGACTTTGTGGCCTCCATGACAATCACGGACCTATCCCAGATGATACAAGATGGAACACACACTGCACTTAATGTTTTGCACCAGCCTGAAAACAGAGTCTATTTGTTGGGAGAGCGGGGAGGTCATAAAGATGCCGTTGTCATGGTTGGATCATTACCTTTTGAGGGCCTTCCTTTTCCCCTGTTGGGGTGGTGACTTAGTTAAATTGGTATGTCTAAGAAAGACTAATGGGAGCCAACAGAGTTCCAGAACACTCTGGGGGGGAATATATCCATTGGTCTTGGCAGCAGCTCTGTTGATGCCCTGGTTGAATTGTGGAATAGAACGTTGACCTTAAGCCATCGACAAACTGGCACCTGGGTGTCTGCTCTCCTATGCTTTAGTAGCAGACGTCCCCACAGGATCCAGACCTTCAAAAAGTAATGATGACTCATGCCCAAGCTGACTAATTATGGCATAAATCTTTCTTAAGGGACTATGCTTTGGCTGAGGTGGCAGTAAACAAAGTTTTATTTTTTGCTGCCATAGTATCTGCAAACTGAGCTATTCCAGGTGGTGAATGGCCTGATGAATCCAGACTGACTCTACCTCGAGTCAGAACCATCTACTAGCCTCTGCCGGGTTTGCCAGCTATTTTTCTGTGAGCTATTGGAGAAAATCACTCGTATTCAGCTCAACATGGACACTGCTAGCTTGACTATATAATCAGAGTTTAGGGTTGTGGTGGCAATCTTGTCCTGTTTATTTGGACTGGGGTCAGTTGGTGCAGAGGGTGTGCAGTTGTCCTGTCCTGGTTGGTGAAGACCAGCTAAGATGCATTGGGGCCAAGACTGGCTGGCGTTGTCAAACACTTCCTTATAGGAAGATAGGTTGCCAGACACATTTAAAACTGCAGTTGTATGGTCCCTGATCAAGAAACTATTTCTTGATATGTAATACTTGGCCAGTTATCGCCCTATCCTTAAACTCCCCTTTCTGGGGAAGGTCACTGAACAGGTGGTTGCACTTAAATTTAATGTGCACATGGAAGTCAGCAGATCCCTGGACCCATGTCACTCTGGCTTTCTTTTTGAGTATTATTATTATTATTATTATTATTATTATTTTATTACTTATTTTATTATAAACATTTATATAGCGCAAGCCGTGTGCCTGGTGCTTTACAGAACATAGAAATAGACGCGATCCCTGCCTGTGGCTTACAATCTAAAAGACAAGGAGGGGGAGACAGGGAGAGGGGACAGTGGGAGAGACAGGGGAGAAGACAAACAAACATTCAGGCGGATGCGAAGTCTCAGGTGCGTGTGCTTGGCTTGGTTACAATCAGGTTGGTTGCAGCAGTCTGCAGAGGAGGGCAGACAGTAAGTATATGGGGAACGACTAGCAGGCATTGGGAAAGGCGGCGAGGAAAAAGTGGGTCTTGAGGAGGGATTTGAAGGAGCGGAGGGAGGGGGCAAGGCGGATGTGGGTAGGGAGGGAGTTCCAGGCATGGGGGGCAGCGAGGGAGAAGGGTCGAAGGCGGTTAGGTGAGCAGGAGAAATGAGGGAGAGTGAGGGAGGGGACAGAGGAAGAGCGGAGAGCGCGTGCAGGAGTGCGTAGGGAGATTAGGTCCGAGAGGTAAGGGGGAGCTTGGTTGTGGAGTGTTTTGAACGTGAATACCAGGAGTTTAAACAGGATACGTTCAGGAAGGGGGAGCCAGTGAAGAGAGAAGAGGAGAGGCTGCACATGGTCGAAGCGACGGGCAGAGTGAATGACCTTGGCAGCGGAGTTTTGGATTGCGATAAGGGGGGACAGGTGAGAGCGAGGGAGGCCAGCAAGGAGGAGGTTGCAGTAATCGAGGCGAGAGATAACCATGGCATGAACAAGGGTTTTGGCCGAGGAGGTAGAGAGAAAGGGGCGGATCCGAGCAATGTTATGGAGGGCGAATCGGCAGGATTTGGCAACAGAGTCAATGTAAGGTTTAAAAGAGAGGTGCGTGTCAAAGATGAAGCCCAAGCTACGGGCTTGGAGAACAGGATGGATGGTGACTCCATCGATGCAGATGGGCAGGTTAGAGGGAGAGGAAGAGGAGGGAGGAAAAATGAGGAGTTCGGTCTTGGCCATGTTGAGCTTGAGTTGACGTCGGGACATCCAGGCGGAGATATCAGAGAGGCAGTTGACGAGGCGTGAGTGGACAGAAGAGGAGAGAGAGGGGGTAGAAAGATAGAGTTGGGTGTCATCAGCGTAGAGATGATATTGGAATCCGTGGGAGGCAATAATTTTGCCAAGGGACAGGGTGTAAATAGAGAAGAGGAGAGGGCCAAGGACAGAGCCTTGGGGGACCCCAACCGAAAGGGGGAGGGAGGAGGAGTTTGACTCGGGGAGCGAGACTTTAAAGGAGCGGTCAGAGAGGTAGGAGGAGAACCAGTCAAGGACAGAGCCACGGAAGCCCAAAGAGTAAAGCGAGTCCAATAGAAGCAAGTGGTCGACAGTGTCAAAGGCAGCAGAGAGGTCAAGGAGGACAAGAATGGAGTAGAGGCGCTTAGATTTAGCGACAAGTAGATCATTGGTGATTTTGGCCAGGGCAGTTTCAGTAGAGTGAAGGGGGCGAAAGCCAGATTGGAGAGGGTCCAGGGAGGAGTATAATAATGGTGATGGCCCTGGTTGATCTCGTATGCCTAGAGATTGACAGGGGGAGTTATACCCTATTCTTATTAGATCTTTTAGCAGCCATTTGATACAGTTGATCATGAGGTATTCTTGAAACTATTGCAGGATGTGGCAAATGAATGTGTGAATGTGTGTTGGCTTCCCAGCCAAAAACATGCCTTGTCCCCTATACTCGATCGCAATCCTTGAGGTTAGCCAGGAATGCCCTCTTGCAAGCATCATTGGTGCACAAAGTTTGTCATTATTTCATTTTCATTATATAAAATTTCATTTTCACAATATAAAAGCATAAAATATATATGTAACTTAAAACAAATAGCAATAAAACCATCAATTCCCCCTCATACCCTATCCCATCCCTCCCCCTACTCATCTTTCTCACCAAATGCCTGGCAGAACAACCAAGTTTTACACTGACGCCTGAAGTAGGGAAGGTCCCAGGCCAAATGAACCTTTGCCGGGAGGAAGTTCCACAACCAAGGTGCAGTGACTGAGAACACCCTCTCCAATGTGGCCCCCCGCTGAATACGGGGGACCTCCAAAAGGGCACCCCTAGCTGACCGCAACAGCTGTTCAAGAACCTGGGGAACAAAGCGGTCCTGCAGGTAGGTGCAGCCTAGGTCGTGTAGGGCTTTGTAGGTCAACACCAACACCTTGAATCGGGCCTGGTAGGCAACAGGCAGCCAGTGTCGAGAACGGAGCACTGGTGTTATGTGCTCGCGTGGCCCGTCTCCATCAGGAGATGGGCCACCCCATTCTGCACCAGCTGCAGCCTCCAGACTGTCACCTTGGGTAGCCCGAGCACATAAAGAGGCATTCTACATGGCTGCTGTATAAGCTTGAACCTCCTTTCTGGAGCTGAAACAACATGTGCCTCTTCAATCCGAGAATCTCTGTGGAATTAGAACAATCAGCGGAAGACCAATGCAGATTTTTCCCTGCATTGGACCGCTGCTGATTGTTCCAATGGTGGGCCTTCTGGTAGCGCAGCACCTCTCACACGTGCACTACACATAAAACCTTTTTGTGCAATGTAAAAAGGAATTTTTGTAGTGTGTATGCGCAAAGTGGCACCATGTTGTAGAGGCCAAGTAAGCACGGGCACCATCTTGTCCATGTGCAAAATGGCACTGCGCTAGTGGGATGGCCAGCTAGAGTGCCAATTCTGGTCCGATGAAATGAGGTTGTTCTGTTTCTGCCGAACTGGGGTTTGTCAGAGACAGAATCTTCCTGAACATCTGGTTGGAGCTCTACACCTTCCCCCCAAAGGTACACCAAAGCCTGGGCGTGAACAATTTCAAGAGGCGATGTAAGAATTGTTTTTGTTTGGTTGGGCATTTGACAGATGGGAATAAGTTTCTGTGAGGTGAGGGTTGGATTTTATAGGGTTTTTACATTGTATGTTGTTTTATGTATTCTCAATGTTTATGTTTATGTTTTTATTTTGTTACAACTAATGGTTAAAACAATACATTACTATTATTATATGTATTCTTATATGGTGTTACCTGCCCTGATTTTATAGGAATAAGGTGGAGTATAAATCTCAATAAAATAAAATATTACCCCTTGTATTTAATAATAATAATATTTAATAATTAATAAACTTTCTGTGAGAAAATCTGACCCTCAAAATATTCTGCTGTTTCTTGTATTTCAATGGGGCATTTTGGAGCATTTTGGAGATCTGGCAGTCAGAATCCCAGGTGTACTTCATCACTTTAGAAAATCCTTTCCTTCCTTGGTCATCTGATTACTCAATGGTGCAACTGAAATTTCAGAACCAGGCCACATATGTCATGTTCCCATTAACAGATGCAAGATTTCTTTGTGTATTTGAACATGCTCCTAATGAAGTGTCAGTACTCCCTTTAGTATTTTAAAACTTTTTAAAATTCTTTTTCTTCATGTGAAAAAACAACAACTGGTAAAAGAAGAATCACAACAATTAAATTCATGGAAGGAGTACAATGTGCAGTCTGTCAGCTTCAGAGTAGAGATTTTCTTCTTTCTTAAAGACTAGGACCCTTAAATATCATACACTTGGTGTTACACATTAAGACAAGCACTTTCCAGGATATATATTTGTTGTAACTCCATATATATATATATATATGTGGTTAGCAGCTTCCAGAGGTTTTTAGATATTCAGCATCTGAAATTGCACTGTTTTATCCCAGATTTCACAAATAACAGTCAGATTATTGTAAAGGAGAGCTTGCCGATAACTAAGTAAGGTTTTGAATTGCTTCTGTGATTGTCATAGGGGAGAATGTGCTAGAAAATGGCAACCACTGTAACAAACTGGTTTCCTACAAAAATATTAAAAATAAAAACTCTAGCACTGAATTTCTTTGTTTATGAATATGTCAAACTGTGTTTACTGTAAAGCTTCTGCTCTGATGCCTCTGAATTTACAGTGTTGGAAAACATTCATAATCACCACCAAATAGTTCACCAGTGCCTGTATTCAACTGAGTGGAAGAGACAGTATATTTTCAGTCACAGGGTTTCTGTGGAGCTAAATCTATCTATTCCTCAGAGGAAACTAAATATTTGAAGAAACACAAACTTTTTGGATTTAATGTTGTTCTTGCTGTGCTCTGTGTATTTAGTTTTTGACATGATGGGTTACTTTCTATGGGAGTTTATGTGGAAACACATGATTAAACAGTCATGTCTCACTATTGTGATCTTATCTACTGTATTTCATAGCTTCACTATGCATACATTTTTAACCAAGCTACAGTGAGACAAGATACGGTTTTACATTTTCATTGGCTGAAAGAATAGTCCTAACACACAGTTACAAACTATTAACAAAACTGTTAAATGTATTTCCCCCCCCCCCCGAAATAGCCTTACAAAAATACCAACAGCTGTTGTAGAGGATGGACAGTTCGTATCAGAAGTGCATTGATGAATAAGGCTTTGCTTTCTCTTTTGTCAGCTTCTGTGATTTATCAAATACGCATGGCATGGGATAAACCAACATACACCTGTTTTATCCTATGGCTCTGACCTCTGAAGTCATTCAAGTACTACCTCGTAGTTGCTATGACGTAATCGGAGACCTTAGAGATGTACGAATAACTGTAGGGCTAAATCATTGTTAGGTAGATATGGGGTAAAGGGTCACTAGAGGGGGTCAGAGAGCAAGAGAAGGAAACCCAGGAAGTAGTGCCAGAGGATACAGAGGACACAGCTAGGTATTGTACAGGAAAGCCACCAAGCATGTTAATATAAGTTCCCTCAGGATGCTCAGTGGTTAGCACCCTCAAGGGTGAACCCGGCACTCATCACAGTGATCATGTTCTGTCTGTCAAGGGCCCAGAAAGCCAGGACAAGAAGGCTAGGCAACCGCTGAGGGAACGCTGAGCACAAAAGGGAACCAGGTCAGGGCAGTGGCGTGGAGGCAGAAAGGATGCTACTCCAGGGAGGAACAAAGGGAAGGAAGGTTACATGATGGGGCACAACATTAGAAGAGGGAAACTAAGTAAGCAAAAGCTGAATGAAACACCAGCGGTGGAGTGGGAGGAGACAAACACCAAACAGACTAAAGGACAGAGGTCCAGGGAGCAAGGCATACAACTCATGAAGCTGCGGGGAGGTGAACTAAGAAACAGAGATAAAAAGGCAAACAACAGTGCTGGAATGATACAGTTCACGGACACGGAGACACATTGTGAAGCAGGCAGAGAACAAGCAGACAAAGCACTAGCAGTGAGACAGGACATGCAAGGAAGTGACTGGCTTAGGAACTGACAGAGCAGTTAACCAGCAAGGAGTCATAGCCAAAGTAGCATTCAATGATGTGCCTTAAAGGACCACACCTATATCTGGCAAGCGCCCTTCTCCTCCTCATAGTGGCTGGAGTTCTAAGAATCATATAAAATTTAGAGTACACGTTGTATCTCTCAAGATTGGGTTCTAGCACAGTACTTTATATTTAAGTGTGCAATATTTGTATTTATGTTTAGCATACTCTGAGGGGAAGTCCATTCAGTGGCTGCTCTCTTGTTCTTCAATACTAATTTTCTTTTTATTTCTTTTGCATGATATTTGACTTTTTTATTAGTATATGGTGCCATGTAGACAGATTGTTAAAATTATTACGGAGGGGGGGGGCAGCGTTGTTTGGTCCATATACACTGACACTGCCCTTGCCAAAATAACCAATGACCTTCTCTTAGCTAAGCGTAAGGGCCTCTACTCTGTTCTTGTCCTCCTTGATCTTTCTGCTGCCTTTGATACTGTCAGCCGTGACCTCCTCCTAGATTCGCTACGCTCCCTTGGTTTCTGGGACTCTGTTCTCGACTGTTTCTCTTTCTATCTCTTGAAACACTCCTTCAGTGTTTCTCTTGCTGCTACCTCCTCTACGTTGCTTCCTCCTCTGTGGGCAGGGCCAGACTCTGGAATTTTGCACCCCTATGCTCTCCTCAGGCTGCTGCCCCCAAGCCAAGCCCCGCCTTCATGCTGTGTGTCCATGGGTTGGGGAGCCCCGTGCGAAGGATGCGACGCGAGTGCCTGCTGTGAGTGGCCCGCCTAACACGCATCCCCACCCGTCCCCACACACGGAGCAACCGGTGAGAACGACGGTTGCTCCATCGGTGTAGATGAGTGGGAGGTGAGTGGGGATGCATGCACGGCTGTGTGCACGCCCTGCCCATGCCCCCACGCACCCACAGAACACCCACCCACCCAGTGGATCCATGTAAAAAGGGCCTGTGAGGAGCCACTTGAAGAAAAACAGAAAGTGAGGTGGCTCCAAACATTCGCACAACACCCACTCTTCCAGCCCCGCATGGAATTTTTTCCTTATATTTCTAGAAAGAGTTGGAAGTAACTGTCATTCTGAGGGGGAGAGTTCTTTTTATACTATAGGAGCTCAAGACCATGATGTGGTCTATTATTTGAATATGGTGAGCATACCATGCACAACCTAGTCATGAGAATGTTAGGAGCCAACTCGAAGAACAGAAGGTTGCTACCTTGTAAACAAGGTTCTTCCAGATGGCTGTGAACATTCTCACATTTGAACTTGGTTCACCAGTTCCTCACAGGTCCCCCTTTTGAACCTCCTGACCAGGCCAACTTATTCCATTGGTCCTTAAAAACAACTTTTCTAGTGGCCATTACTTCTCTATGAAGGGTCAGTGAATTGGCTGCCATCTACATAAAGGAACCCTATTTACATTTTTTTCCTAACAGAGTGGAGATCTCAGCCCATCCCTCCTTTATCCCTAAGATAGTTTCCCCTTTCCACTTAGCTCAGAAAATGTGTTCTCCCCCCCCCTCATCATTCAGAGGAGATGCGTTTAGCCCACACTCTTGATGTTATGTTAAGAGGTCTATTCTTCTTTATCTAGAAAAAACTTCTCACTGTAGATCCTCTGACTATCTATTTGTATCCCCATCGCTTCAACGCCTAGAACAAAAGATCTCCTCCCAAACCATCTCAAAATGGTTGGTTCAAACTAGCTCCATGGCATACATTACTAGTGGACTCACACCTCCTTCTAATTTAACGGCTCATTCCCTTCGGGCCGTAGGGGCATCCACTACAGCTTTTGCCAATGTGTCACCCCAGGAGATCTGCAGGGCAGCAACATAGCGCTCCCCACACACCTTTACTAAGCATTATGCCCTGCACTTAGACTCCAAATCTCATACAGTATTGGGAACCTCTATCCTTGCTTCAGTGTTTCAGTAGTGTAATCAAGCACTTCATATATATATCTTTATTAAATGTGTTCCAGTAAATGATTGATAACTATATAGCTACTTACCTGTTTTCACAAATAAAATTTGACTTTACCTTATAGTATGGTTGGTCTGTTTACATCATGGAAAATTCCCTCACCGCCTCTAGCTAGGCTTAGTACTCTCCCATTTGTGAGAATGGGAGGAACCACTCGAAGAAGAACAGAAGGTTGCTACCTTGTAAACAAGGTTCTTCGAGATGGCTCCAAACATTCTCACAAATACCCACCCGTGCAACCCCGCACGGAATTTTCTTCTGTGACTTCAGGGTTGGAAGGAACTGTTGGGTTTAGGCGGGAAGGTACCTTATATAGTGTGGGGGCTCGTGGAAGTCACGTGGTTTTTAAAACATGAGCTTGGTATATGCCGGTAAGAGACGGGCACGTAAGCACAAACCCGTTTGTGAGAATGGGAGGAGGCACTCAAAGAAGAACCTTCTTTACAAGGCAACAACCTTCTGATCACTCACATGGGGAGGAGGAGTTTGTAAACAAACGGCTTTATCTCCCAGTCTTATCGGTGTCCCCGTGTCAGCTGCTGCTGCAGCAGCACTACTAGCAGGCAGATGGCAGAGGCAGCTGAGGGTTGAGGACCCAGTCGCCCAGGCAGCAGCCTCTGGCCATGCAGGGGAAAAAAAACACCAAACCGTCTCTGGAGGTGCTGACGCCAGGATTGCCGCCCCCCTCACCCCAGAAAATGCCACCCAAGGCCTGGGCCTAGGGGGCCTGCCCCTAAGTCTAGGTCTGTCTGTGGGAGTTCCCCACGGCTCTGTCCTGGGCCCCCTTCTCTTCTCCCTTTACACTCTTTCTCTGGGTAAACTCATTGAAACCCATGGTTTCCAGTATCACCTATATGCTGATGGCACACAGCTGTATCTCGCCAATTTCACGCTCTCCCCCTCCACCCAGACTTGTACTGCTGACTGTCTTGCTGACATCTCTGCTTGGATGTCTCATCTTCAAACTCACCTTAATATGGCCAAGACCGAATGCCTCCTCTTTCCCCAGAAACATTCCCCTCCTACTTCCCTCTCACTTGCCAGTGGGGGAGTCACCATCCAGCCAGTCCCTCAGGCGTGTAGCCTGGGATTCATCTTTGTATCCTCCTTCTACTTTAAGCCTTAGATCCAGGCTGTTGCTAAATCCTGTTGCTTTGCTCTGTACAGTATTGCTAAAATACAATATTGCCTGCCTTACTGTTGCCAGTGTAAAAACCCTAGTCCATGCTTTAGTTATCTCTCCTTAACTACTGCAGTTTCCTCCATACTGGCCTCTCTTGCTCTGATCTGGCCTCCCTCAACTCCGTTAAACGCTCCACAGCCAGAATCACCAACCTTGCCCGTTGCTTTGACCATGCTCAGCCCCTCCTCTCTGCCCTACACTGGTTCCCTCTATGGGAACACATTCAGCACAAGCTCCTAGTCTTCACCTTCAAGGCTCTTCATGGCCTTGCTCCCCCATATCTCTCTGCTCTTGTATCCCGCCACACTCCTGCCTGGTAGCTTGACTCCTCCTCTGCCCCCACCCGTGCCTGCTTGCGAACCCTTGCTCCTCTAAACGTCGTTGCCCCTTCTCCCTTGCTGGCCCTCATGCCTGGAACTCCCTCCCTGGATACTTTTGCTCCGCTCCTTCCCTCCCAACTTTCAAATCTCTCCTGAAAACCCACCTCTTCCGTCAGGCCTTCCCTAGCTTGTCATGAGGGAAACTGCGTCCTTTTCCCGCCTCACTCAGAATCGAATTCCCTGTAAATAAGCGAAGCATGTGAGTCCGCAACTTCTCAACCTCATGAATGTACTCTTGTCTCTCCTGATGTTTACCTCTCCATCGTCCCCCCCCCCCTCCCTTGTCTCTTAGACTGTAAGCCCCTTAGGGGTAGGGACCTGTCTGTAACTATAGATTGTACAGTGCCAGGTACATTGCTGGCACTATATAAATAAAATAATATTAATTAATTAATTACTAAATACATACAGAGGCAGTGTTAACACAAGCCAATACTCAGAACAATTGTAGGTTCACACATTATTTTCTCTGACCTGCAGGGCTGACCTTACCACAGGGCAACCTGAGGTGGTGCCCTGGGCCCCGCTCTCTCTGAGGGTCACACATTGGCTTCTATATTCAGCAGCACATGTTGTGGGGCACCACTCCCTCTCAGTGGGGTCCCAAACATAACCTCCTTCAGGGCACTGCAGAGGTTGTCCCCAAGAGGAAGAGGTTACCAGGGCCGCCACATTTTATCTTCGCCCTGGGTTCCGCAAATCCTAAGGCTGACCTGCTAATGCTGCACACCATTTCTGTAAGGTTTTTAAGCGTGCTTCACATGATGTGAGGCAGGGTACCTGGTCCAGAAGATATTTAAGGTAAGGTGTATGGATCATGCACCCCATTATCAGATGACTTCTGTAAAATAGCTGATCTCCATAAAACCTGAAATTCACAGTTGTGAGGTGGGATAGAGGGAATGAAATGTTCATCACTGAGGTTGGACCAAGTATTTCTCCTTAGGAATGTACTGTACAGAATCTTTGTGCTTAAATTTGGGCTATATATGTGCACTGCACCAGGGGCGTAGCAAGGCTGAGAAGGGCCTGGGCTCAAGCCTTAGTTTTGGGCCCCTCATGTGTAACTGAAAACCCAAAGTGGGTGGGGCTTAAGGGAAGGGCAGGGCTTAAGGGGGGGGGCCTACCCATCCCTGGCATCCGTCTCAGCGCCACATGGAACCTTATGGCTGGCAGAGCTCTAGGGAGGGGCTTGTACATTGTAGGCGGAGCCTCCAAAAATCCAGCAACAAAGAGTTTTCAGCATTAAGATGTGATGGGCAGAACATTAGTTTACACTGGGAACTCCTTGCTGCTGAGTAAAACCCT